>JAGPOW010002791.1:6292300-6412859 GCA_030014935.1 Caiman crocodilus | reverse complement strand
TTCAACGTGTATAACTCATCGCAGCCAGACAGGAAACGAGGCAAGATGCATGGGCATTATTTAATGAGGCACACACGTATGAACTCACCTGAGAACACTACTGTTGCTTGGATAGGTGCACCCCATAAGCTGAAATAACCAGGTGCCTACGTGATACCTTCTGATGTGTAATCACTGAGCAACACGCCCCCCCCCCCCCCGATTTATGAATCCTCTCGCCTTATCAGTCTCCAAACGTTTGGCAGCTTGTCAACATACTTTCCACTGAGACTTTCCAGCCTAGTGACCCCCAAAGAGATGTCCCCGATCAACCCTATGTCCCTCTTGGCTTTGAAAGATCAAGCCTTCACCTTTAGAAATTCTCAAATCATTTTCACCAAGGTGAGTAATAATCGTGTTGGGTGACTACAGCTTGCCGGCCAAAGAATGGAAGAGGTGCACCAGCCAGTCACAGAGTGAGTGCCCTTCCTTCCCTGCCACCCCAGGGTTACCTCGACACAGAGGCACAGCTCTGACCTTCAGGTGAGATGCCTGCCTTTTTATGTGCCCAGTGCACAATACTGTATCTGCCAATCCATGCATCATTTGCTCATCCCTAGGAATGGATAAACAGTGGCATAAGTCCTTACACCACTCACTGCGACTCTTCAGGTGTTGGGTACCTATTTGTCAGTGTCTGATTAATGCTGTTCCTGAGTTCCTTGCCCAAGTTGTTACTGTCCCAAACCTGGACAGCTGTGAACCAGATTCACATTTTGGGAAGCCTGATACTCGAAACTTCTTCTTCTTTTTTTTTTTTTTTTAAGCAAAAGCTGAAATTTTGTGAGGTTTTTCTCAGCATCATGCAAAAGAGAGACTGTCTACAACCACCCTTGTTGCTTTGAGTCTTCAGTGCCCTGCTGAACAGATGCCTGCCTTCCCACCTTCTTGTAACACCTTGGACACATTTTGCTTTCACCAGTCTGGTTCAGGGAACTGGCCAATGATATAAATACTACAGCTATGCAAAGCTTCTGTCCCTGATTCGATTCAGCAGAGATTCGACCTGATTTGGTGGCCAGATCTCCAAATCTGAATAGAATCAGAGGACTCTTTAATCTCTCTGAATTGATTTGGAAAGGGTCAAACATGGAGACGCCTTTAAGTGTTTTTTCTACATACTTCTAGATAGCAGGGGCTCGTGACTGCTGCGGTGCTGGGGTGCATGGAGTGTCCCACAGGGGTGCATGGAGCTCCCCAGCGTGCTTGGCAGCAGACCTGGAAGTGGGCCAGAAGCGCTTCTGGGTCTGCTGGGCAGCATGCCCTCCAGGCTTGGCAAGTGGTGCCTCCTGGGTATGGGGGGGGGCACCTGAGGTCCCCCTGCAGCCAATCGCTGAACTGGGGGGTGGAGCTGCCCCCCCGGTGCACTCCCCAGCAGACCCAGAAGTGGACTGGAAGCACTTCAGTCCTCTTCTGGGTTGGCCACCGAGCACATGGAGGGCCCACTCCTGTGGGACGCTCCGTGCAGCCCAGCATCGCAATGATCATGAGCCATGCCTGTTACCTCAAGGTATGTAGAAAAAACATTTAAAGCTGCGTCTACTTCGGAATTGATGATTTTTTTTTGTTGAATCAGCATAAAATCTTTAGATTCAAATTTGGCTGAATCAAATCAGGGATAGTGAACTGAATCAGCGAATTAAATCACTTGTCCCTGATTTGGGCCAAATTCGAATCGAATAGGGCCCGCTTCGCACACCCCTAATAAATCCTTTATCCATTCCACTCCCATGATAGCTGTTTTCTGGACGGTGCCTATCAGAGAAGGACGCCGTAAAGAAGTCATTATCCCCTCCACTTCTGCCTGTAATAGAAACCCTTCTCAGGTCTTTCATTACTTACCCTCCCCTTATACACATGCGCACATATGCTAAATATAGTAGTAGGCTCACTGATTCTGGTGGCAGTACTACTGATTTACACCTGTCTGAGTTGGATCAAATTAGGATTCATTGGCTGTTTCTTAACTGTTTTTTTTTCTTCTGTTCTTCACTTGCTACAGGAAATCATAAATGCCTTGGCTTCATAGCATCGCTTTATACTGCTGAAAGTTTTTAAATATAGTGTTCCAATTCTTTGTTTCCTAGGAGGTTATCATCACCTTTTACAAGGAAGTTTAAAAGAGGCATTATTAATGCATTTAGGGGCTAACATTTTCTAGCTTTTCTATATAGTGTATCATAGTTGAATATAATGAGATCATTATGAATTCTGTGCAAGTATAAAATATAGTCAAGGGGTATATAGAGAGGGCAAGATTGTCAGCTGATATAAAATAGCATAGAAATAATGACTTCAGTGGTGCTATGAAAATTTACATCAGCTGATGATCTGGAGATTCATTAGTTTGAACATTTGTGAGTGGTAAAGCAGTATTCAGTTGAGCAATGATTAGTGATAATTTCCTTTTGTTATATAATTATGATGAGATATGTAAATGTAAGATATTTCTATATTGGTTTAACTTTAATGGTTATTTACCAAACATTGGCACAGTCAATTCTATGTAGAATATGCAGCTCTACACAGACTAATAGTAGCTAAATCAGGCTATGGCATATTGTTATGGGAATTTCACAACACTTGAAATAAAATCACTTATACCATTAATTCATAGTATGAGAGCATGAAAACTAGCGACTGCATTTCTCAGGGTATTTTCAGACTTAATCACAGATGAATACTCTGCCTTCACTTATAGAAAAATGTATTTGAGCGCAAGGCTGGGAATAAGGCTTCTCAAGTTCTGATTTAGAAAAGGATTTTGTAAACCTCCTCTGCATCGGCAGTTCAGGTACAAAAATGGGAATGATATTTTTTGCTTCCCTGCCTCAGGATTGATGTCATCTAATTGCTTATGGTCTAAGCAGTCCTGAGCCACCTCAATTCTTCCTGACATTTGTACACCCTGCTCCGACTTTCATCAATGTGTGTGATCCTCCAGATCAGATTTTTTTCAGCCAGAGCTTCTCGGGATAAAAATGGCAAAAGTCCCATTGATTACAGTGGAGTTAAATTCATCAACGTCTGCTGAAGCTCTGGTTGGCGTCCACCTCCCAAACAATGTCTTCCTTGGAACTTTGCAGTCAAAACTTTTCATCCAAAAAAATCAACTATTTAGTTATCAACCTGAAAGCTTTGGGCTTTCACGTTTGACAAACGGAAGTATCATCTTTGTGCTAAGTAGTATGATGACATGTTAGGAGTAGTATGCTCTTAACATGCCTGCCATGCCTCTGGAAGGCACATTTACAGGGGTCTGAAGTTTAGATTTTGTAAACTTTGGCTTTCATGATGAGACCAATGGAAATATTGCATAATTAAAACAAAATTTAAACCAAAACCAAGCATGTAATTCAGTAGGCACTTCTCTTTCAAACAAACACAACAATCCCCTTGAAGTATTTACAGTGCAAACATGGTAGCATTGTACTAGCTCAGATGAACAGATTGGAAGAGTTAATTAGAAAACGACTAAATGAAATTGCCCATTACTCTATTTTCTCTGGTCAGATTTGAAGAAAAAACAAAATATACAGCAGAGTAAAAAACTATTTACTATTCGGTAATTTTCTATTTGAATGATCAGAGGTATTGTTAGTAACATTGATAGGGGGAATTTTATTTTCATTTAATTTTAGGCCAAGGCTGTCTTGTAAAGAAAACCAATGTAATTAATGAAATGATTTGATGTATAGTGCACCCTCTGTCCATGGGGTCGTATGATTTCTTCTTCATTGCACACCTACTATGTATTATCTTCCAGGGCACTCAAGAGGATAAAGTCAAGTACGCAGACAAACAGTATTTCTTGGCTTCAATGCTTTAGGCTTTAAAAGGCCAAATTATGCTTGACCTCAGGCTGGGAGGATTTTTTATTTTTTTTTGGTAGAGTGAGGAGAGAAAACGGTGAATTCACTTTCTTGAGCCTGTTCCAACCTTTCCCAAAAAAGATGTATTGATTTGCTGCTTCAAGCAGTAATCTATCACCCATAGTGCCAAAGAGCTCCCATGGGCTTCAGAAAAGTTGCCAGAACTCAATATATTTTTTATAATCTGAATTCTATGATGTTGGGTTTCAGAATTCTGTCGAATAAGCATTTCTTTTACCATCAGCTCTTATTAAGACCATCTCTTGCTTAAAACAAATGCTCATTTTGAGAAAGTAATTCTTTAAATGTCCTTGTTCTTTGTCTCTGTGCCCAGCTATCTGTATATATCTAGACTCTTACAGAGGCATTTGAAATCAGCCGTTCGGTGCACTGTGCCTCCTTGTAAGGTGACAACTCTTCGGTGAGGCTGAGTTAGGATGCCGTTAAACGGGGCTGTGCTCCAAGACTGGCGAAGTTCCTGCGGGAGAGCCGGGGCCATGAACACCTTCCTAGAAGTGGTCTGTTTTGTGGGGATGGGTAAGCTTTGGAAACCAAAGCCCAGACCTTATTTTCCTTCCCTTTTGTCAGAAGAGGTCTGTAGTAGAGGAAGGATTTGACCAGAGACACTATCTCTAAGATTACTGTTTCCTCAATCATACAGTGTTCAGAAAGTTCATTTTCTGAAAGTCGGGATTTGCCTAGTACTGGCTTTTGTTCAGACCTTTCCTTGTGAAACTGAATTGCTGGGTTGATTTTATTTCATCTTGTATTGTACGCATGTTAAATGCTGCTTATTCCTGCAATCATGTTTGAATTGTACAGCATCCACGACATCTTTGCTAGTAAGCCTCATAACTAAAGGTACTGCTTTTGTTCCACCTTGACTTCCCAGAAGCCCCCCACAGTTTATTTTCTTTCTTAGCACCCACATCACTTCCCTGTACAAAGGCTCTTGGGGCATGGCACAGGCTGCTAAGATATAATCCCAGTAATTACGCAGCATTCAATGAAAACTTTGAGCAATACAATACAATACTGATTCAAAGTACCAAACTACTCTTCAGCCTCATTAGTGTTTGCCAGATCAAATCTTAACTCCCCCAGGGTGGGTAGCAAGTGTAACATTTGATACTGTTTGTAAAATTGCCATTTATAAGAGACGGTTGGACTCAAGCCACCATCAGTCTCGGGGGAGGATGCTTCCAGATTAAAAAAAAATTAACATCTTACGTGTATTTTAAAATCACAGTCCAGATCACCCATTGATCCCCAAACGACCCGTGAAGGGTGTTTGGGCTGTTATCTGAGGAATTCACAATATTTCATGCCGGTTAAGTTTGAATCTCTGTCCAGTTTGCACTGGACAGAAGGCCACATCAGAAAACCACCATAGCAGTTAGTACGCCCCGTGGCAATCTGAGTAGAGGCCACGCTAGGAAAGAAAATCGCAGAACAACGCACTGTGTAAAAGTCTTTTCAGGACTGTGCTGAAATACCTAGGTCTGGCTCTCCTGGGGAACCTGGCACTTGAGATGCCTGGGGCTGACCTTTCTCTGGAGGAATGGGTGTGTTCCTCTAGCTTTTAATTTTGCTTTGCTGCCCATCGCTCTTGTATATGGCCATCTTCTATATTAGACTGAGAAGATCAAATCCTTCCTGTGGATTTTAGGGAGCATTGTACCACTTAAGGTTATAGCAAGAATTAGTGGGATAAGAGAGGACGAACAATTTTGCTGGGCTACTATCTTCCATGAACATGCAGTTGCCAGATGCAAGGTGGCATAGGGCCACAGCTTCTGAAAAGGGCAGCAATCATGGCCCATCAGCATTTTTTAAAGGAAGTGTAACGGATTGTGAAAGGGGTGTGTGTGTGCATATATATGCAGTATACAAGAAGTATGCAAAACATATCTTTGCAAGCATGTCCAAGTAGTGACATACGTGTGTACACACACACACATATGTTACTACTTAGACATGCTTGCAAAGATGTATTTTGCACACTTCTTCCTTTCTTAACGTAAAAAGGGGTTGTCTTGTTTATTTTAAGCTAAAATATATTCAAATTTCTCTAGAAACATCTATAACTCTGATTTTAAAAAGGTGGCCCTGGCCATATTTCATGTTTTTGTAATCTTGATCATTCAGCGTTTTAGGGATTTTTAGGTCAGACGCTCAGCCAGTGGGAGCTGGCAGAGCTCCATTGACTTCAGAGAAGCTACACAAGTTAACCCTGAGAGAGATTTTGACCACGCAATACTTAGCCAAAAATATGTCCAAACCTATAACAACAAAAGGGAGAGAGAGAGAGAGAGAGAGAGAGAGAGAGTGAGCTTAATATTGCATCTTTGAATTTTGACGGCTTGTCTTTGCTACGTTATGTTTATCCATTCTTTGGGGACTTAATTCCTCATTGCTTGAGTTATATCCGGTAAGATAGAGCAGAGATAATCACTGTTATTAAGTATAACCCTAACTCTTCCCTGCTTCTTCTATATGAGGAAGATTTCAGACTTAAGCAAACACATTGCTTTTCATCAATGTTTTTTCACTGACTTTTTCATCAAGCATTGGTTCCCCTGCTCATTTGCTGCTTAACTCTGTGCCGTGTCTCTGGCATCGCTGCTTGGAGAAAAGCCTGCAAAATTCAGCATATTTTGCTTCTGATGGTATTTACATGCTGCTTATGCTATTCCAATGTGTCCCTAACCTAAGCAATTGAATATCATACATAGATATTAATATTAATGGAGAGATGTCCCAAGTGGACTAGAAGCCTTCCTTTACTGTGCTATATGTTTTGTAAATATTCACGTCTTCACTTATTACAGAAAATCTTTTCAGATATGGTAAGTTATAATGTGTACTTGATAGAGGACCTCACTTGGTAGGAGATAACATACTACATACAACACGCTCAACAGAGAAGGAGGTCCCTTCAAGTTTTCTCTGGACATAGTTAGGTGCATTGCCATCGAGGATTATTGTTGTTTCTATGGGCCATAAATAGTGTGGTAGTGCTGGTCCGTGAATACTATTTCCTCAGCAGTGGGACGAGAGAAGAATATCTCCAGTGACTGAATTCTCGTGTCGGAAATTATCGGTGAACGGACAGGGAGGGCAGAAAAATGTCCACGTGTTTTTAAGTTACCTTTATCTGCAGGAGCCAAAGAGCTGGAGAACAGAAAAAAAAGATTAATTAAGAGAAACCGAAATTATTTGGTTCTTTTTAATACATAAATAATATTTCCTTTTACCTAGTACACCTTAGCTGAAGGCTACTCCTTGCCACGCTGCAGGAATCCTGACCTGTTGAATGCTGAGTAGATGGCGTGGACCAATATTAACGAGGGTCTGCGAGGCAGTCTGTATTGGGTCTAACCAAAAAACAAGAGGAAGAAAAGGAGGGATTTTTTTTCTACTGTGCCTTGGGGCGCACAATTTACATATGGCCGAAAACTGCTGATCAGAACGACTCTCCACGATCAGCATAGCTTGAAGAAAGGTTTAATATTCGGGACGTTCTGAATTCTTGCTGCACAAAACGCTGGCAGTCGGCGAGCGAGCACAATATGCTGCTTCCAGGGGGTTTGAAATGGCTTGATGCTGAGGAGGGGTGACGGCAGAGCAGAGCTGGTAGAGGGTTATTGACTGGGGTTTGTGGGTTTGTTTCAGGTTTCTCCCCCCGCCCTCCCTACGTTTGTGCTTCTGCCGAATTTCCTTTGGAGCTTTCTAAGTGGGTTTTGGATTACAAGAGAGAGTAACCAAGGCTTTTGTTAGAGTCTTGGCTGCAGAAGTACTTTTTATGCAGAAGTGCCATAGATGCCCTTTCAAGTTTCTTCTTTTTGACAGCTTGCCCGGTTGCTGGATGGGATCTGTGTGCAGCTGTTTGCTGTTCACCCCTTCCTTCCCCCTGTGGTTGCTGAATAGAAGCAAAAGTCTAATACTTGTCAGCAAAATTGTTTTCCTGGTATGTTTGTGGTGTTCAAGGGCACACCGAATATTTGCTGAAAACCTCAGATGCATTTGAACTCTCCTTTCCCTGCACGTGAGGTCCGGAGAAGGGCAACCAGGACAATTAGTGGTATGGAGCGGCTTCCATATGAGGAGAGACTAAAAAGGCCAGTCCTTTTTGGTTTGGAAGGGAGTTGGGGGGGCATGAGAAGAGTTTATGCAATGCTAAATGGTGAAGAGAAGGTAGATAGGAATTTACTGCTGATCAGAACGACTCTCCATGATCAGCATAGCTTGAAGAAAGGTTTGATATTCAGAGCATTCTGAATTCTTGCTGCACAAAACGTGTGCAATACATGTACTAGGAGTCATAAAATGAAACTATTAGGTATTACGTTTAAAATGAAGAAAAGGAGGTTCTTTTTCACCCACTGGGTGCACCTGCACATGCCCCTGATTGTGCACTTGGTACTTACCTTAGCCAGTACTAAATGACTGCGCCGTACCTGCCGGTACTATGTACTCCTAGCAGCTCATGGTTATTTTTAAACGCTGCTTTGGCATAGCAGCTGGTGCAGATGTGCCCAGTGTGCAATTAAAGTGTGGGACTCCTTGTCACAAGGAAGCTTAGAGTGGAAGTGGGTTGAAAAAGAGACTGGGCAAAATTTTGGAGGAACGGGCATCAGTAGCTATTGATCACGAGAGCTAGCGATACAGCTTCTGAATCTGAGCTTCCTAGACCTTAAATGCTATAGACCACAAGTGGGAGAGGAAGAGGGGGAACGACCCATCCAGGAAGAGGACACTGATTGCAGATGCTTCCTCAGCCTGACAAATGGTATTTAACCCTGGAAACTTGCTAAGAAGAATTTTTCCAAGCATTTGAGTTGGTTTAATAAAAGATATCCGATTCACTGAAAGAAGCTTGTCTGCCTGTGTCCTTAGACCGTCACGGCTACAACCTACAGCCCTGGTCTTCCCTAGTTCACTCTCCTTTCCAAATTCCACTCTCTGCTGCTGCGTGACACAGGAGACCGGGCGAGATGGACCTATGGTCCGACCCAGTAAATAGTATTTCCTATGCTTTTATGAGCATTAGAGCAACTTGGGATGAGGTGATATGTGGAGCTGCCAATCTCCCCTTCTTGCACACTTTCCAGAAGAGGAGGGAAGGAGAAAGACTTCTCCACTTTCATTACACTTCTGAGTAATAAGCTGCAGTTATTATTGCAACGCATAGCAATGTAGCGTCTAAAAAATCCCTTCCAATGTCCACAGATCAAACGGCAGGGTTCAGTTTAGGGATCTCTTCATGAGCTAAGCCCTGAATAGTGAATACAACCAGAGTAACTTCATTTAGCAATCTGTACAAGTGCAGTAGATGTGCACCTGTAAGAGGTTCTCTGGAGCATACAACTGGTTAATTCTGCAAAGCTAGAGGTAGCTTAAGCATACGTATGACTCCTGGTCAAGAAAATATCCATCTTTTCTTATGAATTAATATATCTTGCTGAAGAAACGAAAATATTTGTGAAAAAAGAGAACATTCTGCTCTCGTGGAAATGTTTCGTGTTTCCATTGACAAATCAAATGCTTTTTTTTTCTCTTTTCTTCCGTTTACTGAAATGTCTGGGGCAGGGCGATAAACTCGTTTGCCGGATGGCAGCATTGCTGCACTAATGGCGGTAATATCTGGAGGCGTAGGTGGAGAGGAACGAAATCTTCCTCCAGCCCCTATCTAGGGACCTCCTGCAACCATGATGTTTCCTTTTCCTTCAGCCGCCCTTAAGTTTTAAGGCTTCACTCGACCCCCCTGCACAGGGGGGAATAGCAACCACAGCGGTTGTGCTCTGCCTGAGCCTAGGGCTCGCTGCAAGCTTCGTTCCTGCTTGGGGCAGGATGTGTCCTCAAGCTCCTCCTGCGGAGAGCGTGGGTCTGAGCTGCCTCTGTCGTGGAGCCTCTTTGAGGAGCAGTCACCAGGCACAGTTAAGCCCGAAGGAGGCAGACTCGAATCATGCAAATCCAGAGACTGTTATTCCTCCCAGCCCTATTAACTTATTTGCGTTGCACGCGCCGTGGATGTTCGCAATGAATTAAACGGCAAGAGCCGGGATGATGTATTGTTTAACTTGTTTTTGTTTAAGTTATTTTTATAGGGCAATATAATGCCGAGTTCAGGCTGAACGTTTTAAAGCTGTCTAAGGGATTGTGCAAACTGAGCATCCAATTTTAGACAGCTTTAAAGATCCCAGCTTTAATGGGAGTAGTGCAATCTTTATTTAGTTATTTATGTTTTGTGAGTCGGTCGTGTTTCTTAGTCGCTGGGTAATCGGGAAGCGGCTTGCGGGGCTCGGTACTGCAGCCTGCCCCTGGGCAATGTGGTGCAGTCTGATCTGCCGGTGGATGGCCCCTGTAGATTACGCATCTGCATACAATTTATATATACTTTACATCTATATGTGCATGCGCAGTCTTTGTATAATTGCACGTGTAACTGTGCACACATGCACACGCTCTCAAAACATTTGCAGATGAGCGCATGGGATGGGTACAGCGATCAGGACTAGTAGTAGAGATATCTTTTATTAGACCAACACGATTTTTGGAAAAAAAATGACTTTAATTGCAAGCTTTCGGGCACAAACACCCTTAGTCAGGCATGGGAGAAAAGATTGGAAAAGTTCTCCTTTTACAATCTATGGGATATATTATGGGCTGGGTAACTCTTTACCTGTGCTTCATATCAGTGGCAGAGATGAGGCAAACTCATAGAGTAATTTTTTTCTCTAATTGCTGAAGTTCGTATTTCAAATCCCTCTTAGCATGACTCTTCCCTTTTTGTTGCGTGAGGTTTTTTTTTAATGAATATTTATGGAAATTGCCTCCATTGTTGATGACTACCAATACCTCTGCAGCCTTCAGAAGGTGAATGAGGATATTCCCATTTACTCGCACCACACTGGTTGGTATATTTCCTTGCCTTTCACCAGTAATATCGTACCTTGCCACTAATAGCGATGTAAATCTAAAAAATAATTATGCAGGTGATTTCCCAAATTTTAAAGTTTCCCTTCAAGGATGCACAAATGTGTTTTTTTCGAGCTAAGCTTTTAATGTTGTTCTGGACCATAAATGTTATCTCTACATTGCTGGAGGGTTTGAAGGTCATTTCTATGCATTTGTGGCATTTGGGATAGCAGAGATGGCTAGGGGAAAGGGAAATCGGTGTGCATCAGTTAAACAGGGAGCAGAGGGGGAAATTGGGCTCCACTATATATTCGCAAGTATCGACATACATTGGCATGAAGTAAAAAAAGTCTTTTGATCACCTGTCATAATTTAGGGCTCTTATCAGAGTTGTTCACATCTTGAGGGAAGCTGAAGTTCAGAGATTATTATCGAAAAGAGAATGGCAAGAAAAAGCATAATTCGTGTGAGCGTCTCTTTTGAACCATGACGCTTTTGCAAAAGATATAAGTACCTTGTACTGTATTTTAGAAATACTGCCATTGCAGATTTGGGAAGGTACTTGGGGCAGGGCATTTATAAATTGGGTCAAGCAAAGCCTTGGAGCTTGGGGACATTAACTAAAATGGGGCCCTGCCAAAAAAAAAAAAAAAGATTTTTTTCTGCGTGAAGCATGGCAAAGAAAATGAATCTTATGAGGATGAGGTCTTTGGAACTGGGAAGTAATTTGCTTCTGATCCCTTGCTAAAGGCTACTTATTCTTAGCAGGTTCTTCCTTAGAGAGCGTAAAAGGTGGATTTGCAGCTACTATATGAAATAATGTTCCCCACGCTTTCAGTTATGTAACAGAAATGCAGTGTGAATAACCAGAAAGGGACAAATGCCACCAAGATGCACTTAAATTATTCATTGGCGTTCTGAATGGATTTCAGGATGTTTGGTCTGACCAAATTTGCAGCCCCTTTGCTCGTACGTGTTGATACGAATGACTTTCTTTGGGTGGCACAAATCCTCAAGGAGCAGCTCTTTTTCACAGTTGAAAACCATGTCTGCGCAAGAGCCAGCACTAAAAATCCCACTAAAACCTTGTTTTAAAGACTTCAATAGAGATTAGGGAGTTCATAATCCTTGTGCTGACACTCTCTATACAGGGGTGATATCAACCCAAGACGAACACCTGTTTCTATTTGGACAGGACGGTTATTTCTTAGATGTAGCTCATCGGTTGTTGAGCTACATGTGCCACATATTCGTTGCGAAGATTCCCGACTCGGGAGGACGCTGCTGTTTCCACCGCTCAGACCGCAGTTGTGAATTTCAAGATATTAGATGATTTATATAGAGCTCCTGGGAGCAAGAATTTACATTAAAATCCCAGCTTCCAATTAAAAACCAAACCAAAAAACGGCCTTGTCCCTCCGGCCACAAAGAAAGGCTCGAGATATGAGCATAGTCTGCCTGAAGGGTTAAAAAAAAACTTTGCAAATGGAAACATTTTAATTTCATTATTTTAACTCAAGAATTTATGGGGGATTAAGTCATGACCTGGCTTTCTCCAGCTTGCCAGTGCTTCAACAGTAACAATGCTGTGTGATTTACAGCTCTGGTCCATCCAAATGCTCTGTTTTCTGATTCATAAAACAGAACAAAAGAAAAAAAAAGGTTGGTGCTCATAGACACCGAATGATCTTTTCCAGTTTCGACCTGCCACCTAACCAAAAAGTCTGCTCTCCACTGAATCAGACACCTGCATGTATACAACAGACGTTGCCTACAGACTGCAGCTTCTATTCCCTGTCATTCATAACTTTATGAACTGAAACCAACAGTTTTATTTTGCTATCTGGCAAAGGCACTATAACCGCTTAATGAGAAATTGCAACCATTGTCTTAGTAAGACGATTGTCTTTTTGAGCGTCTTTGTAAAAGGAGAGAAAAGGAGATGCTCAACACCAAGAAAAAAGAGCAGAATAGCATTTTGGTCGTTCCCCTCCGCTGGATAAGTTACACGCCTGCAAGTCTGATTCACAAGTGGTTGAAATTTTCCAAAACAAAATCAGCGTATGAATGTGAGAAATTGTATCTCTGGAGAAGCACTCAAATCTCATGGGTGAAAATAAGTGCTTCTAATAAAAGAGACCGTCCCAGAACTCCTTAAGCGGCTATAGAAGAATAATGCAAGTTTATAAAAATAATGTTTTATTTTATTCATGTATTGCATTTTAAGCTATACTGGAGCTTTTCACAGTGTCATATAATAAATAAATAGCGGCAGTATTCAAAGTCATAAACTGGTAAATGTTCAGCTGTCCTCCGTCCTAAAAATCTAACGGCTGGATGAATATTTACACTATGTAGGTTATACTGTTAAATGTTGAATAATGTTGAACCAAATATTCTCTCCATAACTTTGATTATATGATACGTGTGGCACTCTGCAAAAGGATATAAGGACTTCGTAACTGCCTCAAATGATTGGACTTGGGATCAGGTATAGGTATGTATGTTTGTAAATTATAACGCTTGTTATTTTTTAAATCTTCCAAAAGGTGAAACGATTATGTTTTGTTTGCATCCATGATTATTATAGTGGCACGATTCGGAGTTAAAGCTGGGTTTCTTTCCAGTTATTTTGCGTAATAGTCTGAACCCGAAGGTGCCAGATTTTATCTTTCAGCTACACAAATGCAGTGCGTTCCAGAGCAAAATCCTGACTCCGTTGAAGTCACCGAGGACTTTTCTAGTACTTTCGGTGGGACTGGAATCTCAGCCCGGAAGTTTTTTAAAAATACGATAAAATTGTCAATTATAGTTTTAAATAGAAGCCCAATTGCTACAGGATAAAATCATCACGAATTTAGACTCTAGAAGATCAGCATAAGATAGTCCTTAAAATAGTTCTCAAAATACTGTGGAAGTAGGACGGCGAGGGGTAGCTGGATCCTTTTCTCTACCCAGGGGAGAATCTCTCCTTCCATGCACCCATCTCTCTTCTGGCTCTGAGTTGCATCTTTCTTGCACGTGCAGGCTCCATGGAAAGAGAAGTGCATTTAGGGTACATCCAGTGAGCACTGGTATGCATTTCCCCGGGGACAAGTAGCAGTGGCGCAACTTGTCACCTCCATGCACGTGCACTCTGGCCTGTGGCAAATTGGCCTGGATGTCAGGTAGGGGAGGCTACGGCCAGCAGCTGGCCTGGCCTCGCCTCAGCAGCCTTACCTAGGGTCCTGGGGGTGTCCTGGGGCTGCAGTGATGGTGACCTGGGCGCGCACAGCCTGACCAACAGCTGTTGGTCGTGCTCCAGTTTTGGGAAGCACACACTGCAGCCACATGCACTGCCCAGCTTTTTTATTTGATTTGATTTTTTATTTTTTTGTAGATACTAAGATTTCCCAATATCTAATTTAATGCAGCATAGAGAACCTTTTCACGTGCACCATGTGTGTTTTGAAGTGCCTGAAAAGCTATTAAGGTCCTGCAAAGCACACATGCATGCTCATTCAGACACACCCTTACAGTCCAACCTCTGTGCTGAAATGCCAAAGGAGAATGCTGCCCTTAAAGTCTCCCCCCCACCCCATTTTACTTTTTACATTGCTAAAAGCTTCACGTTTTTTAAATGAAATTTTGTGGGCCATCTGCTTTTCAGCTCGGCATTATGGTGTCACATGTTTCTTAAAGCAATAAGCAACTGTTTAATGTTCCTCATTTAGCATGACAGTAGTCTGCACCAAGCTGGTCTATAGAGCCATGTGCAGAAAGGGTTAGAGAAGGATAGGCTAGATGCCCACTGTAGTATCTCTTCCAATACCATGTGTCTCATTGGACATATAGATCCCATCGTGTAAGAAGATGTTATCATTACCCTATAGCATTTCCCATCCAGGAACTGGGACTTGGGGGGGTTGTCAGAGACTCCGTGTCACTTCCTCCTGGTGCAAAAGGTAAGAGCTCTGATGAAAGATTCCTTCACCAATAAATACAATACCAGCCCGGTCCAGCATCGTAAGTCATGGCCAACCGCCATCTGGGTCATAAAAATAGCTCATGGGGCACCTGATGCACAAAGCAGCAACACACAAAACAGATTAATGCAACACTTGAAAAACTCAAGCTTCCAAAACCGTTTGAGAGATGGAAAAATCCTGAAGGTTCATGCTGCAGGGTGCAAATTTCCTTCCTGGATTCAAAAGGCAGTCCCAAGCCAAAGACTCCAGGTAATGCAGCACCTGTTCCTCACAACCAGCAGCTATCAGCAGACCACACCAAGAGAAGCATTTGAATAGGTAGGCAAGAAGAAAGCACCAGGTTGGTGCAGGTACCACATACAACCTCATCTGGAATGAGGGCTTGGGAATAGCCACGTATCAGAGCAATGAATAGCAACCCCAGAGAATCCAGCCTGACTTTTTCTGGGTAGGACAGGCCTCTTCAAAAGGAGGAGAAGAATATATCACTGTCTCTGAGTGAATCCACTGATACAGTAGGTGAAGCGATTAGCTCCTGTCCTGTGTTGCTTTCTTCTCTCGTGGTCTCAGAAGGAGAAATGGAGCGGTTATGTTTGTGTTCTCTTGGTTTGGGTGTTTTGTACTTTTGAGATATTCCCTTTAATATACCTATTGCTTTGCATCTATGCTAGGGAAAGGAAGGTCAAAGCAGTGAGTCTTGCTACTGGAGAGAAAGGGAGTGAAGTCTACAATGGTGGTTAGTTTTTGAAGGAGAAGAAACAGCCTGAAGAGATGGCACTGACCCACCTGTGTACTTCAATGTCACTGAGAACAGAAAACAATTTTTTTGAGGTTGGCCTTGAACGCATTTTTGTTTTTAGTTTTTGGTTCAGCCAGTGAACCCAAAAACTCCCTTTTTGATGGATAAATTGCCCCTAGATTGTCAATGATACGATTAATGGGCAGATTCTAACCTCAGTTGTACCAAAGCTAGATCAGTGTTTGGCCTGTTTTCTTCCTTAGAGGTTTCGGTTTTTAATCAGCGCAGTTTCTGTTTCTTTAAACTCCAGCTCTGCCGTCCATATACAACAAATTCACTTAATACGCATTTCCCAAACAAAGGGACAAATAGGGGGAAAAACATGAAAATAAAAGCTGTCCTTGACTTCCTTCTTGTAGGATGATCATCTCCATTAATTGGTTTATGCTCCATTAAATCAGGACAGTTAGGACCTTTCCCCTGTGTTTTGCACAGATTAGTTAAACCTCACAACAAGTCTGCAAGGTAGATGCTGAATTAACACGCACAAAAACTTTGCTAAAGAAACATCTAGGTTAAAAAAAACCTCAGACATTAGGAAATGCCAGAATTAAAATGTCCTGTATAACCTCAATTTACCCCACTGTACATATGCATTATAAAGCAACCTTTAATTGCATGATCATAAACTGTTTTTTACCATAGGATGCATGCATTATTCAGTGAACTAAATAGAGTGCATTGGGTGACTAATCAGATGTGTGCATTGGGTCAAGCTGCTGAGAGACATCTGCTTTATTTGCTACAGTCAAAATGAATGAGGAAGAGAAAGGAAAGCCCAAGCTTTAGGCAAATACATATGTACACGCTTAGCCATGAGCACATGGATTCTGTTGAAACAAATGGCACTATTCAAATGCTTAAGCAAAAAATAGAAATATATGCAATATCGGGTCACAAGCAACTTGCCCAAGATAGTACGCTGCAAGTAGCAGCATATTGGGAATGTAACAAGTTGTCTGCCCTAACCGCCGTAACAAGCTGTGCATAACAATTCTACAGAGATGAGACAATAAAGGCACTGCAAAAGAACAGATTTCTTTAGCTTAATTAATTTATGTTGTGGAACATGCTTTCCATGAGCAGTTTCTCATTTGGGAGTGCAGTGGACAGTAAGGCAAACTGCTCTGTAAAATTAGCATTCTCCATTTCCTCATATGTGAAAGTTGAGTAGACCACTGCTGGCAATTAAAATATAGAGTTGTATTGATATATATTGGGCCAGGGAGATAATCCAGTAGACAATACTAAGAACGTTGGGGAGGGACAGAATCCAGCTAGATCTAGACAGGTCACAGAGGTGGGCAGATGAGAATAGGATCGAATTCAATACAGACAAGTGGAAGGCGCTGCATCTAGGGAGAAGGAACCAGCAACACGCCTGTAGGCTGGGGAACTCCCTTCTTGTCAACACGGTGGCAGAAAGGGGTCGTGGAGTCATGGTTGACTCCAGGATGAACATGAGCTGCCAATGCAAGGAAGTGGTCAGTAAGGCTAACCACACCTTCTCATGCATCTACAGATGCATCACAAGCAGGTCCAGGGAGGTGATCCTTCCTCTCTGTGTGGTGCTGGTCAGGCCACAGCTGGAGTACTGCATCCAGTTCTGGGCGCTGCACTTCAAGAGGGATGTGGCTAGCACTGAGAGGATCCAGAGGAGGGCCACCCGCATGGTCAAGGGGCAGCGGGGCAGGCCCTACGAAGAGGGGCTGAAGGGCCTGAACCTGTTCAGTCTCCACAAGAGAAGGCTGAGAGCGGATCTGGTGGCTGTTTACAAACTCACCAGAGGGGGACCAGCGAGAATTGGGGGAAGCTCTGTTCCCCTAGGCATCACCGGGGTTACTAGGAATAACGGCCACCAATGGTTAGCGAGAAGGTTCTGGCTGGATATAAGGAGGCGTTACTTTATGTTAGGGCTGCCAGGCTCTGGAATGGGCTCCCAAGTGAGGTGGTGCCCTCTCCTACCTTGGGGGTCTTTAAGAGGAGGCTGGACAGATATTTGGCAGGGGTGATATGACTCCGGCACCCATTCCTGCCCGGGGCAGGGGATCGGACCTGATGATTTGTTTAAGTCCCTTCCAACCCTAAGCACTGTGATACTATGACTATGAACATATAAGGGGAAACTAAATTTCCTTATTAGTGCAAGTTGCTCAGTGAAAAGGGCTGATGGTTACATGGCTCAGTTCTCTCCAAGAAGGCACCCCCATGAAGGCCTCTATTGCTGAGTGTATTGTGGCTTGTGGGCACAGCCCTTCTTTGGAGGTGGCATGAAGCTAGGGCACTGCAGAGGGAGCTTGGGAGGCAGTCTGCCTTGGGTGAAAACAAATACCACCAATAATACTGAAATCCTGGTATAGCTCATACTGGCTGTGTCTACATGTGCATTTAATGTAGACTAACTAGCTGTGGAGTAAAGTGGCATTCTCTAGCATGTGTGGTGTTATAAGGCCACAATAAACTAATTAACACCACAGTGAAATAGCTCTGTTGGGAACACTGCTTTCTTACACCAGTGTAACTTACTGTGATTAAATGCACATGTAGACGTTGACCATGGGCATAAATTGTACCCAGTCAACCCAGCCAGCTGGGGACCACACTCCTACCCGCTGTCTAGCCACATAGCTCCACACTTTCAGCACCACCTAGCCCAGGGGTGGGCAATTATTTTGGGTGGAGGGCCGCTTACTGAGTTTCGGCAAGGCTTCGAGGGCCGCATGACAGGCAGCCAGAGGCAGGTAAATATTAATTTTTTAAATTTTGTAGGGGCCCCATGGGCCACATAGAATGGCCTGGTGGGCCGCATGTGGCCCGTGGGCCTCAGTTTGCCCACCCCTGCTCTAGCCTCAGCCATTTTGTTTGTCACCCGATTCTGCCACCCAGAGCCTGGGGCTTGGTAACACTGGCATAAACTGCTCTGCCCTGGCTCAGATTGCTGCTGTGCTGAGCACACATGTAGACACTACACCTGGGAGTAAGTTTAGTCCAGCTCAAAGTGATCCATGGTTTATTGCTTCAAGTGGATTGCATGTGTAGATGCACTTACTGAATTCAAAATGGTTGTCTCCTTGATTGTCCCAGTTTTATTCAACATGCAGAGTTTTCTGGGCTGTTCTTTTGCCTCTCTTTTCTTTGGAAAGGTACAGCATGGCCTTCTAGGTGTTCTGTGCATTATGCCAAACAACCAATAGCGTTAAACAAACACCACAACGCATTTACTCAGTTTAGTAACTCAGTTTCATCTGAGTTGGAATAAATACCTGTAAGGTTAAGATAACTTTCTTTCGCAGCCTCTTTGCCTGCATACGCGAATAAATATGTGCAGTTGTCCTAGAAGTCCCTCTAATGTCAACTAAGATTGACAAATAACTATGGTTTTAGAGGAATGTTGGATATTTGGTGTCTTTAAAAAAATAATTTATGTGCTTGCAAAAAATAATGGTTCAGTGAGGGTTTTGCTTTATCAAAGTTCTGCATCTAGCCCATTCTGGGAGCCAAACCTTATCGTCTTCACATGTGTATACAGAGGGTCTCTGCTATGCGCTTTCATGCTCCACAGAAATCTCGTTGCAAGTCTGAAGATCTGTGCATGAGGCAAATGATGTGGATTAGTCAGAATACTGGTAGAAATGACTTGTCTATGGGATATGAGTGGTGGTGTTATTTTGACTCAGTAGACAGTAGATGAAAAAAATAGTGGGGTCTCAATATCTCTTTCTACAGAGCGGCACCCTAAATAGAGGGAGAAAGGCTGGCATGGTCCAGGGAGGTACACGGTAGTACGGCTTCCGTGCCGTTGCACTCCCAGGAAACTGAGATGGGAGATGGTCAGAACAGTTGTGGAGTAACAGGGTCTTTATATGGTTCACCCTGGACCTCTGCAGATCTGGTATGTGTGTGTTTAGTCTCTATAGCATTTAATGGAAGGAGAAAGACATACCACACCAGAAGGCCGATGGGAGATGAAGAAGCAGGGATCCTTACACACGTTTCCTCCCCCAGGACCTTTTCATATGAGGACATTAATGCAGCACTTTGCAGTACTCATCAAATTAGATTGTCATATTGTTACTGCAGGTGCATTAATTATTGTCTTAGTGAGATCTGAAATAAGTGAAAGCTGCACAATCAGAGATAAATGGCTTTTCACGATGCGAGAAGACTAGAGATGTAATAAATACAAATGGTTAAACTGAAACACTGAGCATGGATTCCTGGGTTCGTCCTCACTTCCTTGTAAAATTGCTCCGGGCAATGGATCTATGACAGCTCGTAACAGCTTAAAAGCTAGCCCCTTACTGTATTACCTTGGATAAATTATTTAACTGCTTCATGTCTCATTTTAGCCAGTAAGTACAGTAATCCACAGAGGTGAAATAACCCTTAGAAGGGGTTTTAAGATTAATTGATTAACACGTGCTATTAATACACAGAAGCTTCTTGGCAATGCAAATAGCACTGCATCTTGGTGCTTCCTACAAACGTATCGCGTTATGATGTCATTGCGGCTTTGCTGACAGTGTTTTCAGCCACAGTCAACAAACACTTAACAAAAAATAATCCAAACTTGTGACATTTTTTTCATTGGCTTGTGCATCGTATGGAAAAATCTTTGTCGGGTAGAAGACAGCCATCAAACTTGTGTTTAATCCATCAGAACAATTTAAAAAAGGAGTCGTTTGTCCACTTCTCTTTCTGTTTACTTGAAAAGAATAACGGTAAGTAGAAAGCAGATGATTCTCCGTCGTTTAGACCCATCAGGCCACCTCCAGGCAGAGTGAGAGGAAACGGAGAGTGACGGTCTTTACCGTGGACTAATTTGGGCATCCGTTGAAAGGAAAATTATAACTAAATGACCTTGTGCAGTAGTGCTCCATATTGGTCAGCTTTTACGAGTACTTAGTTTTCTTCTGGGAGTAGTTACAAATCTGTGTACATTTTGCATGATAGGAAATAGGCACGCTCGTCTTAAAGTCCCCAGGTACTGGAATGAATCTGTCGGAGCCAGTCTCTCTTGCTAATCTTCTTCCCTGCAGATAGTTACCTTGGTGGGACCTGCCGGTGATTGTGCCTCAGTGGTTGATTCAAGTTGAAGTTCAAATGGGTAATGCAATGAATATTTTAGTTCAATTAATGTAATTATATCCCAGCCCTGGAAAGGGTATTTCAGGCAGTCAGAAAATAAAAACCTGGTCCTTAGTTTAGCTCATAAACTTTACCCACTATGAATCCTAGAGCATAAGCATCAGCTAATACATTTCCTTAGCTACCTCCCTAAACATTAAAGTGACATAAAAGACCCAATGATCTGGAACTCGCTCTCCTTGAGATCTCTGTTAACAAGACTTGCAGCTGTAGCACTGGGGGGGAAAGAAGTTACAGAAAGTTATAGTTCATGGTATCATTTAAAAGCTTGACAATACTTGTCCATATCTCATTTCTGACTGTTGTTATTCTCATCCTGAAAATCCTTTAAAAAGCAAAATATTAGGATGAATATGCCCCCACTGTTGCATAGGCATAACTCTCCCTCAACAAAATTCAGCTTTGCTATCTATAGAGAGTCAAATTGAGGGTTAATGTGTCTTGTGAATGTAAGTGAGAGTGTCATGCATGCATTTTGGAAGCCAGTGTCATTCTTTTTCTTAGGCTTTTATTCTACAATGAGAATTTTTTTTTCTCTTGGCTTGGGAGCAGGATTAAGTCTGTAGCTACCAAGTCAGTTTGATGTTGGTCTGGAATATGTACTTTGAAAAACTACCCCGCAAGAGTCAATCTGTAAAACATTGGGAATTTGAAGAAGCCTTTACTTTCCTTTTAATTGAATTTTAGAGGCCAGGAAAAGAGATCATACTTTATCACTCTCTTTTTGTGTCCTCCTTTTACAACATTTTTATATAGATGGTACCTTTTTATAATCACACAGGCACAGGACACGAACTGGAGGATTTTTACAAAGGGTTTTTTTTTTCCTCATTGGTTTCTCGTTGCTTTGATGTGCTAATTTCTTTCAAGACTAGTTTAGGAGTAATTAAAGCATCATGTGGGATAGTTCTCTGGGGAGGGGGTGGGGGGCAGCAATATACTCAAGGAGTAGATATGCAAGAACTACTGAAGGTGACATCTTTTCAGTTTGTAAAATAAATACATGTCATGAAGAACTTGCATGTTGTACAGCTTTAAGGGGGGAAAAAACCCAGGACAGATGGAGACGTGTACATTTATGATTGTGGGGTTCCCTAATATATAAACCATTTCCTTTCCTTATTCTTATGCCTCATTAACATTCTTTTTTTAAAGGCTGCCAGTGAATTGCAGACAATTAAAGCTTTTTATAAGCATTTTAATTGTTCTTTTTTTATGGCTCCAGCGCACTGTGTTTGTTTTGCGGAGGAGTCCTTCTGGATGTTGGAATACATTTGTTAATCTAATGTAGACGTGGGGCACCTGAGGTTGTCTCTGAATGCAGCAGAGTTGTTTCTCCCTCCCAATTTGCTGATGCAGCGCTATCTGCTGGCTTTCGAATTCAAGGGAGTAGTACATGGTTTCCAAAGATCCAGTCCTGCTATGGTGTTGCATAAAAATTATACTTAAAAAAAATGACATGCCCGTCTTTATCAGTACTTTATATATCATTTTCTTGATGTATTTCAGCCTTCATGCTGTCATTTTCCTTTTTCTCTTATTTAACTTTTGGGGGTAGGTTAGCCAGTGAAGGGAATGGAAATTGAAATCTCTAACTAAACATATATGACAGATCCCCCACTTCACTTGCAAATGGCCATCGCTTTTTTTTTTAAAATATGCTGCACAGCTTGTAGTTAATAGAAGCTCAAAAAGATAATGAGTTCTCTATTGCAGAACAGATGTATACCGCTCCTTTTATCATGCGGAATAGATTTGCAGGAGAACAAATTGCAGTAAGCTTTGAAAATTTGCAGCTATCCTGTCATCGCCTTGCTGTCTGTTATTACATGAAAAAGGGCACTGTGGTAACTGAAAAGTCAGTTAGAAAGCAATTAAGTAAAAGTTAAGAAGATATCAACTTAAATGTACGAAGGGAAAAGACTATTTTGGTTGTAGTGTTTGTAAAAAAGTGAGATGAACTGAGAAAAATGCAAGCAAACTACAGAAAGTGATGTCACTATATGTGGCTGGCAGTACCCTTAGGAACATGTTAAAAGAAGGCTACTTCATAGAATTAGACAGTCACCAAGTGTTATATCTGTTGTCTCATTGTAGGAGAGGGAACATACTAAAACCTGGTAATCTCAGTTTGCAGCCTTTCTCTCAAACAAGAGTTGAGGTGTTTCCATCCTGCGTGATTGCTACGTGCTGTTCAGAGGTGGCGTCTAGACTCAGATCCAGATCTGAAACTTTTCTGAAGTCTGGGAGGTTAGGAATATGCTGTTTTGAATAAGGTTTCCAGTTTGAACCCATCTCTGCTACTAACAAGAGAGAGTGGGGGCTAATCATAGAGTCGTAGAAACTTAGGGTTGGAAGGGACCTCAGGAGGTCATGCAGTCCAAGCTGCTGCTGCTCAATGTCACACTCAAGGTTCAAGTGATGGATCTCCTCTGACTTGTGCCAATTAATAGAAAGAAACGAAGAATTTGCACCTGTTCCATGTCGTGAACGAGGCTGGCTGGAGAACCCTCGAGGAATTCTTAAAAACACACTGCGGGTTTCCCTTGCTTTATGCTGTCCTGGAAAACGGTGCTTAACTCAAATTCGCATAAAGGGAACCCACTTTACAATGTAACCAGTAGAGAGATGTTCCGAGACGTTGGCTGCACCGACCCATTTCTCCCACTTTTACAAGGCAATTCGGGTACTCGCCAACAGCAGACAGTACACACAGGCACAGGGCACTATCATACTGGGGATGGCAACTACAGAAACCTGTGTCACAGACAGCGAGTAAGGAGTACAGATCCACACAGGAGACTGTTTTTTGGTGCTTGTCACTCCCACAGTGCACCACATAAAGCAGCTGACTGTGGGTTTCCACCACACTGACTGCATAAGAGTGAATTTACCGTGTATACAACAAATTTGTGGTATAAAAAGGGTCATGGCATAAGAGCAAAGTCGCACGTGCAGAACCCACATACAGCGAGAGAAACCTGTACACAGCCCTATTGAATGCATCTACATGTGGTGCTACATTGCCGTAGCAATGCAGTTTGGTGACATAGCATCTACGGGGGTCTACACGTGACCAGCAGCTGCTTCACTATAACGGCGCACTTGCCCATTATAGGCCAAGTAGCTGCTAACAATAACCATGCGCCACACGTACGGCGCAGTACAGGCAGTTACTGGGAAGTACTAAAGTAGGGCAATGTGTAGACGTGCCCATTGTCACCGAAAGTGGGGGGGAGTTAAAAACACCAAATCATATCTGGCTCTCCCCCCCCCCCTTTTTTTGATTACTAGATTTTGTTTCAAATTGCCCCAAACTGTCCAGAGGTCACAAAGGACATCTGCAACAGAGGCAGAAGCAGAGCTGCAGCAGTGAGTTACGCTGACCAATTCAACCACTAGACATTTCCTCTCTTTTAGGGCCAAGACATCCATTCATTTTCTAGTTCTCCATATCTTAGTAGCCTGATTACTGTTTCCAAAACTGTAGTGCCTCTATTTCTGTAATCTAAATGACAGCTGACTTGCAGAAGACTCCTCTATTCCATGGTTGCACAGCTACGGAAAACTAACAGTTGCATTTCTGTAGAGACCGCGTCGCACAGAGGTTGCGTGTAAAGCATGAAAGCTGGGGAGGGA
The DNA here is from genome assembly GCA_030014935.1 of Caiman crocodilus. Lineage (NCBI taxonomy): Eukaryota > Metazoa > Chordata > Crocodylia > Alligatoridae > Caiman > Caiman crocodilus. The sequence continues at coordinate 6,388,473 of JAGPOW010002791.1, read as the reverse complement.
AAGTATTTTTCCTGTGTCTGGCCAGGTGTTTCATTGTACATAATGGAGGGCACGTGCTATAACATGGACCTTCCTATCGCTAATCTAAAGATACAGTTTGCTTATCCTAATATTTGCCGATTTCCCACATTGTTGACTCTCTTCCCTTTTTTGGACGCAACCACTTTTGGCTCAGCCAACAAGTAGGATTTTCCGTGAATACTGTTCTCCCTTCCTACAACGTGCGCACAAGTAACCATCTATTAGCTGTGGTCTAATAAGAGAATTCCCCAAATCGCTTGCTGTTGGGCAGAAGGCTGGCCGTAATTTTGCTTATAGACTAGAACAGGGCTCATGCCAGGTTACTCCAATGATTTGTGTGTCCCTGCTTATGACTGGGGCTGGGCTTGAAGGTGGTTTGAAAGCAATATATCTGATAAAGTGCCCTTATCTCGCAATGAATCATCATGCAGCTCTGCTATGGGTGGATTGTTCGGTACCTTTCCTTCCTAGGCTGCGTAAATCAAAATAAAAACACAGCTGCTAGGTCCAGTGCTTTGGTGTGCCGAGCAGGGGGGTTGGGTTCTAAATTAGTTGTTAATTTGGAGTCGAAAAGAAATCCAGAAGCAGTCGGGTATAACTATTTCTTGATTACTTAATGTTTTGGCATGAAATTGGGGATAGGGCAGAATAAGACTAGGAAAAGGAAGACAAATCAAGACATCATACAGACTGATGAGAAATACCTGTAAAGACAAGCTTATGTCACAGCCCTTCAAATTCAAGGCTGACTCTTCCCAAGCATATTTTTGTTTTAATGGCAGCATTGATACCTATCACATTCAAATCATTTCGGAGTATGTTTTATTTTTAATCTTACAATGGTAATTTTCCACGGTCTATTAGGAGGCATGGTTTGAAATGGTGAAATTACTGCTGGAGTATTTCAATTTTACTGTAACAACATTCTTCCCAAGTTGTGCATTTAATGTACCTTCAATGAGTGTAGTCAAACAATAAACGTCGCTTTAATAGATCTTTCTCTAATTGTATTCTTTGTTAGCTTAATCCAAAGGGAAGAATCCTACTGTAATCCTAATGTCTTGACTCCTATTGAAGTCAGTCAGCCACATCCTGGACCCACAGATGGTGCTAGGAATTGTCTTTGCTTCTGCTAAAGTTATGTTCAGCCCCTGATTTCATTAACTTTGGTGATCAAATGAGTATAGCGGTTGGTGTTGATCCTAGTAGCCTTTTGGCAACATTAACTTAACAGTCCTGAAACAAAGACCACAGCTGAACAAGCCTTGTTTCCTTTGGGAGGTGGTTGCACAGCATACTGATGGAAGTACGTTGGAAAAATTGGTTTTAATCACGTTCATAGTAACACTTTGTATGAAACCGGCTCAAAACTTTTCAGTAGCAGCAGTAAAAATATGATTTTGCAGCCTATTTGAACAGCCCAGAGTTCTGGTGACACGAGTGGCTCCCATCGACGTGTCCATGAAGTAGCGCACCAGACTTTTTCACCATTTTGATTCTTAATTCACTTCTGTATTTCTAAATGTTAGGTATACCGATAGTTATTTAAAGTGACTCCAGTATATAACTCGCTAAACTTTTTTTGGGAGGGTGAATCCCCATTGATGTAATGATTTTAGGCAATATCTGTCTCTGGGGGGAAATGTACTCCTCAATTTAAAGTTCTGGCTCGAGACAAAAACCTATTCACAAACCACGGGCCTATCTTGTCTGAGTCCGATCTCACAATCCTTGTGTTCGGTTTGCTGGATTGGGCCTTTTTGTGTGAATCCAGATGTAGCTCATTTATTAGTGCCTGTGTACCCTGCTCTGGTGGTGTGGACAGTGGGGCAAGTGGCTGGAAGCCCAGAGGTCAAGAGTTGGAGGCCATAGCAGAAGCGCTCATGGCCATGTCAGAGTCCAACAAATCTATGAATTCTGCTACAAACCTTGTCACAAAGGTATTTAGCAGTTTTTTTCTAAAAAGAAAGGAAGCAGATGCGCGTATCAAATACTTACTGCCATAATTACTTGCCTACCATGTGTACTGCTTTCCCAGAGATTAGACCTCTAAAATTGGGGTGCCCGTCTTAGGTCTGACAGCTGATTTTCTGTGCTAAAATAAAATCATGGGGACTACTGTAATGGCTGCCACTTCTTTCTCCGCTCTCCCTGCCAGCAGCATGGGTGCGGAGACAAAATCCAGCCTTCATCATACCAACAACGGTTTTAACCCTTTCACAGAGGCTGCTGAATTGGCAGCATGTTTTGGCTAAGCGATTGCTGTGATGGGCTTTGATGGCTTCAAGCTTGATCTGTAGAGGATGGAAGAAATGATGCTGCAGAGTAGACCCTGTCCTGCAGCCCCATTCAGCGAGGACTCTAGAAAAAACTTTTCTTTTCTTTTAATTCATTTTGTTTTCCCAAAACTGGTGTCTCTTATTTGTGGGGAATACAGGAAAATAGAGCATATCCTTCTCTAGTTATTTAAAATAAAGTCAAGGACGTGCTGTTTCTGCCGAGTCTGATCCTGGAAAGAGTAAGACTTTTTCTTACTAAAAAAACCTAACGCATTGTTAAAGACAGAATGATCTTCTCTGCAGAAAATAAGCTTTGCCCTTTGCCTCGCTTTCATTAAGATTAAGCTGTTAGCGTCTGCAGTTTTCTCTACTTCAGAACATTATTTGCCAAACAATTTGAGTCTTAGTGTGTGATTTATATAGAGATGAGGTGTAGGCTTAATTTTATTCTTTCAGCACTCTGAATAATATGGTGCTGCCCAGCTTTTGCCGCTCAGCCTCTGCTGATCTTTCTCTAAATGTGGTCTGATGCTTTATGCATATGGCTGCATGTAGCTGAATGTGCAGATGTGATGTGTGATTTGACGACAACTTTTCCAGCTGTTGTGATATGTCAAAATGATAAGACACGGGTGCTTCTGAAAGCCACTTAAGGGCAGAGAGAGACTTCCTTACCTCTCGTTTGGGAGAGCTGCGCCTTTGTTCCATAGCTGGATGGGACTTGAGGGCATCTTTGTACATACGAGTCCATGGGAGTTTCGGGACCAAAAATTGTTTGCAAATGGTAAGGTTTGAGAGCTGAGCTTCTGCTTGGGGTCTCAGGTTTTCCAGCAGAAACTAAACGTCAAACTGCTGAATTGTTGATGGAACTTGGTGTTTGGGCCTTGCATGGCTATGTGAGAAGACAAAGCTCACCACTACCAAATTACCAGCAGAGTCTAAAGCCACATTCTAGCACTGAATGGCAGTGCTGTAGCAATGACGTTTGGCACCCAGGGCAAAGCCCACTGCAGCAGCCTGCCCTTGCCCTGTGCACAAATCTTGGGGGAGGGGGCACATGCCCCCCCATTCCTGCCCGGGAGTGCCAGGAGCTGCCCTTCTCCCATCCCTGTGCGCCCCCTCCCCGATGAGCTGCTTGCAGCTGCATCCTATACCCTGCCCTGGCTGGGCAACACCTACTGGAGCACCTTTGCTTCAACGCCTGGGGCAGTTGCCCCGCTTGCCCCCCCTTGCTGTGGCACCATCAACTAGAATCCATCCAATTGCTTCTGCTAGTAAGGAGGCTTTATTACTCTGAAGTTTTCTTCAGCCCTCATAATGTGGCTCAGCTCCTGTTTCATGCAGATCCTATTTCGTAAAGAAACCAAGCACATGGCCAGAGGTGCTTTGCATCTCCCAGGATTGATTCCAATGTTAAGAAATTAGCTAAATGAGAGAACAGGAGAGGACTGCACAAGAGTTGGCTGTGATTTGGATGTGGTTTGGTCTAGTCTGACTCAAGAAGGGTAAAGGGTCAGAAGTTTAAGTCAGGTGCTCCTGTCTGCTTGCACTTGCCACAGGGGGTTAATTTGGTTCAGTTCTCACTAAATTGAAATGGCGGGCTTTTAAAAACCCACCATTTCCACTGTTTCAATTTAGGGAGAATTAAACTGAATTAAACCCCCATGGTGTGCACACAAAGGTAGGGACCTGATCCTAATCTGCCTCTGGTGGCAGACAGGGAGGAGCATGGGCTGCTGGCAGGCTGAGCGGTCCCTGAGCTGTACGGGGGCCCGCTTCTTCCCTCCAAGGTGGCAGCAGTGCCCCCCAGGTGGCACCCGGCTGCTGGCACCTGGCCCAGGTGGTCCTGGGGAGCACCGCTGTTGCAGAGGGAACCACTGGGCCCCCACACAGCTCAGGCAGGAAGGCAGCCTCCAGGAGGGGGAAAAAAAGACCAGGCTCCCTGCTGCTCGGCTGGGAGAGCTGGCATGGGAGAAGGCGGCGGGGATCGTGCATGGGGTGCTGGAAGCCCGCCAAGCCCCGAGCACGTCAGCTTCCAGCGCCCCGTGCACTGTTGCCCTTGCTTAGGTAGAAAACCAAGCCACCTCAGAGGTACTTTATCTGGCTGCATTACAAAGTCATTTAAAGCAGAATACACCATTAAGCGTGCAACCAGGAACACCATTAAAGCGGAGTATGCCGCCGAACGCGCAAACAGCAGCGCCACTGAAGTGGTGCGAAAGGGCATTGAAGCCACTTTAAAGGCCAATTTTGTGGCGTGTACAAAGACCCCTGGAGCTGGCTACCATTTGTTTTGCGTCTGGTGACTTCTGCAGTAGTTAGCACTGACGTTTCCTGAGTGTGTTGGCCACACTAGAGCCGGGACCAGAAACACCGTGTCTTTGTGTGCTGCAGTGCAACCCCCCCAAGCAAAGCTGGAGGTATCGAACTAAAGGTGCGGCTTCGTATCCATTCCTAGTTCTAATACTCAAAGATGTGCTACTGGGGCAGCAGGGATACCCTCTCCTCTGTACCCTTTTTACCCTCTCCTCTTAGCCCCTGAATCCCCCAAGCTGCAAGAGGGCTCCTTTCACCGCCTCACTGTGCATTTCAGCAGGTCCAGACAGAACGAGGGGGCGTAGCAACCAAGCAAGATGATACTGTTAAGATTAAAATTGGGATAATCACATGGTTTTGGCAAGTGACTTTTCCCTGCCCAGTGTTAACCTGTTGGGGCAAGGATGGTGCGGTGCTAAGGTACTACTGATAGCCTAGAGGTTGCAAGTTCAGGGCTACAGTGTGGCCTGTCCGAGTCCAATGAACTAACCAAATTCTGCTAAATCTCATGTCACATTGGGCATCTTTGCATGTGTTCTGGGGAGGGAGCCTTAATCAGAGTGAGTCTCATGTATTCAGTGTTTCATACTTCAAATGGTGGCAGGGGCACTTTAAAGCTCATTAGGGAGCTTTCGTTAAATGAGCTTCAGTTAAAGCACCCCGCACCATGATTTTGAAGCTTGGGGATGCTGAATACATGTGATACCTAGGCTGCTGCTGCATGGTAATGAACTAATTAGCACACAAGCAGATTCCATTAATCAAGTCTGCTTTGATGGACCCACATTGGAGCAGGCATCGGGCATGTGCATAGGTGCCCCAGGATATGAAAAAGGAATGGAAAGGAAGTTTTTTCCTAGGTTAATAATTCCCTGCCAGTGTTTCTCAACCTGTATTATGCATAATGCTATTATTGCCCTTCAGTAACAAAATCTTGCGACTACGTGTTAAGGGACTAAGCCTCAAACTTCCACGGCTCTGTAATCCCTCCATTTCGGCAGGAGTTTTGAGTTCCCTTGCAGTGCAGAATCAGGCCCATCACAATGTTTGGAGTCCACTGGATAAAATCATTATCTTGACAATTGATGTTTCACTTCAGATGTTCCTCACTATCTCTCAGTGTTGCATCAACAGCAATTTTAAAACTCTTTAAGATTTAATGTGATTGCCTCCTCTAGTCCTGTGGGGGACCAAATGTTTTCTCCTCTGCCAGTAGAGTATATTAGTTATTTTTAACACGTTAAATTTGAGGGTGGATTTTTCTGATTGACATTTCTTCAGAGACGCAATAGAGAATGAATAAATAGATTGCCGCCAGTCACACCTGACAGTGACTAAATCTCATTGTTCCTGACAGGTAGCCCGTTTATATGCCCATAAGGCAAATGAATATTCCAGTGTTATCTATTTGAGAATAAATTCTTAATGACATTAAACAGCTGATAACCATACAGGGTGCAATAGCATAGTATTATTTTGTGAAATCACGGACAGATTGCAAATGGCAGGGGGCATGGAGCAAGGAGGCAAGCATGAAAATTTTGGCCAAGTGACTGACTTGATGACTACTTTAAAGAACAAACAAGACAGCTTGTCCTTGTAGCAAAGAAATGAGGAGCTGTAAAGAGAGGATGATGCCTAATTTGGGAGGTGGGGTTGTAATATTCTCCACTTCCCAGCATCTGTATAATTGTGGTATGCAAGAAGCAATTGTAACACTACTGTGAAGAAACCAAACCCGATAGTAAGGACTCTCATCCAAAAGTTATGATCTTGTGAAATAAACCATAAATCAAATGTATTGATTCCTAGGGCTCTGCGAGCCTTCGAACCCTGCTTTGGATCCGGAGAAGCTTCGAACGCTTTGGTGTCCAAAGCAGCATGTCGGGATCAAAGTGCTGGCTTTGTTAGGCTTTCCAAAGCGGTTCAGAAAAGCTTCGGAGCCACTTCGCAGATCTGGCCGTAGGGTATAATGGGGAATCAGTGAAATATCTATAACTGTTGGTTTTTGTCTGATTTGGATGAAACGTGCAGGGGTTGTATCCTCTGTGGAGAGCAAGTATCCTCTGTGGAGAGCGTGAAGCCTGCCAAGCTTCATGCAGGACTTTGGGAGGAGCTGTACCTTGAAAGCAAAACTCACGTCACATGTATACGTTACACCACTGGGGCGGGGGGGGGGATGCAGGGGTGGTGGCCCCTGGTGAGGCCACAAAGCATGCCATGTTTCAAGATGGGTGCAGGGGCTTGGGGGGGACTGCATCTCAAGCTGCGAACAAGTAAAACTCGTGACATGGGTGACACTGTGTGTGTTAAGGCACGGCAAGGTGACCGCTGCTGGGATGGTGGCCCCTGCCGCGGCCTCGGAGCCTGCCAGCTGTTGAGGAGATTGGCGCAGGGGGGTCCCGATTCTGGGGCCCTGCATCTCTAGCTGCTGACAGACACAACTCATGCCATGGGTGCTTGTGGGACTGACTGTGTCTGTCTCGGGGCATGGGAGAGACTGCTGCAGGCCTGGCTGCTAAACTGCTGTGTTACCAGTTACCAATCAGTCATGATTCATGCAGGGGCCAGCTCGATACACAGTTGCTAGCTAATGTGACCAGTTATTTAGGAACAATTAACAGGTACAAAACCACAGACTAAGGAGAGGAAAGAATCCATACAGAAAACTGCCTCAAGACAGAGACAGACAGGTGCACAAGTTTTGCCTGTCAGCAACTAAGGGTCCAGGGCCCCAGACCCCCCCTGCACCCATCTCCTTGACAGCTGGCAGGCGTCGTGGTCACAGCAGGGGCTACCATCCCTGCAGCTTTCACCCTGCTGCTGCGCCTTAACACGCACAGTGTCACCCAGGTCACACGTTTTGCTTGTCTGCATCTTGAGGTGTATTTCCCCCCCAGACCCCTGTGCTTATCTCCTTGAAACCTGGCAGGCTTTGTGGCCTAAGCAGAGGCCACCACCCCTACAGTTTTCAGCCCACTGCACCTTAACACACACAGGGTCATCTGTGTCACGAGTTTTGCCGATCAGCAGCACGAAGTGCAGTTCCCCCCAAACCCCTGCACCTATCACCTTGAAACTTGGCAGGCAAACCCTTGCAGTTTTCATCCCCCTGTGGTGTAACAGATGCATGTGACATGAGTTTTGCTTTCAAGAATTTGGAGTACAGTTCCTCCCAAAGTCCTGCACCGATCTTCTTGAAACTTGGCAGGCTTCTTGCTCTCACAGAGGATACCACCCCTGCGAATTTCATCCATATCAGACAAAAAACAACAGTTATAGATATTTCATTGATTTCCCCATTATACCCTATGGCCGGATCTCCGAGACGGCTCCAAAGCTGGATAGAAGCAGAAACCCCATCCGAAGCTCCAGATCAGATCCCTGGCATCCAAAGTGGCTGTATCCGAAGCTAGATTGAATAGCTGCCTACGCTCACAGGCTTATTGATTTCTGCCTTCATTCAGTATGAAGAATCGTCAGCCCAGCACCAATCAATCACATCATCTCTGACCCTACAGTCAGTCCACCAGGATTTAACTGACCACGTTGTCGTTGGACACTTCTCAACCATTTTCAAACTGGACAGGGTCACTGAGCCTCAAAACTATACCAATGGGATATTCACAGTGACAACAAATGCCCTTCTGGACAAGTTCAAACCATGTCCCACGTTACTGACTTGTGCCCATTTGCTATGCTACCTGGTGGCCTTCACACAGGTGATAACTGCCTTAAGATGGCTGAAACCATATACCGAAACTGCATACGCTAAATAAAGAAATGAATTGTGTAGCCTATGTTCACCAAAATGGATCCTGCAACTGTTCTAAATTCTAAAGAGATCTCTGAAAACTGATAATCAGAGCAAATACTACAAGAACCTGATGGAAAACGAGCAGGAAACAGAAGCGACAATGGAACTTGTTGCTATCCTTGCAATCATTAGCTAACTTGTAAGTGAGGGGATGTCCAATATCTGGGAAGGTTAAAGGCAGGTATGAAGGAGCCTACTTTTGCCCAGCGCCGCTTTATGTGTACAGTAACATGCACTAATGTTTCTTAGAAATGCTGAGTTTGACCACTAGTATTCCCAGGTTTGTAGCTTGCTTTTTATGGTCCAGTGATATGTCACCACCAAATACACTTGTGTTTGCAATATAAAATAGTCAGCACATTAACTGTCCTGCGCTTTGGAGTTGGTGGGAATTTCTCTGTAGAACTTAATAAACAACGATTCTGGCTTTAGAGACTAGAGTTTTTTAAGTTCAGATTTCTTTCCCTTCCTGTATTCTTTCTTCCTGCCTTAACCTGGGGCATCAAACAATATATTTGAGTCTAAGTAAAGCAGCTTTTCGTGATATTTGCATGACAGTTTTAGTATTTAGGAAGTTTTAATGGATGCATTTTTATTTTATTGTAATATTTTCTTCATCAAGAGTTTTATGACAAAGAAGCATTTTTTTTCTTATTGCTTTATACTTTCAAATTTTTTTTTATGGCAGCTCTATAGTTCTTTTGTAATATAAGGGAGGAAGGTATTCATCTCGGTTCTAAATAATTGGGGATTTTATTTTGCAATTTGATTGTTTGTTCTCCAAATGTTTTAAAATTATGATTCACCAGGGATAAATATCTACTAACCTGTTTTTTATTACCTCACTTCATTCTATACTTTTTAATATAACACCTACCATGTTATTAGTCATTGCAATAACTTTTTTCCCCCTTTTGTTAAGTCAACGCGTTTAAATATGCAACAATTTTCAGAACTGCTTTCCATGACTGCTTTTTCTGATAAATGGGACTGATTGGTGGGTTTTATGCTCGGGATAATTGTACCAAAGGCAGTAAATCTGAAGGCTGGTGACTACAGATAGGTCAGAATGTTTTTATCATTTTCTAGTCGTCTACTTATACCCAAAGTTATGTCAGGAAGGTCACCAATTTTCTGCATGTGTGTTGCCTGTTGTGTTTTTGGTCAGCTGAAGCAGGGCTGTCCGACTTCTAAGCCCTCAGGGGCCACTCAGCCCAGGGACCACATGATCCAGGGGTCCACATCCACATGAGCTACACCAGATGACCAAAGGCCACCAGGCCACCTGCTGCGTGGATGCTCCCCTACTCCGTGTACCCCTGCACTGCTGAACTATGCGCCTCGCACTGCTGCACCATGATTTCCCCCCTTCTTCTACTGCAGCCTCCACCCATGTGGGCACCCCTCACAACCCTGCATGGGCATGATCTCACTTTTGCGCAGCCCTGATCCTCCGACCCTGCATGCCACCTGGGCTCGCCCTCAGCTCCCCCTGCCCTGCCGTAAGTAGCAGCCAGAGGGGGGAGCATGAGCCAAGAGACTCTGGTTGCTGTTACAGCTGGAATAATAAGGGGGAGCAGTGCCCAGGTGAGAATCCAGGGGAGCAATTTAACCCCTCACTGGCCACATGCAGGCCACAGGCCACCCACTGGAAAGCCCTGAGCTGAAATGAAGAAAGAGTCCAAGTAAGAGAGAAATACCATGACCTTTATAGATTTGCTTTAGAAATTGGAATTTTTTTGGCATTTTGACTTTCTCGCTGCTCTAAGACTGGTGCCCTCTGGAAACACACTCAGAAACTGGCCAAACTTTCCCCTTCCCCCCCCTCATCACTTTTAAAATAGGAGTTAATCTCTGAAGTCAGTCAAGGGCTTTAGAAAATATCACCCTTTCTCTATGTGTGGCAGCCTGTCTCATGGTCTCGCACATGCACACCATGCAAGCTCAAGTCCCAGTGCTGTAGCAAGGAAGTTTGGTGCCTGGGGCAAGCCCATGGCTGCAGCCTGCACTTGTCCCACACACAGATCTGGGGGTACGTGCCCCCCCATGCTTGCCTGGGAGTGCATGCAGTGGCAGGAGCCTTCCCCTCCCCTTCTCAGCACCCCCCAACAAATGGCTCATGGCTCCATCCCACACCCCACCTTGGCTGGGCAGCATCTGTTGGTGCCCCTTTGCCTTGGCACCCGGGGCAGTCACCTTGGTTGCCCCCACCTTGCTACAACACTGTCAATCCTCATTAGCTATCGTTTTTTTCAGTTGAATCAGAATATTAAATTAAACTTCCTTGTCCCTTTGGCGCCTCCCATGCATTCAGACGCTACGTGCACCGAGAAGATAAGTAAAGGAGTCTATACGCAAATGTTTCATTCTTTACCACCTGCTGTCAAGAGTATTACAAAACCCAAAGGTACTTGGTGCTTAGGACCTGCTGTTTGCTTTCAACTCTCATGACAGCCCCTGACTTCATGAGAGTTTCATGGCACCTACCTGGATTGTATAACTGGGGCTGCTCTTCATGTTTGACAAGGAAAAGTATTGTTTAAGGAAAGCATTTTTCTTTATGAACTCCAATGAGAATGAAGCTCAAATGGGATTACAGGTGTTTCTTAAACTTATTGCCTTGAGCTCCTCTGCTCTCGGAGGTGAAATTTTCTGAAACCCCGTGCTCATTTTACCTGGGTGCTGATTCATGATATTCTTGCTGTGAGCTCCTTCAGTACTCTATTTCTCCAAGTTTTTTGCTTTGTTTTTTTTTAAAGAGGGGGGAAAGAAAGCATAAGCACTCCTGAGGCCTTGATCTTTAATTAAAATGCGTGTTTTTAATATAGGATAACATAAGTGAATTCTCATCTAACAGATGCTAGCTGCCCTGACTGTGAAGCAGTGCCTCCTGATGTCCAGCCTGAACCTAGTCTCAAACAACTCATGTTTCACAGAAAGGGAACTCGGGGACTTGGTTCAGACAGATTGTGATTCAATGATTTGCCCAAGGTCATAGTGGACATTTGTGGGAGAACCGGGACTTGAAATCCAAATATCCCTGTTCAGTGCCTATACTAACCACAGAACCACAGTTTTGCAGCTTTTATCATTTTGCATTTCCTGTGATCAGTTGTCTCCATGCAATGAAAACCTTCTCTGTAATAGTATCAATGCTGTATAACAGAGGGAATTGCTATCTTTTGAACCACAAAATAATTCGTTGGAGAGGCAGTTCTAGAACGTCTGCTGGACTCCTACCTCCTGTGAACCTGAGGGTGGAATTAAAGTTAGTCAGGATACAAAGCACCCCAAAACACTGGGTTTGTGACACCATCAAAGTTTTTGCAGTATTCCTTTCTACTTGCTTACTGTCAGGAGGAAATCCAGATTGGTGCAGGACACTGTAGCAAGAATCAAGTATTTTCGTTCTTCTTTTCTCTGTGTTAAGGCTACAGCCTGACTTTGTGGATTCAATGCAGCACTTTCTGACTGGTAATGGAAATGAAAAACCCCTTGACCATTGCTGGGAAGAAACAAGGAGAGATGTACAGTAATTGTGCTGTGCTCTTGCTGTGTGGATATATGTAAAGACAAGAAAACCCGACAAGATTTAAGTGAGCTAGGGTGGGAAATGAAGTCTGTTTAGGGGGGGAGAGAGCACTCTCCTTTCACCTTTGGAGACGTGAGTCCTAATGCTGTTTCAAGAAACAGCTCTTTCTCCATGTCATTCAGTTTGGCACGATAGGCTTTCTTTGCTCAGTAAAGGGTAGGAATTGGAATGAATTGGGTTCTAAATCAAGGTTGGGTAAAAACTGCTTTGGAAAAGCTATCCGGAAAGCTTGCAAAATATTTTATTGTAGAAGGTGAAAGAATTGTGCAATATCTGCCTACTTTCTTCCTGACAGTAAGCCAGTATCTCTTCACTCACAATTTAAAAACAGGCAGAGAATAAAGCAAATGGAATTTTTTTCCCTGTTACCCCTCTTTCCCTGAGGTAGCCAGTTTATTTGTATGACAACACCCTATAGGTGTTAACAGTGCTCATTATCAATTCACGATAGACACGAACATCAGGTTGTAATAAAAGGGAGTCCTTCACGACAGTAAGCCAAGGTATTAAAAAGCCTCCTAAACCAATAAATAGTTAAGAAGCTACTTTTCAACATCATGCTGTTACAAATTATAAGCATATTTCTTTATTTTATGGAAGGTGGGGGTTAGATTGGACTTTATTCAAATAGTTCAGATCTGATGACTCCTAACTTTATATAGAAGGAAATAACTTGAGACATACCGGGAGCATCTACATGAGATGTCCACTGTGGACTTGCCTAATTAGGTCCACAGTAAAGTCTTAGCATTTGCACATGCGGCCCTGTTAGGCCACAGTAAATTAATACATGCTGCCAGAGGTTAGTACTTATAAACACAAGTACGATCCGGCAGCAGTGTTAGCATGTCACCACTCGTGTGTAGACACTGATGGGGCTGGCTGAAGCACAAAGGTACTTCACTGCAGGGGCTGCCTGACCGCTGCCCCTGCGCTGGAACATCCTCGTGCCCCAGCCAGCCCCGTCGCAGCACGTTGAGCCGGGTCACAGCAGCCCTGGGCTGGCAAGCTGACGCCCGGGCCTCCTGCCAGCCGGGGCTACTCTGACTCGGCTCAATGTGCTGCGGTCCCAGGCACACAGGAAAACGTGGTGCCCGGGAATAGTAAACTCTGGCACAAAGTGTGTCGGAGTTGATTCAGTCGCATTCATAGCACATGTAGGTGCTCTCCATTATTTTTGATGCCTGTCTAATAAATAGGATGACTTTAAGGCAGAATTTTTAACCATATTTTGGGAATAGTCTTGCACAGTAACTAGTGTCCTCTTTCAGGGCTGCCCAACGTTTAAGTGGCTGGGGCCACACCACATGATTCCCAATCCCCCCCCCCCCCACCCAGCGTGGCCTATGATGCACTGAGCATGCCCCCTCCCCACCCGTACCACACTGCACAGCCCCTGATATGTCCCGGGGCCCTGATGAATAAGTGTGTTGCACAGTTCCTACTTAGTCCCTCCAGCACACAGCGAGCAACAATCCCTGCACTTCTCGGTGCAGATGCAGTGCCGGGGGTGACTGGTGCCTCCTGAGTCTGGGGGAGGGGGGGAACAATTTGTGGGCTGGTCCGGGGTGGGCCAAAAACCCCATATCCACTCTACTTCTGCGCCACGGCTTAGAGCCTGCCCCCTCCCCCACCATGCTGGCAGCCCATGCGGCAAAAAAACTGCCTCATCCTGAGTGGTGCCAAGTTGGAGGCCAATCTTGGGGGGGAGCACATGCCCCCCAATGGCCTCCCCTATCAGTCGCCAGCATGCAGTGCAGTCTTTGCAGATCTTCCTGAGCCGTCAAGCCCTCCAGGCACAGGCTTTCTCAACCCCATGGGTGTTACTGCTGTCTCCTCCCCGCCCCCGAGGATGGGAGCAGACGGTGGAAGCTGGAGGAAGGATGGGGAGCTTTGGTATTCCAGCAGCAGCAGTAAGAGAGCAAATAGGGAAATGGTGACTGAGTGGACCAGAAGCCTGGGGGCTGCAGTATAACCCCTTGGGGGCTGCATGCAGTTGCACCACGAAGGTCCCCGCTGAGGATGGGACAGCCCTAATCTCTTTCATGTATCACTGGCATGATGCTCATCTGTCTACTTTGTATGTTTTATCTAATGTAGACACTTGCTATGTTGGGCCCAAATCTTCAGTGGTTGTGCATTGGAGTGGTTCCACTGATGGCCCTGAGGGGGCATAGGATCCTTCACAGGGGAAACAGCAGAAATGCTGAAACTTTGTTCCTTGGCTGGATCCAATTTTGAGAAAAGAGACTAGCGAGCCATTTGCCATGATTGTTAATTGAAGAATTAGACTGACAAAGAGGGAAAGTCTGCCATGCATGAGTTATAAATGTGAGAAAGGGTGGTCGCCACTTAAAGCGTTTCAATTATCTTTGTCATTGAGCACAGTTTGGGGCCTGATTCTCTTCAGCCTTATTCCAGCATCTTGTTGTAAATCCATTAAAGTCAATGGCATCGTGCTGATATGAAACGGGAGTAATGCATGGGTGAATTAGGTCCACCTATGTTGCCATCCAGTGTTCCCTGGGGAATCCCTTTTGTAGATAAAGGGGATTATAAAAAGATCACTGATATCTAAATAATATTTTTAAGGCCAGTTGTTCTTCCAAATTAGACGTTGATTCCTACCCCCCACCTGCCGCAATTTATTAGCATGTGTATTTAAATGATCTTTGAATCCACTAATCCATTTCTTTTGATAGAGAGATTCACTTCACATACAAACAAGACTTGCTGTGCTGCATTAAAGTGATGCCAGCATATATTTTTAGAAATGCAACTTGTTTTTTCCCTGTGCACTGGCTAGCTTGCAAAGTTTTCTTTCTCCCATACGATAACAAGAGCACAATGTTACCTTTCTACATTAGAGGCAGAATGAAATGCCTGCTGGCTGTGCTAGAAAGATGCCACGACAAAGTGTGTGAGCTCTAAGGTGAGGCAAAGCCTGCCATCCTTTCTCAACCCTGCCGAGGCTGCTTTGAGTGGGTAGCAAGCCAACTGAATTACCAGTGGTTATCATAGATACATGCTAGGCAATGAGGCTTTCTTACCAGCGTCGCTGTGAAACTGTGAAGATTAATTAATGACTGTGTCCGCAGAGCTTTGAGAGCACGGTATACTTTATACTATAACTGCTGTTTAAGCATTTGGAGCCAGTTGTAGTGAGCTCAATGGAAGGTCCCCTACTGGTTTCAGCGGCATTTAAATTATTTTGCTACCATGAAGGGCTTAAAAACCTTGTATATTCTTCCTATAATGCAACGAGTGGAGTGTCTGCAGTACAGCATAACTGAAATTAGTGTTGTTGACATGCTCATAATCATCATAGTCTTTTTTTCCTTTCAGGTAGGCAAGTGTAGTATTGTCATGGTAAGAAGTATCAACATTTCTTTTGGTCCACTCCTCAGTATAAATTGCCAGGAAGAGTTGAGTTTGTGCCAGTGCACTATGGGTGAAGCCTTTGCCTGGCTCCCTGGTGGAAAGCTAACAAGCTGCTTGAGCATTATGTATTAAATGAGCTGTTTATTGTTTCAGGGTGAAGCCAAGAATCAGAGCTCATCATCAGGAGCAGAGAGAGCTCTTTCTCGCAAGCGGGATGTATACAGTGTCTGTTAAAAAGTAATAGCTCTTTTTTGGCTCTCTCTCCCTCCTCTCTCTTCCTTACTTTATTGATCTGATGTGCTTTTGCCCAAATTGATCCCTCAGGTTATAGACCAGCCCTTTAAAAAAAAAAAAAAAAATCTGTTTGATAAATGGGGAAGCTGGGAATACCACTTACAGCAAGTTTTCTGTAAATTAGTCTATTTACAGTTTGTGCAGAAAGTATGGAGTGAGAACTTGAATGTGGCCGTCTAAATATTATGTTGCACTGTGGGGCCGTTTCCAAGCTTAGCTGGAGGAAGCCAGTGGAAAAGCTCTTCGCCATCTACCAGGCAACACAGCAAGCAAGGCACAACGGTCACTGTTCTAGCCTGCATTTTAATGTTCCCGTTGTCTTGTGCTAAATATCGATAATGAGAGAGTATATTAATTGGGATAACTAAAAGTTGTTCCTCTGGTGTTTTCGCCGTGCTGGAGACTCATTTAACCTTGTAAGAAAGAACAGAATTAAATCAAGCATTTCCCAATAAGGTTTTGTAGGAATATAATAATAATAATAATAATTAATAATAATAAATATCTAGCGATGCTCAAGTGCTCTTAGCAAATCAACGTGCAATTCCTTTCCTGGTTTTTTTTTTCTCAAGGCTATTTCACGCATGTTTTAGAGGAGGCCACTGTACGAGTCAGGGACCAATTTTCATCCAAAGGCTGATTAGGCGGTCAGCTTTAGACAGCTGCTGAAGTATCTTTTTGTCATGACCTGCTCTTTTTTTAGTTTTATTGATTCACGCAGGACTTTGTCTGATTCATCAGCGTATTTTGTTAATGAATGCTAAGGTACACTTTGCTTCTTGGAGCAACAAAATTGCCTAGCTTACTACAGCGAGCTGTGCCGGAGATTATCTCGCCCCTGCTCCCAATGTCGTCGCTGAAGTGTGTTTCACTTCTGAGTTGTGCTTATAATTCCTTTGCCACATGCAATTCTTCCTTTCAAAGTACGACATAAATAAAATATCTGTTTGTGCTTCTCTCCGAGCAAAGCATACAGAGGGAAATGTTTACTCACTTATGCAGAAAGTGATATCTGTTGCAAAGAGTAAATCCTCGTTTTCATATTTAATGAAGACATAATCAATGGTAATGGATGAAGATTGCATTAAAGAAATGTTAATGCCTCTCCCAAGGGAAAGTCATTTTACTGGAAACAAGCTAGTTAATCAGCTTTAGAAGAAAATATATAGTTTTATTATACAAACAGTTTTCCCAAGGATGAAGAAGGAAGTGCGACAAAGGCATCCATTAGGTTTCATCTTCAGGAATTTGTCACATGTGGCAGGAGATGGTCTTCCACCTCTAAACAGCTAGCATCAGACTTCTGCATGCAGGTTATGAAAAACACCAGGGCTGAGATGAGCAAAATATAATTTATTTCTCCCCAGTTTCCTGCCTGTTTTTCATTTAAGATGTTAGTCACAGTTCAAATATTGTCCTTAAATGAATTTTCATAGCCCAGCTAACCACAAGGAGCACAAAGAGCATTCAGTCAAACTGCTGTACTTTATTTGGGCTATATATTCAAACCAAAATTTAATTCCTGAGTTTTTAGACACAGAGCCTCTGCAGAGTTTCCCTGGCTCAGCTCTTATTTATACATGCATTATTTATATCAGTGCCAACCACACTTTATGTCGCTGCATCTAGGACACGCAGCTCAAAGGTTTTGGCATAGCACCTTCTAGCCGGCAGAGAACGAGCATCTCCTTGCCTGCTGTTACATGGTAGGTGATTCATGCTTTGAGAGCAGTGATGTACCTACATCAAGGACATGCATAGATCAAAAAGCTGTTGTCGGAAATCTGCCATTCAAATTTTCTTCCCTGTGTCTGGGTTTGGTTATGCATGTCAATTCTGTGACACGGAAGAGGACAGCTACAGCTGGCTGCAATTCAGGGCCTACAGCTCTGGAATAAAAAAATAAAGTTATGGAAAAGAAATTCAGTGTTTCTTTAATGAAATACGGTATCCTAGACCAAATGCTGGTTGATAGAAATGGATGTTCCTGCCAGTTCAATGATTATTAGAAGCGGTGCAAAGCACTGGGACTGCCATTGTTGGTGGCTTTTGGAGAGCCGTGCCTGGCACTCTGATAGCAAGCGGCACGGGGACCCAATTTGCCTAGAGTCTGGAGGATCGGGGTACCAAGCTCCTGGAAGGCCAGTGTCCCTTATGGGCCACAAGCTCCAACAGAGTCCTTTCTTTGACGTGGTGACATTTCATTGACTTTTCAGTGGATCAGCATTTTCTGGCAAAACTGTTGCTTCGGGAAATTCCCCACCAGCTCTGGTACATGCCGAATTTCTCTCCTTTTACATTCGCTGTCACTCTTGACTTTTTCTCTGAGTTACAGTAGTTAAAGGTATTTCTTATGACCAAAATCTACACAAGATATGTAGGACCAATTTAGGAAAATGTGGCATAGAAAGGAAGATATGTAGGAATAATGCATGATATGTTGTTTTACTCTTGTACTTCGTAATTCATCCTTAATTAAAGATACCAGAGAAGTGTTCATGTTTGATTCATGCGGAAAGGACTTTGCTATCAAAATGCAGTTTCTGAGACAGAGGGCAACACTCGAGTCCGTAGGGTCAGCACGGAGTGGAGGAAAGACATGAGTTAGGTAGGTACAAGCTTCTGACTTCTGTGAAAAGCTCTGCAGGATCCTTGTGTCCACCGAGTTTGGAGAAGATCTGGGATATGAAGGTCTCCAAGGGCTGGAGGAAGCACAAAGTAGCTGGAATGCAGCCTTGAACCGATAGCAGAAGATTCCCCTTTGGCCCAGAGAGTCCTTGAGTAGCACAAAACCAGCATAGCCAGTGCACTGTCCCGCAGCACTGGGACATGCCAAAGGTAAGAACAGGCCAGGTGCAGGTGATGCAGCATGTGGCTGCAGGTATCTTGGTTTAGGACAGGGGTGGCCAGCCTGTGGCTCTGGAGCCACCTGCAGCTCTTCAGAAGTCAATATGCATCTCCTTGAATTTTTGCACAAGCACGCAACGTGACATGGTGTAACGGCTACAGAAGCCGGTCACCGTGTGCTTGTGCGAAGATCCAAGGGGACGCATATTAACTTCTGAAGAGCCACATATGGCTCCAGAGCTGCAGGTTGGCCACCCCTGGTTTAGGGCATGCCTAAACCCGTTGCAAGCTACACAGGACAGGCTAAGTGGAAGCTAGTTCATCAGAGTCACTGCTTCCCTATCCATACCCTTACATCCTTAATATGCCTTGGGTCTCAGTTCAGTGCTGCTGAGTCAGTTTGGGTGATCGACCCCTTCGCTTGGCCCTTGTTCCAAGAGCGCTAAGTACTGGCAACGTAACGCTTGGAGCAGCCTGTCATCCCTCCTGCGTGCGCAGGGTTGTGCATGCACAAACCCTCATATATCCAGCATGCACAAAGCGCCTCCCATTCAGTAACCAGAGTAAAGAATGAACACACCTAAGGAATATGGGATGACTAAGATCAATCATTGCAATTTAAGTGTGTGGCAGAAAGAGGCGATGTATTACTGCAGCATAATTAATATGCAGTTGACCATCTAGGCTCCAAAACATAAGAGAGAGGAGAGAAAGGCAGCCGATCTGGTTTTCTACTGACAGGCTTAGTGAGAAACACAGCCTGTATTATGCTGAGGGAGCTCAGCCCTTCCAGGCAGTTGCTAGTGGCTTAGAAATGCCTACCTCATCAGTCACCATTCCTTAAAATAACGGGGTGAAAATAGGCAAAGGAGAATGTTACTTCAGTATTAAGAGCTGCACTGTAATGGATGCATTCTTGAAAGGAAGTGTTCCATGCTACCACAATTAAACACTGGACAGAACAAGGGATATATAGAATATTGATGTATAGACTTGAACTTGGTGATTTCATCCATCATGTCTCTCCCTCCAACTTCCACGATTCGTTCTGAGCAGCGCTTTCAATCATGTGCAGTTCAAGACGAAACAATGGTTTAAAATGGAAATTAGAAGAGAACAAAGCAATTGATGAAATCATATTAAGTGCATTCATCACAAAGCTAATCAGAATAATGACCTGCTTGTAGCGTTCTTATTAGTAGTAGAAGTACGTATTTAACAATTACATCTCAGTTAACAACTAAACACTGCAACCAGAAAAGGCTTCATTATGCAAGACATTGCACAAATAAATAATAAATGACTGTCTCTGCCCCCAGAGACTGGAAGCCAAGTCTCTTCGCTTGGCAGTCCATCTTTCCTTCAGCGACAGAAATTTACCCAGCAGGAGAGGTGGCACGATGCTGAAGAGATGCTTGTAAATATTACTTGGGAACGGAGATGTTTTTATAGTTTCTTCAACATTAGAAAAAAGTTGAAACCTGGCAGAGTAAAAACCTCTTCCATATATCCCAAAGGCCAGAAGGATGACAGTTTCATTACCTGGTGGTTTCATGCTGATGAATTTGAAGAAGTTCATGTTTTCTTCTAAAGCCACTGACCTTCCTACCACCCATGTGGTGCACAGAATGAAGTGAACATATTTCATTTTGTGCAGGTCCAGCAATTCTGGATTAAGAGGCCAGTAAGTGATCCAATAACAGCACATTAGAGTGCAGTGATTCATGGTGCTCTGTGACTCTACACTCGTCTTGAATTGATCCCTTTGACAATGGTTTGTTTACTCCTTTTTATGTATTGAAATAGCCCATCAAAGCTAAACCTTAGTGTTTCGAAACCGTTGCAGTCGTGGGCTCTTCCAAGGAGTCAGCTTCATTGTCGTCGTCTGTAGTTTCATTGACCCCCCACATTTTTCTCTTCGCCTGATATTTCCATTGGAGGTCTGACTTCCTTTGACTTCCAGTAGGTTTTGGTCAAGGACCTTACGGTTGTTTTTGATGCTAGTTTGGGATTCTCACCTCCAAGGCATGTGCGTGCTCTGAGGTCCGTCTTGCAGAACGGCACTGCTTTGCTAGCATAGTCAGCCCATGTTCCCCACCCTGCTAGGGGTGCCTATACATGAGAACGGAGGCTTCTCCAAAGCTGTAATTACAGCATGTCAGAGTGAACTCGATTAATCAAGTCTGCCGGAGCGTGGTAATTATTGCACTCGAGCCAGCTTTCATGTCTCGTGTATCTGCATCCCCATGCTTCAAAATGGTTGCTGATGAAATGAGCTTTAGTTCAAGCTCCCCTAACACCATTTTGAAGCGAAGGGACACTGATGCATGAGATGCTGGGGCACTTTAATTAGAGCAGCTCTAATTAAAGCACCGCCTTCCCCCTCCTCACCCCCAGATCATGTGTGAAAACAAATAAAATAATATCAGGGTCTGTTCTTTCCTCCAACCTGGTCTCATCAGCTTTCTCTATGAACTTGGTAGTGACCTCACCAAAATCCCTACCAGGGAACATGCCAGTCAGCTGTAACTCTTCTAGTATGCTGGGAATGCCCCTGTTTGCAAGTTCTTGGATTGTGGATTTTAGATATAAACACTGAAAGAAAAAAAGAAAGAATTGAAAAATAAGCCAAAGACATGAGAGTGCAAATGAGTGAAGCAACAAGTTTTTGGGCCCAAAATGAGGGAATTGAGAGAAGACGTTTTGGGCCTGAAAGCTTCTCTAACATAGTTATCAGCTTTAAGTTGCTCCAATAAAAGATAGAGTCTCACCTCACCAATCTGCCTATTCCCTGGACCATCCTGGCTACAACACTAAGGTAGATGTCAAGGCAGTTATACCCACACTTGGGGCCACAATGCTGTTTAGTTTGGGCTATTTTCTTATTGATGGATTTATTTATTTATTCCTTCTCCATGCTACATAATTTATGTGAAAAGGCTTACAAGGGAAATGGCATAGCCATGTTTACCCAATAACTGCAGTCCTGCTTTTGTGGTCAGGGCAGGGGGATACTGTTCTGCAACTCCTACTCCCATTGGTAAAAACCTTGCCCCGTTGAAAACAAAGATACATTTTCCTTGGAGTTTAGCATGGCCAGAATTTTATCCTGTAAGTAGCCCTTATCCACATGAGTCGTCCCATTGACCATCAAGGTAATGAAGTCTACTCAACAGGAGAAAGGGAAGCAGTATAAAATCTTATGTAAGTACTGGGAGGCATGCTACCAGCAAGTTTAGTAACACTTCTCCCATAGGTTACCAATCAGGTTTGAACCCTGTATCTTCAGCACAGAGTTGTTCTACCCCTTGAGCTAAAGTAATGACTTCTTTACACTGGCAGCGATAGAGGAGCAGACACTAGAGTAGGGCATTGTACACGTGTTGCAAGTGATAGATATGCTGCCCTACGAATGGAACTTGCATGCAGTTAGTGCTTTATTTTAGCAGCTTTCTGCTGCTTCCACCAAGGCCATACAGGGCGCAGATTGGAAGTGGGTCCCTTTGACTACACATTTCCCATTTCAGCAAGAAAGTCTAGGCTGCATTTTAAGATCTAAGTTTGTTACACGCACAAGTCTCGCCTTCTCTTATGGTCGTTCCAGCTGGTTCTGTTACAACACCATAAATCTATTACTGAGGATACAGATGCCATTTAAAGGAAAGAAAATGAATATAATCTTACAGTAGGTGGCAGAGATATTTATACTGCAAGTTCTCATTTTCTGGTTAAAAGACTATTTCATTACTGAAAATGGTATGAATCTGTATCACTGCAAGGAATTTACTGATCACAAAAACATTATAAAATAATATCAGGCAAAACTAGAATGTGAAAGTCTTCTTTTCTTTGCCTGCTTGAAGTAAATTGGTAAAAGCCCTTTTTAAATTCTCAAATCCTTTTAAAATGTATGTAGTTTCATAGTTAGTAGGGTTGGAAGAGACCTGAGCAGGTCATCAAGTCCGACCACCTGCCACGGGCAGAAAAGAGTGCGGGGGTCAAACAACCCCAGCGAGGTGATTATCTAGCCTCCTTTTGAAGACCCCCAGAGTAGGAGCGAGCACCACTTCCCGTGGAAGTTGGTTCCAGATCCTAGCCGCCCTGACTGGGAAGCAGTGTTTCCTGATGTCTAGCCTGAACCTGCTCTCAGTCAACTTGTGGCCGTTATTCCTAGTTACTCTGGGTCGTGTTTGGGAGAACAGGGTCTCTCCCACTCCCTGCTGGTCCCCTTTGATAAGTTTCCAGACGGCCACCAGATCTCCTCTCAGCCTTCTCTTGTGGAGGCCAAACAGGTTCTGGTCCTCTCGTCGTAGGGCCTGCCCTGCTGTCCTCAAAATAACAAATATAGTTGTTATTTTTCTGTGTTTCCATGTTACCTAATTTTAGAATAGAGACATTAATTATAGTAGTTATTTTAATGCCTTGCAGCAGTGGCTTTCAACTTTTTGGTCCTGTTGGCCAAAGACGTGGTGTGGAGCCAATCCGCAGCCCGCATTGAACCCCAAATGCCAGGATTGGGCTTCTACATTCTGATAGGGCTCTGCAAAGCCTCCACCAGCCCCATATGATAGGTTCAGGCCCCAGAGCCCTGCTGCTGCTACCCAGTCCCACTAGCTGGACGTGGGCCCTGGGGTCCAACACCCAGCTTTGCATGCTAGGAATAGGCTCTGGGGCCCTACACTGTGCACTGGGATTGGGCTTCACATTACCCGATGCAACCAATCTAGTATGCAAGACCAAAAGTCTGTGAGGAGCCCCTATGGGCAGGGGTTGAGCACCCTGGCCTTGGAGCATTGAAATCAATATGTGAAATCTGACAGTCACTGTTTCCATTTGTATTATGTGCGCACATGTATGTGGGGGTGTGTGTGTATACAGGCATACAAACAAATTCTTATTGAATAAACAATGTGAAATAAGGCAGCCACATACATCTGTATAGCAGTGAAAATGCATCATTTTAGCATAACTATTGTGTATATTTGTTACAATACCATACATCATCCTCCAGTATTTGCAATTTGGTTGCTTTATATTTGCAGAAATGCAAGAAATATGATCATTTGTTTCTTTTTCTGAGCAATAATTATAGCATAACTTTCAGCCCAAGCACTTTTTTTTCCTTCTAAACGCTGTTTTTATGCTGCACCAAGACCCAGAACAAATACTGTCTCTGCATTGATTATTTTTTACTATACTATGGCATATAGCTAACTTCAGTTCCCACAAATTGTGGTGTTTCATTTCTACAGAGAGCTAAGATGCAAACTTTGTATACTTTACATTTCAGGAAAGGAAAATATAAAGGGCTGAAAGGCTCTGAGGGTTGATCACAGACTATGTAATCTTTCATCACTAGGATCACTGGCTCAAATCATCCTAATATCTATGCTGGCAGGATTCTGATGGTGGCCTACATGAAATTAATTTGTGGTCTCGGCCTAGTTCCTAGTGTCCACATCAGGAAAAGTGCTGCTGTAATTGGCAGTCTTAGGAGAGTGGTCAAGGATTGTATACGTCATGGGCAATGAACTATCATCTAACCTGTCCAGAAGAAAAGTGTTGACTTATATTAAGAGAGCATGAAGAAAGTGGAAAACTTGCATTGTTAGTTCAAATTTCTGTAACTGTTCTTTGCATCGCTAGACAACTATATATTCCAGAGCTGGAAATAAAACCAAATTTGAAAACAGTGAAAGCAGAAAAGAAGATCTATTGCCAGTGGTAGAAGAAAGGAACATTTGCATGGTAGAATGACTTGTGTATTTGTGATATGGCCAGACCGCTAGAGGGTTAATGAGGAACCCACAGGGCATGAGAGCAAGGTTAGGCTTCAACAGGAAGAGATTAAGCTGGTTTTTCTATTCCACACCCTCTTTTTTGAGTTGTATTTTGGTTTAATTTGGTTTATGGCAAGTGAAGGGAACAAATCCAACAAGGATTTGCAGTTGGTATAAATATCATTGTGAACAACAGGGCTAATGAGGTGTTGATTTACATTCTTATAAATAGAAAATAATGTCACAATAGTCTGTGGGTTTACAATTATGTGAAACCAACCTGTGGAAGTAAGGGCAGAGTCTGATCTTGTATGAATATTAGGGCTGTGTGAAGCTTCGGTAGCCGATTCTATTCAGAGGAGATTCGGCCCGACTCGGGGACCGAATCCCTGAGTCCAAATCAAATCAGAAGACCAGTTAAAAGCTCTGAATCGATTTGAAGCATCCGAATTGATTCAGAAAAAGATTTGGTGGTTTGGCTATAAAGTAAACAAGCAGCTAACAAGTCTGTTGGGGTTGGGGGAGTGGGGAGGGAAGTGGAATGGGGGAGGCAGGGATTGGGGTTGGGGCTGGGACAAGCTGCCCAGCCGGGGCGGGGGTGTGGGACTGGGGGAGGGGGTGCAGGATGCACACATGGCAGCACTGGGAGTGGGGGCTCTGCTGCTTGCCCAGGTGGGGAAGGGGGCAGGGTGGATGTAGGCACAGCTCGCTTTGGGTGGAAGGAGCAAGTGACAGCAAGGCATAGCCCCCGTTCCCCGCGCTGCCACATCTGCTCCCCACATATCCTGCCTCACCGGCTGGCAACCAGCAACAGTGCTCGCCCCTCCACACCAGCTGGTAAGAGTCCCCACTCCCAGTACCGACGTGGGCACAGCAGCTCTGAGCATGTAACCACTTGCCAGGCAGTGCCGAGTCATGTGGGATGCAGGCATGGCAGCACTGGGTGCTTTCCATATGCATGGCGTGCATTCCTCCCCCCGCCCCCAGCCCCAGCTGGGCAAGTGGCAGCAGGGCATAGTTCCTGCTCCCAGAGCTGCCATGCCCACATCCTGTGCCCCTCCACCCCCCTTCCCGAGTCCCACAACCCTGCCCAGCTGGGCAGCTTGTCCCTTCCCCAGCCCCAATCTCTCCCCCAACCCAACAGACTTACCAGCTGGAGGCAGCTGTGTCAGCTGCCTGTTTAGTCTCGTGGCCTAATCTCTGAAGCGGCATCAAATCTTTTGGATCTGATTCAGCCAAATTGAATCGGGACCGTGATTCGAATCTCTGAATTGAATCACTGCCCTCTGAACTGGCTGAATCCAAAGTGAATACTTGCTGCTCCACACCGGCCTAATAAATATATATGAGATAGCCTTATATCTGTAAAAGGAAATGACCTACAATCTACATTTAAACAGCAAAGTGAAATCTTATCCCTGCATGACACATGGCCAGCTTATATTTGTAGTCAGTATAATACGTTTCAATGTATTTCTTTTTCACATCAGTTCAGTTTTAAGTATATGTAGAGCCCTTCAAAGTGTGTATTTGCCTTTGTGATCACTTAGTGTTACTGGAATACCATTCCCAGCGTGGTGGTCACCATTCAAAAATCAATATGTACAAGAACTTGCCACATCTGACATCCCATGGTATTTCTATAGGAAATCAGGACAGGAAATAACGGCTGTACATGCTTCCCTTTTAATAGCAATCACTTTTTATTTGTATTTTATGAGTATATGTAGGACAGCCAGCTGGCAAATTGGGGCAGGGATAAAAAAAACCGTGGGTCACATTTTATAATAAAGTTCCATTTATAAATCGTTTGTGTTGAGTGAATAAATGATCAATAGATGTTTTAATAAGTGGTTAATCAATTATATTGATGGTAATACACTCAACAAGGTAACCAGTTACATTATAACCATGGCTGAGTAGTAATATCTACTAGTTGTGTCTAATATGATTTTGACATCAAAACCAAGGGTCCTTCCAAGCCCAATGGCCCATTGGGCTAGTGTGATTAATGAACACTGGTTTCGGTAGTCAGTGGCACACAAGGAAATGATGTGGCCAGCATGACATCAGGCTTCTTTTGTTCCCGAGCCCAAATAAACAGGTCCTTTGCTCCCGAGCCCTTGTTACAGCTGGGTCAGCAGGATCATGACCTTTGACATGAGGTCTAAGCAGGGGTTGAAGACGTGCCTCTGGAGTTGTAGACCGGCAGGTTTAGGTAGCATATCACAATTAGCATATTATAAGGAATCCCTTATTAACCCTTTATGAACCAGGCATGAACGGTATCTTTCTGTAAAGTGTGACCAAACCCTCGCGCACAGCCACGATTGCCTGTTGAAGAGCTGCTAGAGATCATGCGTAATTGGGGCTTAAACGTAATGGTGCGAGACAAATGCCAGATCACCTCTTGTAGTTCTTCCTCACATTGCAGATTCTCCTTGTCCTGTATTATATCATTCATTGCAACCAACACTTGCACCTCTTTCACATACCTCTCTGTTACTGACACAGCAGCAGACACTTAAAAGTCTCTTAGCTGCTTTACTGATGCCCGTCTCCCAACCCGGCCCAGGTCCAGATACCCCTCAGCAATGTCATTTTATTATAGTTCCATTCAAGACATGATGATAAGTCATGATGTGCCGAATGCATGAAACAGCTTAGAAGCACGTTTGCCCAGGGCCCAAAACCTGGCATGTTAGACAGCCAAGAACTGGCTTGAAAAGAGAATGTGTGAAAGAAATTATAATAATTCCTCCAATTCCATTAAATTATTCATCATGTGGCCATGTTTCTTGTTCTCCTGAGCATGATTCAAGCCAAAAGACCATGGTTATATAGGCAGAAAAAGCCAGTATGCAGATTCATACAGTAGATTCCTGGATTGCATAAATAAAGCAGATGTAGAGCATTTGTCAGGTTCTTCCTTTAGAATTAAGCAGGATAGAAGCCTGCTAGAATTAGCTGGACCTGGTCGTGGGATTTAAGCGAATGGTATTACGAGCCATCATTAAAATGGAAAATTACATTAGTAACTCCGCTGGTGCTGTATGTAGTAACCACAGTCTGCTAATTTTACAAAAGAAAGCCCTGATTTATAGACTGTGACTAAGAGGAGAGCATCAGCAGTTTCATTTTGTTTAGCTTGGAAACTAGGTGTGAAGGTTGCTTCCAGCATTAATATCTGTTTAGGCTTCAGTGCCATCAGCAGATTCATTACTGAGGCAGTAGAAAAAAGCAAGTTCTGGCAGACGCAGTACTGTAGGCATCACGATGCATCACAGGCTGACATAAGCAACCTGCATATCCTATTGGCAACTGTCATGTCGCGTCATATTTGGATGCACAAGCTCAGTGGAAAAGATCCAAATCTTTTAGCATCATAACTTTCCATAATGATGATAATTTTGTAATAATCGGTTTTCATGGCAACGGCAGTCTCTTGCATGATCTGAAAGTCTGGACGGGTTTTTAGTGGTTCAAAACCCAAACACCGTAAAACACCCAGAAATGAGTGAAAGATAATCAGTCTGGTGCATTATTTGTTCGGGGCCTAATTCTGTGAATTCTCATTTCTGTCGATAGCAAGTTGTGAGCAACTCTTGTATGTCTTGCTTGTGAGCTTGATTCAGAAGCATAGCCGGATGAACAGCTGGCTTAGGGTCTGGCAGCATTTCATGGTACGTAAGACTGAGGGGATGACCTTGCTGTAGGAAGAGAAGTCATGCCCTGCAAAAATTGCTCATTGGCTAAAGGTGCTTATTTTTTATTGCAAGACCTACCTTGACTACAGGAGGTGCTTTTCAGCGTAATGTTCCTTTGACGTTCGAACCCATCTATAGCTTCCAGTTGAGGCCAATATTTTTGAGTCTCAGATAAGTTCCTCTGAAGAACTGAGATCATTTTGAATCTTTAATGTGGCTAATCCTTAGTCATTTAAGGCGGAGGTATGTGTGTGTACGTACAAGTGTCTGGCTTTCAAAGAAAGAAGCTTCCTTAGAGCTGTTTTGTCAGAAAAATGAACTCACGGAGCGAGTGTCTGTTCACTGTTTTATCAGTATTAATCTATTATTATGAAGGAAATACCAAGGAAATCACTAAGTGTATAGAGAAAGGCTGCCCGTACACTCCACAGGGATTTACACTGGCTTAATTCTCCCGAAATTGAAGCGGTGGATTTTTAAAAACCCCACTTCAGTTTACGTCAGCGTGAACCCCTATGGCGTGTACACAAGGTTTGGGCCCAATCCCTACCTACCTCTGCGGCGGCGGTAGGGAGCCGTGAGCTGCCGGTGAGTGGAGGGGTCCCTGATCTGCGGGGGGCTGGTGCTTTCCTCCATGGCAGTGGCACCCCCCGGTGACACCCGCCCACAGGCAGTGCCGGAGGGCACCACGGCTGGGCCCCCGTGCAGCTCAGGCAGGCTCCGAGGACAAAAAAAAGGAAAGATCTGTATTTTTTTTTTTCCTTTTCTTTTTGTTTCAATGGAGCCTGCCTGCATGGCCCTTGAGCTGAACGGGGCCCGGTGCGTCCCTCCACGACTGTAAGGAAGCAAAGTAAAACCTCTTGGCCTTTTTTTATTTTGCTATGTCCCAAAGTCATTTAACGTGCGCTATGCCGCCGAGCGCGCAAGCAGCCGCGCCATTAAAGCGGTGCAAAAGGGCATTTCAGCTGCTTTAAAGGCCAGTATTGTGGCATGTACAAAGGCCCCAACTGTTCTTCTTTAGCTCCCGGTTCTGGGGATCACACCGTTGCCTAGTGCGGGGGTGTTGACAGCTGCAGTTTTCTGCCCTTCGGTAATTTTAGCACCTTGTCATCAGTTGGCTGCTGGAAAAAAACCCCCAGTGCTAGTATGAATAAACACATTTTGTTGGCACTTTCAGAGCTTTGTTTTTCTTCACCTGTTTCTAAACTTTATTACCATTGTGTGGCATTTCAGAGCTACGGAGAAACTCTTGTAAAATTTTACTGCCCTTTACTTACTATGGGGACTTATCGGTATTGCTTAACTCTGACCTCACGCCAGTGAGCATCAGAAGCATCTCTGTTCAAAGCAGTGAATATACAGGCGCAAAGAGTCAGGTCCGGTGGCTATAGGCAGAGGTTGCACGATATGCATAATATCACACTGACAACATTAACATAACAGGTCTGTCTCCTAATTGGAATACAAATGAATGTCATAACAAACTGTTTTTCAGAGCAGTAGGTTTGAATAAAATGCTCTAAAACTCTGGGAATTCGTAGAAGAGAGAAGAGTAAAGAGCGATGTAATGCATATTTTGGGTAACATAATAAAAATGCATGGATAACTTCATTTGACTTTGGTACATTTAGTTGCAATATCTATCTATCTCCTGGGTTTTCAAGGTCTGGTGTGAATACATGACTTAAAGCACAATTTTTCAAATGTGACACTTAATCCATAGATATAAATCATTGTGGCTCACTATTATATCATAACTGTCACTGGTATTTCTTTGTAGATAAACAGACGTAAAATAATTACACTTAAGTCCGTCAAAGTCAGTAACTTCTTACTTTGTGTTAAGTTACCTGAAGGTAGGCTTGTTGCGAAAGGTCAGGAAGTTCATCAGAATATTGTGCTTGTGGAAATGCTTCTTTCCTCTCCTTTCAAGTTATCTAAATCGCACGTAGACAAATATAAAGACAATCTCATCTAATTGTGAAACGCGTGGCAGTATCAAGGAAGGATACCGCTAGCAAGTACCTAAGAGACAAAGAAATGCACTTGAGTACTGACCTTGAGTGGCTTGACTGACTAGTATGGAAGCTTTCAGTTCATGTTCCTAGGCAGTTAAGATTTCGAAAAATCTGGCAGGGAAAGAAACTAATAAATCACAGGTCTGTTTGGTGTCTAAAGCAAAATATTTCTTCCTGGATTTTTCAAATGAAGTCTCATTTGGAAAAATCCCTTCCAAACGGTTATTGATTTGATCCTGCAATTTGATACCTTGTAAAACTGCGATCACATGCTTCATGTGGCTTGCAGCAGATTTATAGTTCAAAGTGCAAAAACACATGGAAGAACATAGGTTGCACACACTTCTGGTCAGAGAAATTGCTTTAAATTGTGTTGTGTATTGCTAAGAATTTCACAGTCTCTTTAGCCGGGAAAGAAAAAAGTTTAATCGCCATTTGGGATTTATTTTCCATTGTATCCTGCATCGTGGTGTACAGTGGGCGTGCTTACGCATCACCGACCAGCAGTGTTCCTATGGCGCTGTGGTTTAGTACTTCCTTTTGGCGCAGTATAGGTTAGATTTTGTCTCTACATCGCTGTAGCAGCACACTGTACCGGGGGAGTGTGCCACTATGGCATGGTAGCTGGTGAACACGCGTAGACCTGTGTGATCGCTGTATTGCCATAGCGCACTGTATAGTGACATAGTACATTGCTACGTCGCTGTCAGGTGATGTGTAGACGCATCCGATGAGACTTTGCCATCTGTTTAAATGACAGCAGGATGAATCCCTGTTTCTTTTAGCCCCTCAGGAGATGGATCTTCTGCTGTTGTATCTTGTCCTGGCTGTTCTTGAAATCAATTATTTGCTTAGGATTGATAATGCTGTACAGCTGGTATAGAAAGAATATCTTATTTAACCATGAATACTTTCTATGGGTCTTAGCGCAAGAAATCACTGTATTTGTGTGCGCACACATGCCTGGGTGAGCCGCTCACGTGCACGTGCATAATTGTATTTAAACAAGCCCGTGTCTTAATGATCACTAATTGTGCACAATTCTTTACAATCTCTGACTGCTTTCTAGCTTGTAGTGATATACACAGCCCTATTCTGTGCTCAATTATTAATTTTATTTTAAGGAGTTGAACAGTCAATACCAGGGTGTTTTATGACATGCAGAGTCTTTTCCTTACCCGTATTTTCTCTATGTGGACATAATGTAGCCCTTTCAAGAGCAAATCAATTAGAAACAAAGAGAAGGCACTTGATTTGCTGCTTAAGGTCTCGAGCAACCAAGATGCAACATTTGCAAAGAAGTAAGAACATAGTTGTTCCCATTGGTCATTGCAGGGCAGGGTCAGTGCTGTGCCTTTCTCGGGACTTTTTAGGTCATGCAGAGCTCTGTGCTTCCAGGAAGAAAGTTGGAAAATGGTCTCTGCCACCACGGCCTTGATGCAGGGGTGGTGCATATTCAGGTCTGCAGGCATGAAGAGTTGAATGGCCTTTTGAAATGGCAAGCCCTCTGTCAGGCACATGAAACACTTCCCATCTTCCTAGTATGAAAGAGGAATGAAATAGAGGAGGTCATTTATACCTGTGTAGGGGGGAGGTCCCAGTGTGACCCTAAATTATGATGGGCCCTAGAGTATGTATTATAGGGCAATGATGTGCATGACAGAGGTGGGGCTCTGCCTAGGGAAATGTATAGCTGTTACTGAACTTCATCTGCTTTTTATATATCATCATCTATATTTATAATCCTATATTTCACACTGTCGTTTCAAAGGCTTCCTTTAAAAATTATGCATCACATTCTTCAAACATCTGAATTATTTACTAAGACTGAACTGTCAATGGCTTTAAAATCAAAACGCTCCCCAAAAAACCAAGGGAGTTAGAGTAGGGCCATTGAGATTTCAGTATGCAGATTTCCTCCAAGCAGCCCTCAACCTTGCAACACAAAAATAGCTTGGAAAACACTTTATCATCCGCTGTTGCAAAATGCAACAAGGAATTGAACTGGGGCTGTGAATGTGATATAGAGGCTGACCTATTCAGACTGAAAGTGTGCAGAATGCCTGATTGTGCTTCTCTTTGCTGACTGGGAACCTTTCGGCGTGGGAAGATAGTGAGCTTTATTCATAAGAGTCTAAAGGTAGATGCCACGTGAATGAATATATTGCTGTGCCATAACATTCCCTAAGGGGAATGAAGGGATTCCCCTATGAGGGATTGAATCAGATTCCCTGCACTGAATTCAGAGTGTAAGAGAAAAGAACTAGAAACATCTGATATAAAAAAAAAAAAAGACCCACCTGAGTAGTTTGAATAATTATAACAACTTTGGTAGGGATAGCGCTAGGAGCCAACAAGAAGGGTAATGCCTTAGTCCAACCAGGAAAAAAACCCCAGGGCATGCACCAAGACTGCAGCTGTCGCTTATCAAGCAGCACAGACCTTTAAATGTTTAGGAGATCAGATTAACAGGACTTGACTATAAAATCAATTTGAGGATGAAATGATAAATTAGAGTAAAAGTGCACTCCCAGATTGAAGGAGACAAGGTCAGGGAATATGTGGAGAGGATTTACCTCTCAATAAAGTGGCCTGATTATTCTTTCAATTATCCTGGTAGCACCCTGCACGTCAGTGGATTTATTTCTGATTGGTGCGTCTAATGACAGAAGAGGCTCATGGGGATGGAAGATGAGTGATGAGGTTGAAAACTGCATCTCGGTTTTTCCCAGAGATTAGTGCACAACCATTTCTAGGTGACACTTCCAACACAAGAGGAAGGTGAGGGCAGACCCTGTTCACCTCCGTTGTAGCATCCATTCTCTGCCACTGTGCGACACAAGATACTGGGCAAGGTGGACCTATGGTCTGGCCCAATCGATGGCAGTGCTTATGATTGTATGTCCTATGTAGAGAGCCTTAAGTATGAACTTGTGTATCGTCATCATCATACTGCAGCGGTGAAAGTGAAATCCTTCCGAACTGATTATTGTATCTAGTGGTTTGAGGAGAAAAGTCTGCAAAGCACCTACTAGAGGATGTTCCGCTTGTTTGTTCCTTGAGGGTAGATCAGAGCCAGGAGCCTTCGGAAATGAAGGCTTCAGAGGGTGAAATGAGAACAAAGAAGGGCAGTGCTGCCTTTACCAGTACCAATAATAAACTAGTGGATGTCTTATTCTTTAGTGAGCTGGACCATCAGCTGTGCCAGGTTTGGCTTCCACATAACTATGCCAGTGTTCACCAATGGAGGAGCCGATCGTGCATTGAGGGGTCTAATACAGCCTGGACAGATGGTTTCCACCTTCCATGGTGCAGCAAAGTAGTTTTTTTTTTAATGCAAAACAGTGAGTCCAGTAAATGTTATTGTGATGGGGAACAGAATTGCTCTCTTTCCTCCCAAGTAGTTATAAGCAACCACTGAGCTCCTCTCTGAACCCCTGGCATTAAAATAATATGGAAACCCTCCAGCCTTGTGTGTGCAAGAAAGACGGGTAGAGGTGAGAAACGGGAGAAACGTGACAAAAAGAGGCAGAAGGTCACAAGGAAGCACCATGTGCAGAGACAGAAGTGATGGAAATGTGATCTTGAGGAGAAGCCAATAATGATGATATCTTTTGGGTTTGGGCCTGGCTGAATGAAACTTGGAGCTGTGAACGGAAAACCAAAAGGCTACCGCACTCACAACTAAGTCCTGTTGTCCGATTCTTCCCATGGGTAGGGCGATAGGACTTTGTACGGTCTTTGTAAATAGGATTGTATCAAGGAAATAATTGACACATCACATCCTCCTCCTAATGGAAGCAACCTAATGTACCCAGCCTTGAATTTTGGTTAACTACATGAGTCATAAAGGGGTAGCAGGCAGTGTCATGGACATAATATATCTGTGAAATGGAAGTAAAACCACATCTCATAGAGGAGTTATTGTTCAAAAGGTGGAGTATTTTTAATGTTTATTAACTTTGTGTGGGGATTATTTGAATGGCAGCAGAGCCCAGGGACCCGAGTGAGAACGAGAGGCCTCTTCTGTTAAGGGATTTATACTCCCAGATCATTAAAAAACTCACAAACGTCCCTCAAAATAACATTTAAAAAGCATGACAAGTATGTACGTATCAGATTAGGTTCTATATATCCTAGACGCTGCTGATAAAGTATCTAAACAGGTTGAAGGCAACTTTCTTATGATATGGGCCTTATCTAAGGCCTATTGAAATCCAAGGAGAGATTCCCTTTCCCTGGGACTTTCTCCAGAGGTTTCATTAAATTTTAAATCAAGGTCTAAATTTTGAACCAAATCCTGAGTGCAGTCTGCCCACCCAAGATAGCATAGCTCGGGACTCAATTCTCATCGCAAAATACCTCCACAAAAATGGATTTTTACAGGGTTTACAAGGGGGAAAAAAATGAGCATTAGACTGAACAGTTTCATTTCCTAGATTGTATTGATTAATAGGTTTTTACAAGCAGTGAGTTGATGAGACCAAAGGAAGTATTGTTTTTACTGTTTTTTTTCAAACTATGATTGAACTGAAAAGATATTATTTATTCACTGCCATTGAATAGCATTATTTATTTATAACGTGAGTGTATTCTGGTATTAGACATTTACTATTACAGAATAAATGCATATGCTAAAAAAACCTAAAGGAAATCTAAAAAGCACAGTTGACAATCTCTTCTCTTCCGCCTTTCAAGAACTCTACCGTCGAATCCTCCTCTGCCAGTTACTGCTTTAGGAAAATTACCAGTAAAGTTGCCATATCAGCCTGTTGGGCCTCTTTGCATAAGAAGAAAAAAACTGACTGCTAGTAGATCCGGCAAAACATTTCCATGAGAGATCCAGCGCCGTAGCTTCAGGGTAGGAACGAATAAAGGCGGATATCTGCAACAGTGTTGTGCTTTCAGGTCAGCTTAATGGCTTTTGGAGGCCATAGGCATCTTGGTGCGTCGCCAGCCCTCAAAACTGGCCCAGAATTTCAGCGCTCAATCTGTGAGTGGAATTAAGTCTTTTGATACGATTGAACCCTTGAGGCACGATGCGGTCTTTGTTTCCTGCTCGCTGGTCCCGCCCGGACGATCTTGGTCGCTGATCACTTGTTTTCCTTGATGAGCTACACAAGACTCTCCCTCTGTTCTCGTTGTTCATCCTGGGTCTGTAAAACGTGAACTCTTTGGGACAGGAATGGGTAGAAGGGAGGATGAAAGCAGGCCAAGGACTGAATGATGCAGGTATCATAAAACACTAGAAGAGTACAAATAATTGGCTGTCGAGTTTTGTGAGCTCTTAACTAACTTTTTAAACACTGGGCCCTTGTACATGACATGCATTTTTTTTAGATACACGTTATGGAACAGCACCAAAAATCATCGTTTTGCTAGGTTAGTGGCATGTGAAAATACACATTGCCTTTTTTTTTATCGTGATAGGTTTTGATTTATTGTAGCAAGTTACACCACCTCCGACATGTTTTATTTTCTCCACTGGCTTCAATTAAGAGTGGCATTTAGGTTAGAAACCTGGTGAAACTGGATTTTTCCTAAAGCATAGTAAATAATTCATCTGATTCTGTCCCATTTATTTCTATCTGGAGGTTTGAGGGAAGCACCCCGCAACATTTAAAAGCTAATTTCTCATGGGTATTTGTGACTACGAACCTTACATCAGGGTTTACTTATGTGCATTACTTTTAGATTTGCTCTTGGCAGTTTGAATGGTGATGGTCAAGGACTGTAACACCTGGGTAAGTAAAGAAAGGGAGAAAAAATGTTAAAATATTAAAGCAAAGGCAGAAAAGAGCTGGAGGAAAATGTTTGGATTATGAAACAGAGATAAAGTAAGAGCCATGCAAAATGTACATGTCTTAGTAAGCTCTGTGCTTAGCTGTTCTAGACTATAAAGTTTGCATCTGCATTTAAACAGCTAGTAAATGTCTGAAATCAAAGTTGAATTATTGCAGGCAACTCCAATTTGCCACAGGAAGGCAAAAACAGCACGGCAAATGTGGGAGCACCTATGATAGAAAGGGAGAGGTGTGAAACCAGTTCACATCAAAAGACACAGAAAGAAGGGCTCCACCAAGACGTGGTTTGGCTTCTCGCCTGCCGTAGCTGTGTGTAAGATCTGGGGAGGGCTCAAAACGCTGCTTCTCCACCCTGCAAAGCAGTGCAGAAATTGGGGGGCAGCGTGCTGAACACGGTCTACTTTCTGCCAAGAAGGGAGCCAGGCTTCTGGTACGCATTTCCCAAGCGTTCCTGTGCTCTGACGTTCGCTGAGTCAACCAGATGGACTGTATTTTCTCGCGTGAAAACACAAGCGGCTACAACCAAAGGGGGCTGTTTTTTTTTTTTTAAAGGGTGCATGTTGTATGTGAGAAAATATGGTAATTAGGGGGCATATGCTGCAGTGTGGGCCCTTCACATCCCATCCAAGGGCGTCTCAGTCAGGTCTCTGCCCTAATTGTGTTGGCTGCCTGTTCCCTGACGAACGGTAGATCTAGTAATTGCTATTTTATGCTATTCACCTACACTAAAGTGTTCGATGCCTACCATCATTTACTTGAAACCATTTGTTCCAAGGGAATGTGTAATTTTGCATTATGAATTATGCTATCTGACATATAAGAGTATATTATGAATTGGCAGTTAGAATATTAGAATAATTAGATTTTTTTTTTTATAGCTGGTGGTTGTGATCCAAGAAGCAATTCATGCCTTTTAAAATAGACTTTCTCGTTAGAAAAGGAGACGTGTCACTCTAGTAAAGCATATTTTGCCGTTGCCTCAAAATGCAGGCATCATCCTGGCTAAGAACAAATCCTTGGGCCAGCAAGTGGCGCAATAGAAACCTGCCCAGACCTCTGGGTAGCCTAGGAGCAAACACTTGCTCATTTGCAGGCATGTGGTGTTTCAACCCAACCCCTGTTAATCCCCAGAGTGGAGTCTACAACTCCATCCCATGTGCACCCTGTGCAAAGACATCGGGGGATGCAATGAGTGTGTGCAGTGACTTCCAGACATCTGAATAAGGCAGGCTTGTTTCTTGGCTGTCTGATAATCTGTCAGCCGGGAGGAACTTAAAAGGACCATGAAGTGGAAAGAGAAAGCTCAAGACAGGCAGACCCGGGAACTCATTCGGTCAATGAAGCCTCAGAAGGCAACGGAGCAGTCACCACTTTCCATCCTGCTCCCCTGAGGCTGCTGCAGGTTTTTAAATCAGGAGATTAAAAAAATGGTTCAGGACCATGTTGTGGTAACTCCTCTCCCACGGGAACCTTGCTCACGGGGCATTGATGCCCTTCATTCCTGTGCCCTGATTGTGCAAATCGTGCGGTTAAGCTGGATGGGAAAGAGGCAAAAAATTTAAACTCTTTTTTTTTAAAATACAAAATGTGTTTACTGTATTATGGAATATAAGAAATGCTTAGCAGGTTGGCAAGTTCCCAAATGAGGGGGGGAAAATTCATCTATTCATCCATCCCTTTTCTTGGATGGAATTAGAATAGTAACTAGTTCTATTCATTAAGATTGCAAGTTTTTCTAGCCATGTCATCCCAGTCCAGGCTTTGGATCCTTATCATACTAGCATGTGGCTAGATTCATTGAAAACTCTGTTACCTTTTAGCGTATAAAAGCCCAAGCTATTGGACTGCTGGCATTTTTTTGATGAGCATTAGCTGGAGAAGAGATTTGACTTTAAATTCCTAGGTATGTGGCAATTGAGAATTGGAACATTACAAATCAAAATCCTCTGTGCAGACATCTGGGAGTGGTTGATTTGCTCTCTGCATCCTAGAGGTGTTCAGACCCATGTCGATTACCGGCTTTTATGCATCCATGTACATAACTTAAGTCGGTGAAGAGTAGTGCAGTGAATCTAATGTAAGCTCTCTAGAGTAAAGACCATGATTTTGTTTTCCATTTCTTGCAGTGCAGTCCTTGCATGTGATCAGGATTCCTAAGAAGCGTAGCAATCAAATAATAAATACTAATGATCATGTTGATGCACATTTTCATTATATCTGTTTCCTAGCCATGTATCCCTATCCGATGAAAGACGAGTTGCTCATACAAGCATGCTGCTGAAACTCCTATTAATCTGGCATCTTGTTTTGGCAAGCAATATGTATGCAAGGCAGTCGTGATATGTGGCTCATCATTGATGCACTCCATATCTAGGTAATGCATCCATTTGCTAAGCAGTTTGGGCCTAGCATTTTCTTAGCATCGCAGGTCGAGCCCAGAACAATCTAACCGAGC
This sequence comes from Caiman crocodilus, assembly GCA_030014935.1. Classification (NCBI taxonomy): domain Eukaryota; kingdom Metazoa; phylum Chordata; order Crocodylia; family Alligatoridae; genus Caiman; species Caiman crocodilus. The sequence continues at coordinate 6,350,162 of JAGPOW010002791.1, read as the reverse complement.
AGGATCCAGGCCATGCACCTTCAAGTAATGCGCATTCACATCCTGACTCTTAGGCATTTCATAATTCGCTGCCTTGCCTGGCGCGGCAGATGCATGAAAGCATTTAACATACTTTTCAGCCACCCAGCACTGTAAGCTACAGTATTTCTACGGACAATACGTAACTCATTTTCAGCCCACGAATAATTTCTTCTACCAAAACATATATAATGCTCTCTTGAAAAAGGTGAAGTACTAGAACTGCTCAAGTTCGACCTGGCTGTAAATCTTTACAGTCCGCATGCTTTATCCTAGCATTCAATTAGAAAATAATGTCTCATTATTTCCTCTTCCATACATAACTGATTTTTGAATGATTGCTAACTCGCCATAGGTTCCAGCTGTTCTTAGCTGGACTTCACCTATATTTTAAGCCTCACGCATTTACTTTCTCATGTTTTGAAATATTTGGCACGAGCCATCAGACTTGAATCATTTGGCTGATTAACACAGCATGGCGTATCATGCAAGCATGATAGCAACTGGGCATATATGGCACTTTGAGGGCAACCAGGAAATAAGTCCCTGAACCAAGGTATCATTTCAGAGGAGCAACTTGCATGGAAATTCCCGATACAATAGACATTCACTAAACATTTCCTGCCTAGAGCGGGGCAGGAGGGGGGCTGGACCCGATGATCTTCAAGGTCCCTTCCAGCCCCTGACAATCTATGAATCTATAAACGTTCAGTCATTTATTTCAGTGAACAAAAGTAAAATGGGACTCCATTGCAATGCCTAGGATGCAATGCAGGCGTATCCATCCCTGTGTATCTTCCCTGCAAAGGCAAAACCCCAACTGGGAATCCACCCTATCACTCCACATCACACATTTTCTTTTTATCACTGATCCATCATAGACCTGCAACCATTACTCTGTAGGATTCCTCTCGTGAATGGGACTTCACCAGTACATCTCTCCAGCCCACGTGGTTGTGTTTTGCTGGCATATCCAGTGTAACAGCCCACAAGGTAAGGTATAATGTCTGACTTCTGACATTTGAAAATGCCCTGCATGTGTGAGACATACAAATGGGCAAGCTAAAGCAAATTCTGTAGGATAAGAAATTATTGCCATCTGCAAATTAAAAAAAATACGTAAAGAACTGCAATCATTAACTCTACCTAAACATCCTATCTATCGAGGAAGGCCTTCCATTTTTTTTTTGAATAACAGCCATGTTAATATTTGCCATTACAATTCAAACGTAGTTGATTGGAAACATAATAGACTTTCTTCTTACATTTGTTTTGCTTCCCTGGGGCTTGTTTTCCTTAAAGTACAAATCAACCGTCAAACATGTAATTAGTTATGATGACTTTAGTACCAGCACAATACGTTTCTCTGCACCGGTTTCCAAAAGTTGCTTTTCTGCGGTAATGAACACGAAGCAGCGCAGAGACAGCAGACACTCGCTGGATTTTCTCATTTATCTTCTCGCTTCTTCCTTTTCTTTGTTCTAGTATTGTACTAAAGTAGCCATCGGTCTTAGCAGTGCTTGGTTTTGATGCTGGGTTTTTCAAAATGCGTAGGTATATCGAGATTCTTAGCTCAGTGGATGAGGAACACCGACTAGAGAGTGCAAAGAGAAGCCTTTTTCACAGTTCAATGCCTATTCAAAACTGACCCTACAAATACATGAGAGCCACTGGGGAAAGTGTACCTGAAAGAGCAGGGAAATTCTACAGTCTTTTGAGCAGTGCCAAATAAAGATCCTGTACAGAGTAAGGCACATGTACAAACTTACTTGCATAAGTTATCCTATTAGCTACCATGGGACTAGATACACAGCCTGGGCTTAAAATCAGCAAAGGACTGTGAACCACTCTCCTTCATGCTGAGTCCCCTTTATAGCTCTCTGGCAACATGAAGTTGCCTTCAAGTGGTAATGCCTGTAATACAAATTTACTTTGAAGTCTTTGTGCACTGTCAGTGCAGTGGACCTCACATAAGAGAATCTTTTCTGATGTATTGATGTAGAAATGTAAGTCTGGCTATAGCCCCGGTAACCTCAGAGCACAGTGACAAAGTCAGAGACCCCCCAAAAAGGATCTAAGAGGTATTTTTCCAGCCTGGTTCACATCTCTGGGAGCTTTCCCCTAGGCTTTGTACTTCTGTCACGATTTAAAGACACAATTTAGCTCTGTGTTCCCACGTGCAATGTCCCTAGTGTTTATAAAGAGTGTTTGGGGGGGCGAGGGGGGCTGCCAAGATGATAACATTTGCACAGAAATGGTTCCATAAAGTAGAGCGTTTCTCAAAGGTGATGCATTGATGATAATAATCAAAAAGCAGGAATTCTTCCTAATGATGCTCCTGGGCCTAGTTATATAATCTCCCTTTAATAGATGAGGAACACAGGAACAAGGGCCAAAGGATCCAATTTACAAACAAAGTCTAATTTGGGATGTCCTGAAATGTAGGTGCCTAAGCCTGAGACATCTTAGGCCAGAATCTGTAGTGCTGCAATTCCAGTTGAGTTGACCTGAGCGAAACAAGGCCCCTAAATTTTAGCATCCAGTCTAAAGGCCACTCTTAAACATGTGATCCTGAGCAACTTGGCCAATGAGAAGTCTGGGATGGGGCTAGGAATATACCTCCTCTAGCCAGTCATCCAGGTTTGTCATCACCCCAATACCTTGACACTCATTGAAAATTAGGGTTGGAAGGGACCTCAGCAGGTCATCTAGTCCAAATTCAACCCAACAAACACAACAGCAACTTGATTCCTTGAAAATAGGTTAAAATATCCTAATACCATTTGCAGGATGAGAGCTTCTAAAAAGCTTCTCAGTAACTCATGACACAAAGCATGTTTAGAAAGTCAAAAGGAAAGTGCCTACATAATTCAGAAAGCTGCATCTATTACATTATGTAAGGCACACTCTTAAGTACAGTACTTAACCTTCACTTATACATGATAAAATACAGTAACTGTACAACTAGATGGGGGCAGGAGTTACAGTAAGGATCCCCCTGGGAACTGCAAATGGAAATGACAGGTAATGAAGCAAAAGGTCCTCAGCTCATCTCGTACTTGAACCTAAAAAAAATCTATGTTAATGGTAATTTTATCTGTCAGCTCAAATGTTCCAGGTCCCTCTCCTGGCATCTGACAAAAAAAGAAAGAAAGAAAGGAAAGGTTATTAAATGGTAAATAACAAAATGCCAAGGAGCTTTTTCCCAAGAAACCATCTGCTCCAGTTGCTACAAGATTGTGTAGGCATTGTGTTTTGCTTTCCAGTGCCTACGGGAAGTTATTCCCCAATATTTCTAAGCCAGCTTATAGGCCAAATAAGCAATCAGCAGCTTGATAGTTACAGCCTTTGGAGCAATGAATTGGCTGGTGAAATATCCATCTAATCAATGACTAACCCGGAGAGGTGCAAATAGATGGTGCAAACGATTATGGTAGTAACAAAACTGCCCAGAAGGTACAACACATAAAACAAGAATATTGAAATACAGCATCGCAATAACTACACCTTTCCTGAGAAACAGAGCCTAAAGTGGATATCTGCAAATCATTGACAGAACTATAAAGTTGCTGATTTTTCAGACATTTGTTCCTCAGCTTGGTAAGTGAATATATATTGTTTAACATGATAATGTAGCAAGCTGTTGTTTTGTGGCTTGAAAGCCAGCTGTATTTGATTGATGCGAGGCCTGGAAGTATTTATAAAATGACACTGAATTAGAAGTAGTCAGTTTATGAGTCTGGGGAAATGAATCTTTTATGAAGAATAAAACTTTATGATGAAGGAGTAATACCAGGGATATATGCATCTTAAATTAAATTCGTTTGGACTGCAATCTGCGTTATAGATCTTTTTGAAATATGAGAGAAGTACATGTGTCCAAACCCAAGCCATCGGTCTTTACTTGCCTGCGTTTTGGGGCAGTATCGTTCAAAATGTGATCATTTGGTGTTGGGTTTCATCTCTAGTGTATCTTAACCTATGTGCATAAAAGCACTGTGATCCTTTGTTCAATGCAGCGCATAAAGTTACCAACCTTTGGTGGGGAATGGGCAGAATATCTGAAAGCAGTAGAGGCATTCAAGGAGGCGATCACAGTTAATGGGTTTGGCGTCACTGTTTAGTTGAAATTTTTAAAGTGAAGTCCTCAACAATGAACTCCCAGGTTAGCTTGTATGTATATTCCCAAACTATCTTCCTTAATATATGTGAACAGAGTTCCTTCCTGGTTTGGCTACACAAGTCTTTCTAACAGCTTGTTTGGGCCTCTTGATAGAGCTATTCTATATCCTTGTGCAGTATCCTTGTGAAGCACAGCTCTGCCCAGCAAATTCAGACTCTGGGGACACATAGACATGAGCCATTTACTGCGGTATTTGCCTAATTAGCTCTGCAGTAAAGCATCAGTGTCTACACGTGCAGTGCGATTTGGCCAGAGTAAACGAATTAACTCCACTATAGGATAGTGCTGCTAGACGCACGTTTTACTATTTACTGTGCTCCACGGCACGTGTGGATGCTGACAGGGCTGGCTGGGGCATGAGGGTGCTTCAGTGCGGGGGTGCTTGCCAGCTAGCCCCATACTGAAGCACTCTCATGCCCTAGCTAGCCCCTGCCAGAATGCTGAGCTAGGTCGGAGCTGCCCTGGAGTGGCCACATGCCAGCCAAGGCTGTCCTTCCCTGGTTCAAGATGCTGCAGTCCTGGGCGCAGCTGCAAATGTGACACCTGGGAACAATAAACTCCAGTGTGAACTGCACTGGAGTTTATTCAACCACATTAAATTGCATGTGTATGCGTGTAGGGATGTGTATGCATGTAGGGGCCTAGTATGCATCTGGGGATGTAGGTCGTCGCTGTGTTGGTCTAAGGACATAGGCAGACAAGGTTCTTTGGGTGAATCCGATATCTTTTATAAGACCAACTTCAATAGTTGGGGGGAAAAAAAATTGTTAGCGAGCTTTTGGGTTAAAAACCCCTTTGTCAGGCTGAGGAAGCCTCTACAGTTGGTATGTGCTCTTCCTGGATGGAGTGAATAGTAAAGGTGGCAGCGTGTGAGTATGAAGAAGTGATAAACATAGCAAAATTTTACCGATAATGATCTTGAAGTTGTATCAGTTATCACTGAACTTTAGAAAACCCTATGCATTTGGCTAATTTTCAGGGTTTTTTTATGCAGACACTTAGGAGAAGTAACTTATGCTTAAATAGCACAGCGATTGCGGTGGAATATGAATGTCGTGGGTTCTTTAGAAATAACTAAGGTAGAAACAAAATATCTTGGTTCTCTGCAGCTTTTTACCATCCATATCGGTGCAAAAAAGTATACCATGCTAGCATCCAGATTTGGTAGAATTTTACGCTTGCTTTCCATGGTGGAAGTGACTGCGTGATGCATTGTTTCCCTGCACGCTTGTTAAGATGGGGCATAGCAATCAGCAGTATTCACAAGAAATCTTAAGAGAACCATAGCTACTAGGACCTGCTTCATCACTGTATCACATCAATTTTATGCCAGTGTAATTGGAAATCTGGGAGCTGTACTAGTGCTAAACTGGTGTGATAGAGCTTTGACAATTCTGCAGGCTGGGAGTTTCAAAAGAGCCTTTGTGAAGTATGAACCCAGATGCCAATGTATCTCAGCGGGCTCCTAATTCCTTTGGGTTCCTTTGAAGCTCTCCTCTTTAATGGCTATTTATTTCTCTTGAATCTTTGTTGCTTGGGCAGTCTTTATGCCACATTCTCTCTAACAGGAATAATAAGCCGCCCATGTTGGAGAATAAAACCTAAAAGCCTGCGCAATCTATTTTAAGGTCGCTCTGCTTAGGAAATGAGAATGCCTTTTCTTCCTTCCGAGCAGAAAGTGACAATATTTTCCTTTTTCGCTGAAGAAGTTGTGAACAAAGTGGGTGAAATATCAGGGCTAGAATCATTTTGTAATATTGGAAAACATGGCAAGGCATCCAGTGGTAAGCTTCTTTTTGAGCTGTCTGACCTTTAATCACTGGTGAATAAAACCAACATGCTGTCAGATCTCTGTTATATTTCTCAAGGGGGTAACTCTGCCTGAAGTAGCAATGAAGCAAAACCTTCGAGAGCTTATATTCAAGGTCACTACAGCAAGAGGCATTGCTTTGAGCTCTAAGGAAAAAAAAACAACAAAGGGGAAGGGGAAAAAGGCATTTCCGACCCAGTCGGTAGTTGCTTGTTGAACAGAATTCTAGGTTATTGTTATAGCCTTTGACAAATGAAGCTGCCTCAAAACTTTTAGACAGTACCCCATTTCTATTTGGTTGTTAAGCGCTTGCTGTGACTTCAGCTATCCTTGAAGGACATTTGGTTTTTTTCATTGCTAGGACATGGGGAAATTGATGGGGCAGAAATGACACTCATTCCATGTACACATCAGCTTCAGTCCTATCTTGTTACGCACGTGTAGTTAAACTCCGTTGGTGCAGGGCTTGTTTGCATGAGAGCGCTTCCCCGGTGCCACTGAAAGTCTGATTTTAAACTCATTTAGTTACATCAGCGCAAAAGGCTCTGGACATCTTGATAAGGATAGCTCTTTTGGGCATACAAACCTTTTATATAATGGAAAGTGTTGTATTTCAAGCAAGTTTCATCTGAACGAGCTTTAAAGTAGCTGCCCCCCCATCTAAGCTTGGATCGGAATGGCAGAAGAAAGGGTTAGCTATTGCATAAGAACTGAAATCTGAGAAGGAAGGTTTATAATTGGCTTTGAGGTTGCGGTTCAGATATGAGATGATTTGTTTTCCCATTTTAAGCAATTTAAACTCAAATTACAGAGTCGATTGACTTCGGTAAATTGTTTTAGTTGGGATCTATAAGCCAAAGGACAGCCACCCTTTCCGACTCGTGCCTTAGAACTTATGTAAGGATTGATGATATTTTTAAAATTAATTTGGTGATTTCACTTTCTTCCAATCCTGAGATAATTTGTTTGATGTGTTGATTTGATTCTGACCAGATAGGAATTTATTTCCTGGTTAATTCAGAATCCTCACAAAAGCTAAGTTACGAGTAATAAGCTTTCTTGGTTTAATTTCAGTTGGAAAGTTTTAATAACATGGAAAAAATAAAATTGAAACCAAATTAAATTGATTCACTAAGTAACTTGGGTCCAGAAACTTTGAAGGCCTGGGTTGAACAGCTGGACAGCTTAAGTGTTTGACTAGTTTCCCCTGTGCTACCCACAATGCGTTGTGTGAAGTAAATGTTCAATTTGGTAGCAATTAGTAGAAGTTGACACTGATTTCACATAGGGGAAAGAACTGCAAAGCATATTATTTCCATGGAAGGCTTTTATGATAATAATTAGCAATTGTCAGTATTCACAAGAAAGGCTAGAGAACCATAGCTAGGATATAACAGTATATTCTAGGTAGACAGGTACTGAGAATAGGTTCCTCATGCTAAGGACAATTTGGGGGTAGAAGTATTTGAATCATGAGGCAGATATGGTAAATTTAGGATGTTGCAGTTGAGATTAGAAAAGTACGTGAATTCTATATAGCAGAGCAGTTATTCACCCTAGGGTGCCCTGAGATCCTTTCAGAGATGCCTTAGGGTGCCAAAACAATGTTAGCACTTTTAGGAGTGCTAACATGAGTCGCAAGATAAATGTGGAGATTTCAGACAGGAATCCTTAGCTTTGAAGGCATTCTGATTTGTGTGGTCTTTCGAAGTTCTTTGCAATAGGGGGCTTGCTCTATCATTTTTCTGCCGTCTAAAAACAAGTGAAAACTAAGAGCAGGCATTTTCTGACGGGTATATGGGTCTACCAAGGGGTATCTTTGAATCTAAAAAGGATTACCACTGTAGTAGAGTCTTTTTCTTATTTATCAGGAGCTGTTTGATTACAAGGTGCCTGACATCCAACCAAGCCCTCAAATGTATGACCCTTTAAGGTAAAAATAAGGGCATACCCATATGCCAATATCGTCTGTTTGTTATAGTATCCTGGGTTGTTGGTTATAGCCGTGTTGGTCTAAGGACATGGGCAGACAAGGTCCTTTGGGTAGATGTGATGTCTTTTGTTAGACTAACTAAATGGTTGGAAATATTGTTTGTTGCAAGCTTACAGGCACAAGCGCCTTTCTTCTGGCATGGGAAACACCAACAAACTTGCCCTATACTTAAAGAAAGGCATGTGTGCCTGAAAGCTTGCAGAGAACAATTTTTCCAACTATTTAGTTGGTCTAATAAAACATCTCGCATCTACCCAAAGAACCTTGTCTGCTTATGGCATCCTCTAAATTTACATTCAAATAACCCATAGCTATACAAATTATTTTACTGAACGTGTTGCCTAAGTACCATTGATGTGCCTAGCAGTAAATCACAGTTTGGGGTAGATACATTTGCCTTTTGTAGGGTAGAGACACACCACTTCTGTTGCCAGTCTCGCAACATGAGCGGTAACAGGAAGAAAAATGGACACGCTAAATACCAGATGAAAATCTTATTGGTTTCCCTGAGTTGATGCTGGCTTACAGCCAGCAGTTCTCACGTATGGAAATAGAGGTGTCACATCGTTGATGTGAATAACCATAATATATTATGTTTGTCCCCCTCCTTTTTTAGGAACTATAGTGATGCGCATGACAGCCTTCGATGCTGATGACCCTTCCACAGATAATGCTCTGTTGCGGTATAATATCCTTAAACAGACCCCTGACAAGCCTTCTCCAAACATGTTCTACATTGATCCAGAGAAGGGAGACATTGTGACAGTGGTTTCACCTACATTGCTGGACCGGGAGGTAAGTGAACGCTTTATCATTTCAAAGCGTATGCCCTGTCCGTCCATTCTTCCATCATCAACGAAGCACGTGAGCATCCATTTTTATGACACTTTTCTATTGCATTAATGGAAGTTGACATTATCGAAGCATTTACTGATGTGGAAATTTGCTTGACGAAGTGTGATATTACATATCACTTTTCTGACTTATGCATTAGGGTTTATTTACCATTCTCATCATGCGTGCATCGGGCAGTCCAGCAATTGTAGATGATGCTTTTGAATGTAGTAGAAATTCCTCTTGCATAATAAAGGGCAAAACAATTCACAAAACTACACCAGCATTTAGAAGAATTTTAAGCTATAGTTATCCATTGGTTAGTTTTTTTTTATCCGGTCTTCTAGGAAATTATGCAGGGGGGGAGAGATGGGATGGCCTTTTTAAAAGCCCTCCTATCTTGCTGGATGAATTTCATGAAGGAATACTTCATTCCTATCGTCAAAAACCAAGTGCCACCTCTTCCTGCCATAGAAAAGGAATTTGAAAGGGCCAGATGGGCTGTTTGGTTTTGTTTTTTAAGGTGAGCAATTAAGATACATTATTTTTGGACTTTTGTTGCTGTCCTTTAACATTCTGTAAGCTCAAATTCCTCCAACCGCTGTATCAAGTGACATTCAGAGTAATTCTACTCGATCCATTTTTACTGCTGTGGTCCATTATTAACAGACACAAAAGCTAATATCTGCAATAATTGTATATAAGTATCAGCTTCCCTCTATAAGCAGAGGGCCTCAGGTTCCCAACCTTTCCACCGTTTTCTGAAGTCCATTGAGGCATTTTTATTTCTAATGAGTAAACAACCCCAAGATAAAAACAATTTACTGGAAATTGGAAAATCAATGGAAGAAATGAACAATCCTTCCTTTCCTGGTATGTTCCAAAGGTCACTGGTGATACGTGAAATAATAATGCTATTTACATACAAGGAATCTGTTCAAGATCAGAGATTTCTGCTGCTCAGCGTATCCAGTAGCAGGATTTGAACTCCCCGTGATTTCCTAATGATATTGGATTCAATATCTTTGTCTGGAAGGTATCATAATACAATCGCAGTGGAAATTGTTGTTGTTGCTGTATATATTGACTGTTTTAATAAGCAAGTGGAACAATGCAAAACTTTTATGCTGTAACAGTGTTATCTGCGTTTCATTGTTCAAGCTTGAATAGTACATATTAACTTCAACACAAAGTTAACAGTATTATCTGCATCTTCCAACGTAACATTGAATATTCAGGACATAGGTTGATCAATCTTCTGTAGCCTTCTTTCCTGAAGGTCGGTGATCTCTGGCAGTTACCATTATATGAATAATTTTGAATGAGCCAGGGCTATGCCCATATATTTTTCCTGCTTACAAAGCCAAATCACAGTAAAAGGAATTTATATCCTTTTGGAGCAATACAGTCAAGGCACTCTTGGTTTTTTTCAGTCCTCTTTCCTGCTTAATGCCAAGGTGTGTCCATGCCACTTTGTGCCAGGAAGAACCTTCTAGGATGCTGGTGAAGTAGTGGATAAGAGTCGGTCCTGTTTTTCACTTCCTTGTTGATATAAGTTGTAGTGCTTTTTGTATTGCTTGCTTGTATTGCTGTATTTTGTATGAGCCATTATTATAGCTCAGGGCACCTTTGAACTCAATGTTACAAACAGAGAATAAAAAGATAGCCCAAGTTTCCAAGGAACGTAGTTTCATAGTTGGTCGGGTCAGAAGGGACCTGACCAGATCATCAAGTCCAACCCACTGCCATGGCAGGAAAGAGTACCGGGGTCAAATGACCCCAGCCAGAAGTTTACCCAGCCTCCTTTTAAAGACCCCCAAGGTAGGAGCCAGCACCACTTCTCTTGGAAGTTGGTTCCAGGTCCTAGCCGCCCTGACAGTGAAGTAGCACCTCCTAATATCTAGCCTGAATCTACCCTCTGCCAGCTTGTGACCGTTATTTCTTGTAACTCTCAGGAGTGCTTGGGGGGAACAGGGACTCTCCCAATGCCTGCTGGTCCCCCCTTATCCCCCTGAATAGAAACAGGCTGATGGCCGGGGTGGAGAAGGTAGTCCTGGGTTAGCAGAATGGTTAGAGGTCTCAACCCGCTGGTAACCCAACTCCCTTTAAGACTGTTGTGGGGACAATGGCAAAAAAAAAATGTTTTGAGACAAGTTTTGAAGGTGGCCAATGAGCGAGCTCCCTGCATACAGGGAGCACAATGGCTGCAAAGCAGTCCCTAGGATGATTTATGGGGTCAGTTGCCCCCTCCAACGAATATGGGTGCTGCGGGATAGGGTTTGCAGGCGAGTTGCTCAGAGGTGGAGATGCACTCAAAATTTGCAGGTGGAAACCCCGCAAGGAAGCTTCCTATTGAAACTGGTATGTGGTATCCCAGGTTTGAACAACCCCCACATTTCAGGAGAACTATGAAATAACACAAAGGAGCCAACTGTTTCTTAGGAACCTAACCTGAAAACACAACCCAGCTGCTGTGCCAAAGCTTTACTTACAAGAAGCCCAACAGAGAGTTGATATGTATCCTTCTCTTTTCTTTTTTTCTTTTTTAATTGCATATTTCCTCATCTGAAACACAAAGCACAATTACCAACCAATAGGGAATATTCTCAGTTGCTCTGTGTGTGTTTGTGTGTTGAAAAACCTTCTAGTCCCGGAAAGCAACTGAGGAACCAGTAGTTGAATTCAAGGTAAAAATATGAGACGGCTGAGACAGGAGTCAAAAAAAAAAAGCCTAGTTCTCATTATTCAAATGTGTATTCTCTGGAAGTTGATATAAACTGTTTTAAAGCAACTGTGTTAAAGCGCTGATCAAAGTTACCCCATGTTTTCCAGCTCTTTTATTAATTTTAGCCATTGCTTAGATGTAGATGCTTATGGGAAGCCTTCCAGTTGACTTAAGTTAAATTGACAGAATGTAAATTGCTAATTTTTTATTTTAAGTTTAGTTTCTTTCATGTTTGTGTATCATAGAGAACAGGAAGCTGAGGATATTGCCCAAGGGGGGATATGGAGATGTAGAGGTACAAGGCATCTGGCAGTTTTTGATTTCCCTTTTGAACATAAGCAGTAACCCATATTATTTTTTCATGCTTCTACATTTTAAGAGGAGCTGCTGTGAGACAGCACTGGGAATTCTTGTTCCTAGGCAGAGATTCAAGATCCAGGTATTCACCCTAAAATGAAACAAAGTCAAGCAGGGTAGAGAGCTCAGCTTTATAGCTGAGTAAACATAGCTGGGTGACTGATAGGCTCACAATGGAAGGGCAAGTCGTTATGCTAATATGCTTTTCAAGGAGATAAATATTAATAAAACCTGCCGGCTGGTAATTACTCCAAAAAATAAAAAGAAAGTTTTAAAAAGGGCACTTAGGTGTTTTTAAAAAAAATATTTCTGATCGGCCACCAGCCCAACCCAGACAAGGTGCATTTTTTTTTGCCCGTTTATGCTCTGCTCCAAATGCAGACTAGTTCAGGTAATGTTCTACAACTTTTAGAAAACTGTCATTAAAAATCAGGCTTTTTTGAGACTTTCCATTAACTGGGATTGTGAATGAGGGAAGGCCAAAAGGAAAGCGAAGTTTTCCTCTTGTCTGGAGGTGATTCCAAAGCTACTCCGTGAATCAGTTAACAGGAAGATTTGGTGCAGTTACAATAATCAGCCTCTCTTTTGTTGTCAAGTGGCCAGAAATTGCAGTGCTCCTATCCTTTGGTATCTGGAGGTAAGAGGTTTGATGCTGCTGCGAGCTTCCGTGTCCTATACTAATGTTCTTTTTCCAGAGCTCTTGGCTCTATATAATTTCAAGTTCAGTCTTCACAGTGCAAGGGTGCTATCATTATAGTATCAGACAGTATTGTCAGTTGGTGTTTGAAGGTCAGGCCTAATTCCCTTGAAAGCTGCTTGGACTTTTCTGCTGGGACTTCAGTAGGAGATGGATTGTAGGGCTGTGCGAAGTTTCAGGTGGTGATTCGATTCGGAGGAGATTCGGCCCAATTCGGTGGCCGAATCCCTGGATCTGAATCAACTCAGGGGACCAATTTAAAGGTTTGAATCAATTCAGAGCTCTCCAAATCTTCAGAAAATACTCAGTTTTGATGATTCGGGAAGTCCCCAGTGGCTGCAGCAGGAAGCTGCAGCCAGCTCCCAACTGGTAAGTACTGGGGCAGGGGAGGGGGCTGGGGAAAGGGACCATGGGGGGAATCAAATCGGGACGGTGATTCGAATCACCGAATTGTATCACTGTCTCCTGAATCGGTTGAATTTGAATCCAAGGCGAATACTAGCTGCTTCACACAGGCCTAACGGATTGTGCTTTTGATTCATTTGTTTAACACTGTTTCTCGGTGAATATGTATGAACTTCAGGGCAGCTCCAGACCAGGAAAGCAGGGGCGTCTGGACTGAAGGTTTCAGTGTAGACCTGTTCCCATAGTACACTTCCATATGCAAAAGTAGTAAATGGGAAAAGATGTTTTTCAGTTGTAAAAAAAAAGTACAATGTCTATTTTGCATTACGCTTACCTGGCAACCTACTGAGCACTTTCAACTCTCATCATTTTCTGGAGAAGGACTTTAGAAGAATGGTTTATCAACTTTCAGGATGATTGTGGCTCAAGTCTATCAGCATGTGTTTTATTGATGTATTTTTAAGATTCAAACTGGCTTCCAAAATTGGCATGCTCCTTAGAGTTTGCAGCAAAACTCCAATAATTTACAGAAGAATATCCATTTTCATTTTAAGAAGGCATGTAAGGACATATTATTGAAGATTTATGTGCATTTTTTTTCTTGTGGGAGTTAGGCATCCTTGAATATGTCGGAGATGAAGATTGAAGAGTGCTAGGGGGCAAATTATATCCCCAAACATCCATTGGAGAATTCATTTTGATTCATAGATTCAGAGCAGAAAGACGCCCTGTACTGAAAGCGTACGGTGTAAATGACCCAAAATAGAACACAGCAACGTGTTTCACCTGTAAAAAAAGAAAGATTCTGATCTTGTGTAAATTGTCTGAAGTTTTATATTTTGGGGGGAAAGAAAAGGCCGTTTCAGCATGACACTTTGCTGCTGTGAGTGAGAAATAATGTCTCATATATGCATATTGAAAAAGGCAGCCGCATTCCTAGGGACTCGGATTCCTTTCAAACTCTTGACAGAAAACTAATAATTTTTTATCTATTTCCAACCCTGCTATTTTGCAAGTGGCACAGAATCCAGCTTGGTGAAGCATGGTTTGCGTGAGTTGAGGACGTTATAGACAAAGCTAGTGCAAGCACTAGCACTGTTCATCTGAAAGTTTGCTCCAATCCTAATTACAGTTGATGGGCAATTTGTTTTTCTTTTTGCTAGTAGCCACTATGCTTAATTTAGAGCAGTGTTAAAAATAGTTTGACATATCTACTACATACTGTACTGTAAGTGAGTACAGTATGTACCCATGAAAGTGTGTGAGATGTATTGGGTCAAGTCGGTGGTGTTGCTTTTCCTGCATTCCCTGTTTCACTTCCAGGCTAACTCAGCCTGGCACAGCGTAAGTGCCACCTACGTGTTTAGCTGTACCGGCCTAATACTATGGATGCTGCATCTGATCCGTGCTACTTCACCCCAGTCCCTCACTTTGTACCTCCTACATGGGAGCTGAAGGATGTATACCACAAGCAAGCATAAATCTGGGGTGGCGGTGGCTTGCCAAGTTGCTGTTTTTATTGACTCTGCGGTCAGTCACCATGTCACAAAATGTTGGATGCCGGGAATTGCGTAAACATGGGATGATGAATAACAGCTAACGAACACTGTTGCCTCTGCTTGTGTCAGTGCATGTTCTTGCAGAGAACACCTATGCGCCAAGAATTTATGTAAACACCAGCCCACCCTGCATAGTCTCATATCCCGAGCCCCAGATGTGTACTTGGAAAGAACAGGCATTTGGATGGATATTCACGGAGATGAGTTTTTGTCGTGTTCAACCAGCGCTGATCCTGACAGTGAATTGTTTTGTTCTTTGTAGATAAGACTTTGATGTTCTGAAGGCCAGAACACAAAATAAAAGCATTTCCCTTGTTTTGTTGTCCACTTCTGCAAGTGGACGCTATCCTCCTCGTAGTTCCGCTTTTTTGGCGCCAGGCATCTTTAAGCAGTCAATACACTTATTACTTACTCGATCTAAATGCAAATGTTGAACCAACAGTGCACTCTCATTTTTAATGAAAAGAGATTAATCTTTTTGGCAAATGTAGTTCATATTTGATCTCCATATTATACTCTAAAACATTCATATTTAGAGTGATTGTAGGAACAACCTACAACATCTTGAAGTACATTGCCTCTGAATTAGAATAATTGTGCCGTTTTGTCTTGTCTACCAAATACTCTTATACAACCTTTTTCATGCACAAGATAGTAAATAGAGTAGCTGGAGCTTATTTCCTAAGGTAATATAGTGGTACCTCTCTAAGTCTCCATTCATTTATAATAAAAGTCAAAAGATATACACAGAGCATTCACTTAATCCCAGCCCAAGCTCCCTCTCCCTCCCTTGTCCCGCCCCCCATCGTGCAGACAGCACTGGGACAGAGCTGAGTTACACGAGCCCAGCCCCGATCAGACAGAAGTTAATGAAGGTACTCCACTTGGGAGCACTTTCATTTGAACCCTCATGTAATGAAAGTTAATTTGTCACACCATCGGGCACTGTTTGCAATTTTTATTTTTATTTTTTGTCTTGATTGAGGGGGGAATTATCACGTTGTTTTTCCTGTGATGGGAAAACCATTTTCTGATGACCCCTACTTGGGTGATATTCAATCTAATACCTACAAATTTTTCATGTAGAAGTTGCTGTAAAAGCTGCAAGAACAAAAAGAAGAAGAATACACCATTATATATTATAGTAATGGTGTTGTTACAATTTGTATTAGTGCCTGTTAATGGAAAGATCACATTGTATAAAAACAGAAGTTAAACTTGGTTTTAAAATATTTTAAAGCCCAAATATGTCCATACTCTCTTTCTATTATATATATTAAAGCCCAAATCCTACATTTGGAATGGGGGTGGGGTAGAAGGGTTCACAAATCTGCGGTGAGTCCTTTTTAATTAGTTTTTGTTGATTTAAAAAAAATTCCAAAATGTAACTGATTGCAAAAATTGTAATAGCTGGACATAATGCTAAGTATCAGATAAAAATGTGATTGGGGGAAGGAGAAGTCTAGATACAAAGGCGATTAAAGTATGGCGGGAGAGACGTAGCAGAGGCAATGCATGGGGGAGCACGGGGGGGGCACATGCCCCCCCCCCAGTTGGCTGCTGGCTTCTGCGGGTGATTATCACGCACACGTGCTGCCCCTTTGCTGTCAATGCAGCCGCTGGTGGCTGCGGCAGTGGGCAATCCCTGTTCGCCGCTCACCACCATGGTGTCCTCCTCCTCCCCTCCTCCCCGCCCCAGCCATGGGAGGCACTGGTCATTCAAGAGACATAGCTTATTGATGGATAAGATAGAAGTGCATATTCCAAGTTTAGCATGTTACGTAAGCAATGCAAAGGAAGCTCCTTTACCATGTTCACCCAGAAATCTCAGTCTGTTTGCCATTGTGCTTCCAGTGAGAAAGCTCATTAGCCCATGTTCATATTATAATAATAATACAAAGCATCCTGTGCGGTGTAGAAAAGTAAGCCTGATATGTCAAAACAGAAGACGTATCATTCAGCTGCAGAACAATAAGGGTTCCCATCACCAGAGTGCTGCAGAAATTCTTCAAGAAAAAGGTAAAAGATGTCTAATTTGCATAAACACATGCTGGCAAAACTCTTCCAAACCATTCATTATGTTATTATTATGTTTTTTCTTTTTTTTAGTTTCAGGGACTTCAACAGGTAATGTAATAGCCAGAGTGTGTTTTTAAAAAAGAGACTTACATTAGTAGGGAGTGAATTTTCTTTTCCATTAAAATCTTTGATGGATGAACTATATAACACACCAGGAGCCTCATAATCAGCTTTTTCATCTCAAGGACACTTGCTGTTCCTGGACAAAGCATACAATATCAATATCATAAAACATATCCAGTTTCTGAATGGATTTCCTGAAAAAAGATGATAACACCAGGTAAGACTATAACAGCACAGCAAAATCCAACAGATAAGTATATATACTAACTTATCTATTTTTAAATTAGAAAGTTCTGCCAATGCTAGACCCAAATTTCAGTCTGGAGCATGATTTGCATTTAACTGCTCCAGCATGGAGCCACTTAGAGAAGTCATTGGATGACATAGAAAAGTGATGTTGACTGCTACGACCCCAGTCTTGGGGGACGCTTTTACCCTTCTGGAGCTGGCATTGGGGATGTGGTCACAGTGATGGAGCATGTGGTGAGTGAGCCAGGATTCGGGAGCAATCGGCATTTGGTATAAATTTATACTGACCACGGGTACAATGGTGTATTAGGATATGAGCAGAGCAAACGGCTTCATTGCACTCCCATCACCAACCCAGGACACACCGTCTGTGTCTCAGCATCTAGCTGCTGACTGTGTTAAGTCTTATTTTTTGTAGTTCTCTAACCCAGTGTATGGAAAGAAGGAGTAAAATCATTGTTCTCCACTCGCTCAGGCAGGAGGTGGCATTTCGTCCCCAACTGATGGTCATGTTGCACAGTTGTAAATGGCTGCACAGGCATTCGAGGCAGCGGAGAATCAGGCCTCATGTTTCTTAACATGCCACTTGCAGAGTGAATTCCAATAGATATCACTGAGCTAGTGTAAAACAAAAATAAATCCACTGCCTTGCTGCAAAACGTGTAAGGCCTGAAAATAAAACAAAACTCTCAAAAGCCAGGGGGAGTTTCCTGCTTTAACAGGAGCCCTTGTACGTTTCCGCATGTGATGGTGATGCTGAAATAGACCTCTTTTGAGGGCCCGTTTCATTTGCTTTCTACCTGCTGATCAATCTGGTACTGAGAGGGCAGGATAAAAAAGGGAGAGGTCTCTTTAGGAATTAAGGACACAATCTATAAACAGGATGTAGGCTTGTAATGTCAGATTTAGATAGAAGTTAGGCACAAAATCCCAAACTGCTAACTCTCCCCTGCAAAAAAAACTTTCCCCGCACCCGTAACAGCTCAGCTGTCACTTCACCTTGAAAGCATAGGCACTTGCTTTTTAAATGTCCTAAGGTGCCTAGAGGTGTACATCTGTACAGTATTAAACTTACGCCCAAGCAGAACAGGACCTAGAAACTAGAAATTCTCCATGACTGGCTCAATCTGGAAGACATTTTTCAAACTTGCCGAATACTCTCTGATGGGATTTAGCTCTAGAGAAAGGACCACCGCTTTCTTAAAATGTTCTGTAAGCAGCAAAGGGTATGGGAAAGTGTTACATTTGGATCACTGTAACCAGGGTAAGGTTGATCTAAATGCCCAACCATACAGCCCATACATAGGTTCATAGATGTTAGGGTCAGAAGGGACCTCGATAGATCATTGAGTCCGACCCCCTGCATAGGCAGGAAAGAGTGCTGGGTCTAGATGACCCCAGCTAGATGCCTATCCAACCTCCTCTTGAAGATCCCCAGGGTGGGGGAGCCCATTCCAGACCTTGGCCACTCGAATTGTGAAGAAGTTCTTCCTAATGGCCAGACTAAATCTGCTGTCTGCTAGCTTGTGGCCATTATTTCTCGTAATCCCTGGGGGCGCCTTGGTGAATAAAACCTCACCGATTCTCTTCTGTGCCCCCGTGATGAATTTATAGGCAGCCACAAGGTCGCCTCTCAACCTTCCCTTGTGGAGGGCTTAAATTACCCCCAAAATGGCAGGCCCAAACTAAGTTAGTTGACCCAAGAAGGTGCACTAACTTAGCTCAAGATCAGGTTAACCCAGGCTAAGGAAGAGTTAAGATGATCTCGTGAGCACTTGTACACGTTTGCAGCACAGCCGTGGGGCTCGAAGCCCCAGTCTCTCACCTCATCCCCAAGGCTATGCTGTTCCCCCCGCATCCACCCAGACCAGGATATTTTGAGCCCCGCAGTTTGCCACTGACTGGGCCAGCCTCCCCCATGGGCGCATCAGTCCCCAAGTCCTGCGAACACCTCCTCTCCATAATCCACCAGCTCTCTTCCCTGATCCCACCTGCTCCTTCTCCCAGGCCAAGTTAATTAAACTGGTTTTTCCATATGGCTTTGGGGAGCAGTGTGCATCTGAATGTGCCAATCCTAGTCAACGTTCACATGGTTTGAAGTAATGCACTCAAGCGTGCAGGATTTCTGGTGCCAGTGGAAAGCGCAAAGAGAAACATGACTCTGGCTCACCTGGGACAGAAAAGTCCTGTTTCTTGATCCCAGTCCTGTTTAATGATCAGAAAAGTCTCCGAAAGTCCTGTTTAATGATCAGAATTGCTTCTGTCATTAATCCAGTGATTTTTTTTTTCAACGTAAAACCTAGAAACAGGGACTAGAACCCAGATCAGTCTGCTTTTATGGGAGTGCCTTAACCACAAAACTGCAGAGCCAAGCCCCTTCTTGTACTCCTGCTCTGCTCCAGTGAGTCTTGAATTATCTTCGGTACAATGGCACAGCTTCAACAGAAAGGGTAAGAGTGTGCTGGCTAGCATATCCACTAGCCTGATCATGGTTAGGCATGGTCCTAAGAGGTGGGAGATGGAGGTACAAATCCATCAGACAGATGAAAGACTGAACCGACGTCTCCCATTTCTTGGCTGACTGTTATATGTACTATTAATATTACCAGGACTATTGTAGCACAGACTCCTCCTTTACCTGCAGCTATGTTTTTAGAGTGAACCCTGCTTTCTTCTTTGAAAGAGATGGCTTTGAATAACAGAAAGTAGGGCTGGAAGTGACCTTAGGAGGTCATTTCATGCAAGCCATAGGCATATTTGGGAGGAAGTTCAAGGCAGTAGATCCCAAGTGCAGGGAATCACCTCCCTAGACCTCTGAGCAAAGTGCCTGAGGGCCAGGGTTTACATAATGCCCCCTTTCTCTTTTGGCTCACCCAAGCAGCCATCTTTTTTGCTCATTATGCCTCTGTGATATACAAGGAAGAAAAGAAAAGTAGTTAGGTTTTTCTCTTAGTTCAGAGAAAGAGCATCGTGCCCTGTCATCAGCTGTCTCTGTTCTTTAATTTTGTTAATGCATTAGTCCATCTATCACAAACAGCAAGATACCGAGCAAGTGGCATAGCACCAAATGTCATCTTGTGACAATTAGAGCTTCTACAAGAGCTCACTTCCTTGGAGTAGTGTCACCAGAGTAATGGGGTTAATTTTCAAGCTACCCATTTTCTTAAGCTGCAGCAGTGGATATTAACTTACTCCCTAACATGAGCTAAGGCTGGCTTTTTGGCAGGACTTACATTTGTGGCAGACAGTTCACTGCTTCTCTAGGCATGTCACCTGTGCGAGTATCTCATGAGTGTCTCTGGCACTGATGTATTGGAGAAAGATAAACCCCACTCATCTGCAAGGCACTGACAAAGAGCTACTCTTAGCAAGATAGCAGCGGTCCATAGTCTCTTGAGTAGGGGCCAGTAACTGGGGCGCTGTCTCTGTTGGTTACAGTTTCATTATCAAAAATTGCATGAAATATTAGCTCCAGGGCTGGGCAAATAGTAAAATCTAACAAGAGAAATGGTGGTTTTAAAAATATATATATCAAGTGGCAAAAATAATCCCACCAAGAGTTCAAGTGGCAGATTTATAGCATAACCCTGGTAGTTGACTGCTGTTCTATCCTCTGCTAGTGCACAGGATACAGGGTTTGTCATGGCTCAGCTAAATCCCGATGTGCTAGGAACTGGGAAAGCTGTGCTGAGACATGCAAATCCTCCAGCTGGGCATATGGAGGTCAGGAATTTTATCTCGGGAGATCTGCACTTCATGGGTCTTTCAGTCTTTCTCTGAGAAGAGGAATACGGCCATACCATTTGCCAAGCGAGAGGAGACTTCTGTGCATCAATCTCAATAACCTCTGTGATCTGAAGGATGGATTGAGCTGCTGCTTTTTCTGCAGCCAATCTGCAGCTCTGAGACAGGCTGTCTGCTGGGTAAGATGAACTTCCTTGTGCTGGGATGTTTAGAGTACAAAAGCTGCAACAGAGGAAAAGCCTAGGAAGTATGCTCAGACACCTGCTCCCAATTACTGAAGCCACAGAGGCTTCAACATACCTAAGGGCATGTGTACACGACACTTGAAAGCGGGCTAAATGCTTTTGCACTGCATTAATGGTGTCGGTGTTTGCATGCCTCGCTGGCGTATTGTGCATTAATTCCAGGAGCTTTAGGAAATTCAGCAGTGTAATGTACCTTAAATGACTTGGGCGCAGCAACTAAAATTCCTACTTCTTGGGGGGAAGCCGACACTGCCACGGAGGGAAGCACCAGGCCCCTCGCAGCCCAGAGACCGCTCTGCCCACCAGCAGCTCACGCTCGCCTCCCCACTGCCAGAGAGGCAGGTAAGTTCAGATGTGTGCACAGCATGGGGATTTAAAGGGCCCTAAATTGAAGCAGTGTTTTAAAAAATACCTGCCGCTTCAATTTAGGGTCATCATTTTGTCTACACACACCCTAAGGCAACCAGTAGGTCCGTAAAGAGTTTTGTGTATTTCTAGGAGGAGCATTTAACTTTCTGGCACATAGAACTGGAAAAGGCTGATGCAGAGGACCAGATTCAAGTCGCCTCAATCTGCATTGGGTGCCTAAGTCCAAGGGACGATACAAATTTGCCTGGCATCAACACCCTAAGTCACCCTAAAGTGCCTAAATCCATTTTGTACCTCCAGTGTGGAATCCATACCTATCCCCGTGTTTAATTGACTTGAACAGCCACTTGCACCCAACACTCCTATCTACTCCCCTTCGTGATTCAACGTGCTAACTGCAAGCTCAAGAACCCTATATACAACTCTGGAGTGAGCCCAGCTGTGAGGTGGGCAAAGCCCCATGGCCAATTCACACTGTCAGCAATAAACTCAGCCCTAAAACACTAGGGATGAGTGTGGGTAGTGCAAGCTCTGGGTTTAAACCCACTCAGGGAGAGGAGGGTCTAGAGTCCTGGTCTCCACATCCTTGTTGAATAGCTCTGAGCACTAACCTGTTGGCAGGCACTGCTCCTACATCCATGCATTATGGATTATCTGCCTTCAAAAGCGCATCAAATAGTCATCTCCGAAATAAAAGATTTTGTGACTCAGAAGTGAATGGAGACAGTTAACAGAGAATTCAGGACCCTTCCCTCCCTCTCATCTCCTTCTGCCTCCCACCCGGTTTCCTGCTGACCACTTCGTAGCATTTCCATGGTTTCAGAAGTGCTTACTCATGGCATGCCTCATTCCATGCATTGAGCAACTCTTAGGTATCCCCAACGTCTTGACATTGGCTTTAGGAAAATTCTTAATGCCTTACCAGTTCATTTTTTATCTCCTTCCTGGGGTAGGCAGTCTAAAGTTAAGCAGGACTGCACCTCAGTCTTTGCAAAGTCTAATATTTATAATATAATGTGAATGGATCTCCCTGTAAATACCGACAACGACAATGGGTGGGTGGAAGATGGAACATTGTAACGCTTGTTCACCTGTCTGACTAAGTCCCTTGCCATTCCACTAAGAGAGTATCTACTGAAAATATGCTCAGGCTCTCCTTTTTCATTCTGAATGTTGGTAAAAGTCTAATCACGACTGAAAATTAATTTTATTCAGTGGAAGCCTCTATATTTAGTGAAAGCTACTCTGGAATTTTCCTTAATTACTCACCCGCCCACTGCTAATGAAAACCAAATGTGAGGGAATAATGCCGTGCGCCACGGCTTCTGCTCTCAGCTCTTTGTTCTTTGAGGAGATGACACAATCTGTGGATGCAGAAGGAAAACTCACTGCTTCTCCCGACGGGGTTGGCAGTGACTAGGGATTACAACATTTTGGACTTCAAGATGAGTCAGATGCTCCTTTGTGTGAGCTATTTGCTTATAGATTTAGACAGGGATTTCCAAAGTGGACTAAAGGAGGGAGATGCCACCTTCCATTAAGCGTCAATGAAAGTTGGTTGGCTACTTTACTTAGATCCCCTTTGGAAATTTCAGCTAAAATGTTGGGGGTTTTTTATTTCATCCATATTTCTCTTTAAAAGAACTGTAGAAGGATTGTAGCTGCAGGCACTCAGGCATGTACTTAGAAGTCTATGTGAACTAAGACATAGCCTTTCTGATACTATCTTTATTTACAGTTTGTTGCAGGTCAAACAAAATCACTAATACTAAAAAAGTCCAGAGTTCAAGTCTCCATTTCATCTTGCTTGACTTCTGCAATATCTGACACCATGCCAGATTAATATAAGCAGAGTAATTCTTTCCTTTCAGAGCATGCTGCCCTAGTTACTCGACTGTAAGAGCCTTTAGATACTGATCTTTTCTTCTCCTCTCGTGAAAGTGAACAGACCTATCAAATCGGTGGGGAGAACAAGCAAACTAACCAACTTTAATACGATGTTAAGGTTGTAATCTCAAATGCTCAACATCAAGAATATTCAATTGCTCAAGATCCTTTGTTTATTGCTTATTGTAACACATTAATGACCATATTGTACAAGGACAACAGAAATTTAAAAAACTCAACATGTCTAAAATATATCTGAGTTAATACAGTTGGAGAATTCCTGATTCTTAGGCTATCCTTTTTTTGTTTGGCTGGCGTTGCTTTTCTTTCATTTCCTTTTGTAACCTCTCAATAGTTTTAAAGGGGCAAAGAAAAAAATAGAACTGTTCAGTTTATGACCAGTATAGCCACCGATTCCCTCAAATGGCAATTGAGGCTCCAGGGTACAGAGCATTCCAGCCCAAATCAATTAAATTATTCACATACTTTATATGAAGTAAGAACTTAAGCATTTTGCTTAATTGGATTCATGGGCCAAAATTCTTGGCACCCTATAAGATAGAAGGGGAATTGAACTGGGGGATTGGACTGGGAGCTGGGGAGAAGCCTGTGTTCATTCCCTCAGTTCCCGGTTTGATCCCCCAGTTCCCCGATCATTCCCCACAGCTTCTCTCGGGGCTGCCAGTTCAAGCCAGGGCTCATTAGCTCCGCCACCTGCTCCTACAGTCTATGGCTAAATCTCTGAATCTCCCTGAATCGATTTGGAGGCTTCCAATTCGATTTGGAGAGATTAATGGGCTTTCTGATTTGATTCAGATTCGGCTGCTGAACCTCCTCTGAATCAAATCAGCTACTGAAACTTCGCACAGCCCTTATGTGTGTGTGTGCACATCAAAATATCTCGTATATTGATATATATCTCACATATATATGCCCTTGAGATGTATATATTCTGTTGGCTTGTATACAAACCTCATATATGGATACAGATATCTCCCTCTCTCAAGGGCATATATATGTGTGTGTGAGATCAGTAAGATATACTGATCACACATATATATTGGTGATATATCCATCACGTCTTTACACCTTTTCTCTTAGTATCCCTTCCACTTTCTATAAGAAGGACTGAACTACCAGGCTTTGTCTCCTGGAAATGATTATCTATCAGCACACTTGGCCTTTCACTTGGGCAGTGGAGGGGAGGGAGGATTATATTGGTAATATTGTTTTTTATAGTGTTGTTGTAGCCCTGAAAAGGCCAGGAAATGCCATCTGGTGAAGAATATTGGAATGAGGACTGGAAGAAGTCCATTTCTGATAGAAACCTCTCATGGGATACCTCACTAACTTGGAATACATAGTTTGCAAGTGCTCCAGTCCTCAAGAGTGTCCTTGACTAGGAAACAATTTGGTGACCGTATTTCAACCAGGGGAATTGTCTGCTGATGACCATGTTTCTAATTCTTACAAGCCTGAAGAATCTGAACTCTATGTAACATGGTTCTCTGTACCAGGTATTGCACAGCATAGTCACGACTTTGGTCAGGAAAGAGGGAATCCCCATGACTGTATTTAGGCATCCCGTGCCTCTATAGAATTCCTCTACCCACAGCAGTATCTGACGGCCTTTTTTTTTTCAGTATCTTGAGATCAGACTTGTGCAGAGTGGGCTCCCTTGTTGAGCTGTGCAGATGATACACAGGGGGAATAAGGATATGCTTGTGTAAGTCTGAGAAGTCATTAGTCTGCTTTGGAATGTTTTAAAATATGCCCTTGAGGGAGATGTGCTTGCACTGTCAGGACGCAGCTCATTGAAGCATCCTCCTCCTGATGACTTTCCATGTGCTTAACCCTTAAGTTTATTGGAAAGGCATTAAAGTATGTGTGCTTATGTCTTGTACTGGCATTGTGTCAAGGGGGAGAATGAGTCGGTACCAAGAAGGAGAATTTCATTTAGACGTGCTCCTAGTACAGAATTAGAGATTCTTAATCTTCCATTGTGCTCCCTAAATGTTAGGGGGAAAAGAAAGCACCGCCTGATTTCAGACCGTGATACTGCCCCCGCTGATTTGAATGTCAAAGGAATTTAGACCTAGGGTGGATACCCTTTCCCTGGTTCTGATTTGCTGTTGGTTTTGCTGTGAAGCAGCCTCATGAATCTCAGTGATGTTCTTCTCATTCTTGCAGCTATAACAGAAATCAAAATCAGGCCCTTCATCTTTATTCACACCGTTGTGGTTAGGCTTCTCATAATTATGTAACAAAGGCGGCCTAAATATTCTGTTCCTTAAAAGACTCTCCCATGGAGGAAGCTGAATATAACTCTTATTTCTTCGAATACCGCGTGATTGTACCTCTCCTGGGTGCTGGGATATCTAACCACAGTGACATGAATTAGGAATGGATGCTGGCAGCTTTTCCTCCAAATCTAATTGCGTTCTCTTGGCTTGTATAAGAACCTTAAGGTAACTTCTCTTTTATTTAGTAATGTCAACATTTTGCAAAAACAAGGCCCTTTGCTGTTGATAAAAATGTATTCAAAGGAGAAACCTCTTTAGAAGAAAAAGCTTTGGTTTTTTGTTTTTTGGGGTTTTTTTTGGACCTTTTGCTTTTTATTTGTTAATAGAAAAGGCAGTCTGAGACCAAGGACAGATTAATAGCATAATGTGTATTTTACCTAATTATATCCTTTGATTCTAAGTGCAGTTAAATGCAGGTAAATATTCACAGATATCTGACAAAAATGTTGTCCCTTTGGAGTGACCAGGAAATGGATCAATCATTGGATTACACCTGTGTAGACGTTAAACAATGGTGTGATGTCAATCAAATGTCTCTTTTCATTGGACCAGTCAATTTCTCAAAATACGTTGCTTCAGCTTGGGGATCATTTATAATACATTAATGCAGCTTTTTTTTTTTTTTTTTGCCTGCTCCAATATTTTTCAGCATTACATACAAGACAACATGAATAGCTTGAAATCTTAATTAAAATGAAGCCAAAAAACTCCAAAGGGACTAGCCAAAGCCTTGTAGTTTTGTCTTTGGTTCAGAATCACTGGACCATATAGACATGCACATAAAAGTTTTAAAAGTTTAAAACTTTTAAAATGTAAAACAGAAAGGGTTACAGCAGCATAAAAATGCAACTGATTGTTGAAGATGAAAAGAAGTCATCCTTACCTCCAACGTGCTGCTATTCTCTTTATATAACGGTGCGTTCTATTTGATATGCATGTGAATGTTTCTAAAACTATTGATTTTTTTTCACTTCTGGAAGCTCACACTGGGCTATCTCAGTGGTCAAGACCTTGCTACTTACCCATAACATTCATTTTGTCTGATTTTATTTTAGAGTGCTAGCTCAGAGCCTTAACACTCGATCTGTCTTGCAGCACAGAAGTTATGTATTTTTTTAAATGTGAACTCAGTTTCATTCAGTGGAAATCTACAATGCAGAGATGCCTCTCCAGGAAAAAATGGAACCTGAAGCCCTTGGGACCCTCTATAAAGTTGCTATTAAGGAAAGATAGTGTTCACCCAGTAAAAGTATTTTGTGGAAAGTGGAAGTGAAGCCCTATTACAACATCAGACCATACGTTCATGTCCCCACTGAATGGATGAATTCTGACTATGCATTGATGCCACAAGGCAGTGAGAATTTATGCATGATCCTCACTTCTCTTTAAATGCGTCACTTCAGAATTTCAATCTCTTTCACTGCACATTATTGATTTAATTATGTGAGTTTCCAGTGGGCCAAGGCCTGCCCTGATTAAGACCTTGTTCACCCCATTGAGTTTATACTTCCATGCAACCTTTGTTTTCTTTATGGAAATTATTTTACAGGTTTGATCTGCATGAAGTTTCGGTCTAAGATTACCTAACTGGCCTTAAACCAGGCAACAGAAAATGTTGTAGAGGCTGACGATTTAATCAGTTTCAAAAGAAGATCAAACAAATCCTTCCAGTGTTGATGGGTAATAAACATCATTTGGGGTTGCAACCTACAAATTAAGACTACTTAGGACTTTGAAAGCTGGAAGCTATAGGGGAAGAAGGACAAGGGAAAGGTTAGTTTGGATAAGCCCTGCATATATTCTCTTCAACTTAGCATCCACTCTGTGCTACTGTGAGGTACGTAACTAGACGGACCCATGGTTTGACCCAGTATAGCACTTTGTATGTTCTTAAAAAAATCAGGTCTGCCCAAGCCTAGTGTCCCACTAGGCTAGCACGGTTACGGCATGCCAATTTCCATGGCCAACGGCACACAAGGGAGTTGGGGTTGGGGTGGCTGGCCACCTTTGATTCTCTAGCCAACAGACTGGGGTACAGAATGTAGCAGGCTACATGCCTCGGGGCTACGGCTCAGCTGAAAGTAATTACAAGCCTGCCTTGCTGAACTGAGCCAATTGACAAAAATAATTGGCTGGCCTGGTGGGAGCCAGGAGGGCTGTGGGGCTAGATGCATAAGACTGAGACAAAATACTGTCCCTGGGCCCCCGAGCGTCCCAGATGTTCACCAGGCACTCTGGGGAAGAACCGGAACAATGGATACAAACTCCTGGAAGGCCACTTCAGGCTCAATTCCAGGAAAAAACCCTTCAGTCAGGGTGTCCAGACTCCCTCCAGTGACGGTGCAGTCACCTACCCTGGAAATCTTCAAAAGGAGACTGGACAGTCACTTCACTGGGGTCACTTAACCCCAGTCATCTTTTCCTGCCTAGGGCAGGGGGACTGGACCTGATGATCTACATGGTCCCTTCCATCCCCTGGCAATCTTTGAGTGCAACGGAGCTGAATGTAAGGGTGGGAGAAAGGAGGCAGATAGGCTCCAGGACAAGCCCCAAGCACCATGCCAGAGTTGGTGCTCTCTTAGGGGTCTGAGAGAAGACCGTGATTGAGCCCAGGAGACTGTGAGTTTGCTAGAGGGAACAAGAAAAAGCGAGAAGGAAGACTGTGGGCTAGCGGCTGCAGCACCAAGCCCGGCACTCTCTCCGGGTCTGGAAAAAGACCCTATGCTATTGGTGTATTGTTGTGTTTATTGTTGACATTGATTCCTGTGAGGAGGGAGTTTGGCCTGGGGAAACAAATACTGGTTGAGCAAGTAATTCCCCAACCCAATACAGGTACCCATTTACACCTGGATCAGCTAAGAATGGACTTGGATACGAGTCCGGCATGCTGGCCTCCACAATGCTGAAATGATCCCTGTAAGATGGTACCAACCTAGTTAAACTGTGGCATGGCCCCACTGAAAAAACGGTCATTATTCTAGTTTTGCACCCATGGTGCAGAAACCATGACCTCAGAATCTGACTATAGTTAGAGGGAATGGGGAGGAAATTTTATTCTGGATATATTGCAATTTAATAAACATCTGTCATGTATATTTAAAACTGCCATTTCAGGATTTTAATTATATCATCTCAAAATAAGTCCTCCTCAAAAGAGAATTGAAGTGACAGTTCATGGACTGAAGAAAATGAAACGTGACGTTGCTCGTTCTCGTTTCGTCTTAGAGCTAAAGTTTAAATTAATTTTCTTCTTCTTGACAGAAAGTATTTTAATTGGAAATTATTTTTGATTGCAGTTTTCAGAGAGGATTTGAATTCGTCTAGTGTGTGTATACAGAAGTTGTTCTGTGTCTTCATAATATTGTACTAAATTAATCATGTGCAGATTTTCAATAGTTGACAGCTGCACTGGCAATTTTAAGAAAGGTTAAAACATTAAAAGAATAGAGATAAGCACAAAGTTTTTTTTCCATACCTCAGCACCTTCCCATAGATCTCGCAGTTTTGTTTGTTGCTATGGTTACCTAATTGTTGCGAAGAAGTGAAATATTTGAAATTAGCAGGAACTCGATGGCAGAAGCACTGACGGACTTGCCACTGCTATCGTTCAGTTCAGAATTATCATGAAGTTCTTTGAACCTGAGTGATATGTGCGTGTAGGTAGGTAGCTTTTCTGCAAAGTTTTGAGGAAGACTTGGAGAACTGGGATTCTGAAGAGATGCATAAGGTGTTATAACGTCTGTTACCGGCCCTCACTTGGACCCTGGTATGGCCACTGATACCCCTGTCATGGTGCATAAGGGAGTCTAACTTCCACGCTAACAAGAGACAAGAAGATAATAATTAAAGAGCCCTTCAATCCCCTTTGTCTTGCACCTCCTCCTACCTAGAGCTTATTAAAAAATTTAATGATGTCAATGGCAATCTTCCTGCTAGCTTCAATGGTCTCCAGATTAGGCCTTTTGACTTCTAGATGCATGAGCTACAGTGGGTAGCGAGTAGTTCTGATGGACTAGAAATGGGTGCAAGAGGGTCTCGTTTTACCAGCCTTCTGTATTGCTTCTTGATTTGTCTTAGCATCTCTTTGCAAGTCATTTCAAAGTCGGTAGACAACCATCAGCCAACAGCCAAGCTGTTGGAGGTAGCAGTTAAGCAGGACTACACTGCACCGCGTAGTCCATTGGTTTGCAACCTTTTGAGGCTCCGAGCAGCCGCCCCATAGCTCAGTAGCTAATTTAGTTATTGTAAATAGCTAATTTAATATTGAATGATTGTAAATAGCTCATTTAGTTATTGTAGCACTTAACTCCTAGGAGTGGGGGGAGGAATGAGCTCTCAACTTCCTGCAAAGCTGCAGGGTAGGGATGATTGTCAGCTTACCTCCTTGCACCGAAGCCCAGCATGGAGGAGCCTGCACTTAGCTCCTCACTCAAGGGAAGGAGTAGGGGAAGGAGTGAGCACGTAGGTTTTCTGGCAGGGTCAAGCGTGTGCTTACCAAGAAAGGAATCCTGCATTTATGTCCTTGCCCAAGGGCTTGGTCGGGAAGAGCGAGTGCATAGCCAGTCAATGAAGAGAGCAGGAAAACTTAACACTGAACAGAGCATAAGCAGGCATGGAAGTAGCAAGGCAGGAAACCGGTGCCACAAAGGAGGCATAAGCAAAGAGAGATTTTTAGATCAGCCCTGAAAAAGCGTTGAAAAAGTTGGTGTGGTCGGGGTAGGGGGGAATCATCTTCAGGGACGATGATGTTCTGACATTCGGTAGGAAATCGGATCCAAGATCACTTTATCAAGAAGAGGCAGCAGCAATCCTGTTACCTGTATTAACTTCCTTTCTCCTTAATTTCTGGCATCCTCCACATCACTGAGTAGCCTCTGGATGCTATGGTTAAATATGTTCTTGCTCCAAGAAAAAGCACATGAGAGAAAGTGGAGCAAGCTGCATCACACAGAGAAAAGGTTTCCATTTAACATTTTTACCACTTAAGAGAACCATAAATAATGGATGTTCGGTGCTGAGGTAAGTAGCATCATTCAGGGGAATGAGCAGCATTTGGTATCTGGGTGCCCAGCTTCCTCCATTAACGTTATTAGAAACATGCAACTCCAAAGGCAAAAAATATCAGAAAGTTAAAAGCTCAGGTAAAACCCTTTGAGAAGGCAGCAAGGGCCTGATTCATAGCTCAGTGAAGCAAATAAAAAGTCACAGCCATTGACTACAGTGGGCATCAGATGAGAGGCTTGAATTATGCAGCAGTTGCCAAGTGTGGGAATGCACTTTAACATACTTTTGACTGGATTTGCCCACTACCGCCCAATTATACCATTAAGGTACCAGCCTGCATTAAAAGGTAGAAGCCCCCCAGGTCTTGCACTGTGTTAACTTTCCATTTCCTGAGTTAGTGCTTTGTAATGATGACAGGAAGGAGGCATTGCTTTTAACATAACAGAGGCTAGGGCTCGCAGCTGCAATAGAAGTAATTGCAGCAGGCTCGTTTAAAAACCAACAAACAAACAGCATGATATTAAACTTACACCAATTTGAGAGAGAATTTTTTTTTTCTGGAGCTGTTCTTTTCTTCTATACACATGAGAAAAATTCTTACTTGAACCACAAACGCACTGAAAATCTATTTAGAAACCGGTTGGCAAAGGCATCAGTTGTTAATCTGCTACAGACACAGAATAACAACGGTGTGGAGAGAGAGCTGTGCCATTTTTTGGTTTCCAGATGTTTTTTTTCCTCTTAAAATGGAATTGGTCGTCAAGAGTTTTGAAACATTTGCAGGTGATGCTCGGGTGAATTTACTTAGTGACCTGTCACAGGTTTAAATAGCAAACGGGCTATTGTCAGTCTGCCGGAGGCTAAGCATTACCTTGGGGCAGTGTGCCCAAAGTTTTACAATTGACTTGCATGGCCTGAGTCTCTAGAATTTGGCTTCTTTTGTCAGAATCTACATCAGTGAAAAGTGATTTTTAAATACAATTGTATCTTTTGTACTCTCTGTATTGAGGTGTGAATGGAGGATGCAAAGCAGATGGACTTGTTGCTGTCTATTGATATCTCTTCCCCACCATGGGTGGGATTAATGATTGCGGATCAAAGACCTCAAGAGAAGTTGTAGATGAGGTGTTCATCTCAAAAAGACTTTTTTCCCTTTGTCTTTTAAATTAGATGGTAAAGACAAATTCTAGGGTTTTATTGAATCCCCTTCTACGTATGCTCACCTACAACCTAGGAGGAGTGCTTTAAATGGAAATTGCCACGGGGACTCTTTTTAATTCAGTCGTTTTATTTTGTTAGTGAAAAGAATTCATCATTAGGCTTTCACACATGGCTGATTTGGTTTTCCGTGGAGTTCAGTGATTAATATTTAAAGAGTTGCATCAGTCTTTCACATCTTAAATCTCTGAAGAAGTTTAAATATTGACCTGGTATGAGCATTGCTCTTGGCATCACCCACAATTTTTGTGATTGTTGATACAGGAGATTAGAGGTCCAGAGCAAAGATGCTCTAAGAGCCCAAATATAGCCTCCTAAGGCCATGTGTAGATGAGACGAGGGGCACGTGTGCACGACACTTTTTAAAGCAGGTTAAATGTTTTTGCACCACTTGAATGGTGTTGGTGTTTGCACGCGGTGGCAGCGTATTGCACAACCATTCCACCCACTGCCGGAGTGGCAGGTAAGCTCAGGTGTGTGCACAACACAGGGATTGAAAGGGCCCTATGTTGAAGCGGTGTTTTTAAAAACCCACTGCTTCAATTTAGAGCCCCTGTTTTGTCTTCACACGCCCTTAGGCTCCTAAATGAATTTCTGAACCATTGGAACTGGTTTTCTCAGCACCCGCAGACTCCTTGTTGGGTCCCTAGGACCCAGGCGACCCAAAGCCCTTTTGAAACCCCCGAACAATTTTCACTTCTCCATGATAGGTTTTTCAAAAGCCGCCTTGGTGGATTAGTTGTGTAAGTCCTATTAAAAGACAGTGTGACTGTTGTCCCACAGTAACAGAGCCACTTGTGTATCCCCCCCTGTGGAAGTTGCTGGGTCCTCAGCCCTATAGCAAATTAGATGACTTAGGCCTTGATCTTGAAAACAGTTATGCACATGCCAAGCTTTATTGCAATGGGTAACTCACTGATATCTAGCACAAGTATAAGAAAGGGTTTATATGGGAGCCTAAATGGGACTTGTCTTCCTGTTTTTGAAAAGTTTGGTTCAATTTCAATTGTAAAATGAGGCCATACATCAACAGCATATGCCGGGTGTATGATGGCAACTAAGCAACAAACCTGATTAGTGAAATGCTGGCGGCTGGCTAGGTGCCTGTTGCCCTCTACCTTTGAGCATTGGCTTTGGCTGCCTGGAAAGTGAATTAGTTCTCTCACGAGTACGTGGTGGAATAGATGAAGGTATTCCCTGTGTTACAGTGAAGTACTCTCAGCCGTGTGTCATCACCCTCAGTTAGCTCCACTCACTTCCTCCCTGGAGAAAAAGGAAAAGGATTTGCGCTCTGTATAATACACATTTCCACTCGCTGGACCCTCTAGGCACCTAGTAGCCTTGTATCCCCCCCTTGTCCATTTAGAGGGGTCAGAGCCTTTTCCATAGGGACTACCGTCAGATCAAATGAATCCTTTCAAGTTCACTGCTTCTCAAGCGTGTAGGAAATATGGGGAAAGAGCAGCAAGAAAATGCACATCATTTCAAAGAGTTCCTTGAAATAATAACTGCAACGTGCACTTTAAGAAAAGGGGGAAACAAACCTGTATTTATTTCTTTTCAAATGGTGACACAGGGGGAACTGTCTCCTTGTTAGTGCCGGGCACTTTAGAAAGACCTGAACACCAAAAGGACAATTGCATCATATTGGGAAGCCGTAGAGTCAATGAAACCCGGCCTGTCCTACGGCAGTTACAAAAGGGGAGGTGCACAACTGAACTTTAGGGGTGGATGTAATTGTTTTAAAACAAAGTTATTATTTAAGGCCGTGTAAATCAGCAGATCATTTTTGTTTCTAGCTGTCAGTCAGGCCAGCTTTCTTTCTACACAGAAAAAGAGGCAGAATGCAAAGCAGCAGGGCTCAAAACTTTCAACAGAAACTTTTCTCTCGGTATTGCTTTCTACTGGCATCAGATCATAAAGTCTGTTTTTTTCCCCTCTAGTTTACACATTATATTTAGTTTATCAGAACCCATATGAGGCAAATGGGATTTGATTACGTGACCCAACATGTCAACATTTTATGTGGGTGGCAAAGAAGTTCGATGATTTGATCTTAGGTGACTTGATAAGTTACTCCTACTTGAACAGATGGGATTTAAATTGCATTGAGGATATTAGTTTCCAATGGATGAAGTGAAACATATTTCTTTTATTCATCTCTGAAATGATGGAAAGAAGTATGTAATTTTTGTTTCATGAGATGGAGACAGAAAGCCAACACAGATTTTTGGAATATAAATTATGAATTTAGATGACATTTTGAGAAAACTGATAAGCGCACAAAGGCTTGTCTCTTGCTTGGACCACAGTCTGTCTTTTCAGAGAAGATAAATTATATAGTATAATTTAAACTGTTATAGATAAGTGTAATGGATCAAATAGAATATTCTAAATGCTTCAGTAAACAGGGGTAAGTGGTAACTTTTTTTAGATACTTTCCTCTTCTCTGTACAGAATATGTCAGAAAATAATAGACAGTATCTTTTAAAGGAACCCTAAGATGTACTGCGGAAAACATTAAAATATGTTTGTATCTTTTTTTATTAAGAATGTTTTTCAATTCCATTACAGTTTTTTAAAGGAATTGATCATACGGAAGCACTTTACATGGAAAATATTTATCCTATTTCAATATATGCTAACATAATAGCGATCTCTGAAAGATCTGATAGTTGCTTTGGGACGTGAAGGGGGGGGGAAAGGGCTTGTTCTGGAAATGCACTGTGATGAAGGTCAGACAGCAAAGAAGAGACAAGTGTAGGAAAAAGATAATGGTAAGGAACAAAATCAGAACAAGCGTCACAGTGACACCTGGTCAAGAACTGCTGCCAGTCAAGTTGGGCATCCATCGTGGTAAGCATTTAGTCTTTGTACTGCTAGTAGTCTAGCACTTGGACAAGGCAGAAGCGTGATTCAGCAACGGTAACCAAAAACGAGCAGCCCTTTTCCGGATACGTGCTCAAATTATAACTGACGGTCGATCCTCGATCAGACTCGTTGACCATCTTCAGACCCACAGATAAAGCAGCCCCGGGAGACAATCCTTCTCGACTGCGAGGGACTGCCGATGAGTAGATTATTCAAGAAAAAAGAAAATTTAACATTGCCTGGACAGGTCACTAGCAACCCACATAGGCTGAAAATCATTAATTAAAAAACAACAGGTGCATTAATAATTGATAAGGAACACTACTAATTTCAGGGATTATCGTACGTGTACGTCTTAGGGAACACGTCAGCTCAAGATTTCTATTCAAATTCCCGCTGGTTCTCCTGTGGTTTCCTGCCTTTGCTTTAAGTCGCTCCGTCTTTCCAAAGTTTTCCTTCCCTTCCCTCCTGGATTTTTTCCCCTTAAGCAAAGCAAACCCCCACCCCTCTTTAAAAGCACCACATCACCATACTGTTCTGGCCGCTCCAAAGCCCTTGTATGCAAGAGGGAAGCGCCTAGTATCGCCACCCACCAGTGAAGCAGGGAAAAAGGGAAAGAAACAGAACAAGCCGTACCTGGCATCATCTTCGATTCACTCAAGCACTGCCGTACAGCTGTTCTACCATCAAACAAGGCCAGGCCCATTTATAATTGCAGCCGCATTCAGAGCCTCACGTGCCTGATTTCAAGGTGGCAGCTCCAAGTAGTAGCAGTGTTCTCCTCCTTTGCCCTGGGAGTCATCAGAGGGAAGGAGCTTTTGCAAGTGCTAAAAGTTTTATGTTTTGCAGGGCTAGCGTTTTCCATGGAGCCTACCTGGGACAGACACCCAGGAAGCACCAGGGCCAGACACAACTTTTTGCCTCTTCGTGTAGGCAGAAGACAATGTTCATCTTTGCCATGTATCCCATGGCTTTGTTCCTTTGGCTTCCTCTTGGGACCTCACGGAAGTTGCTGGATGCTATAGTCTAGATCCCAATTAATGTAGATCAAGGGGAGCTGCTCCCTGTTCTGCACTTTCTCCCCACTTAGTGCAGTGCCTTCATCAGGGTGCTGAGTTATGGACTAGTTAACTATTGAGCCATTTTTTCTCCTGGCTTCTCCCAAAATTTTACAACCAGTAGGATTTCTGCAGCTGACAGACTCACCAATTGTTCTGTTTCTGCTTCCCACTTTCCATATCTGCAAATAATCTTTCCAAAGGACTGCCGCCTAGGGAGAGGAAGAGAATGTCAACCTACTAACAAATCAATTCATGCCTCCTTGTCCTTGCTAACTAAGTATGATGGGTGCTGGTGCAGTCCCAATTTATAGGAAAGTGGTTGGATGGGTAGTAATAGAGTAAAGAAGAGTAGCTGATGAGTAACCATCTTCCTTTTCTGTCTCCTTTTATTCCTTCCTTTCTGAATTTCCAGTCTACTAACCAAAAATCGTGTTGGCGGTTCTTTCTCTCTGTGGCAAACTGCTCGCTTTGAGTAAGTTGAAAACATTTGGGGGAATAATGTCATCTTAAAAACAGTTTAAAATATCAGAGCAGATAGAGAAATAGTACAAAGGGATTGAGAGAGGTTAGAGAGATCCTCAGGCAATAATAGACTTGGATTAAAATTTGCACTCCTGAACAGATCTGGACAAAACCTCTGGGGGAAAAAAATGTCCTGGGCCACAGATACTTAAAGGGAGAGGAATAATTCAAATGCAGTAATGCATAACAAAATGCCGAGTAGTGAGTTGAGTTATTGGGGAGTTCAGTTCAGTATTCGGCATCTAGGAGTAATGGGATGAAACTGAACAAAGGAAAATATCAGAGAACATTTCCTATCAAGACTGTAGCCACTGCAATAATACCCTAAAGGGAATTACCAAGGAGACTGAGACATTTAAAGGCAGAGGATTTTTTTTCCTTAAATCAAGTATATACTTTAAAGGTAGGCATTGGCAGAGGTTGGAGAAGGTGAATTAATAATTTTTCATTTGGAGGAGTTTCTTAATGGTATGTCTTAACGGGAAAATTAGCTTTATTAAAATACAAGCTTCTTGTTCCATGTTTTATAACTGATTTTTGCTTTATTTAATTTGAATTTGAGACATGTGGCTTAACCACTCAGAATATTCAAACATTTATTTTAAAAAGATCACATTTAGGAAAGATGTTGGTTAATGCGAGCAAAGTTGTGTAAGCCATTTGAAGTGCGGAGAACTCTGTAAGTTATTGATCACTAAATAAGTGAGGGTACAACAGGAGACATCATGGAAAGCAAAATCAGATCAACGTCATTGATAAAAGAAAAAAAAAACGGGGAGAAAAGTTGTTTCTGAAAAGGATGCTGGTTCCCCGGTGACTTCAACGAAGAACTGTCGTTTGTCAAGTTTCTTGTTAAATAACCCAGTTCGTTTCTGAGTATCCCAGATGTTCACATAATGAGGTGTCATTTTATTTTAAGATGAAGTGTTAGAGCAAACTTTGTTTCCTCCCAGATAGTGTCAGATTATTTTTAAAGTCTTTTAAAAAGATATAAATTAGGCACTTCAGGAAAAAAAAACCCCCATGCAAACGCACATAAGTACAGCAGAAGAATAGAAACAAGAAATGGGGTTGAAACGTTAGTTTATCCATATTGTTTTATACTTTGTGAGTCATTCAAGTTTCTGCTCTGCTCTAGGAAATTGTTTCAGAAATTGCTCCAGGCAGTTAGCTCAAAATCATGTTTCCAGATTTGTTCCTAGACTTAATACGCTTGTTCACATCTGCTCACTTTAAAGGGACACTAACAAATAGCGGAGTCCCGTCGTAGCCTCCAACCTCTGTTAAAGGGGAGGGGGATTTCCTGGAGCCTGCGGCACAATTTCTGTGGGGGAATATAAGAAAGAGCTCTGTCCCACTCCAGCTTGTGTGCAATAGTACACATGCGTGTTGTACTAACAGAGGCCCTGAATCTAAGGAACTGCAGCGAGTCTCGTCTCCACTCTATTGTTTGTCCAGCTACCTGGAGCTCTGGCACTTGTGCAAACCCTGATAATCTTTTCTCTTGCTGCTGCCAAGATCAGCATCCCATGCTGGTTTGTATGCAGGTCACCCCAGGTGACACTTATAGAGCAGTTTCTCATGTGTTTCCAGCAGATGCAGAGAGAACTCAAGAGGTAAATTCCTACTGACTTCAATGGGGCTAGGCTTTTACACAGGGTAATGTGTTGGTCCTGTTCCCCGAGTAGTGCAGATATTAAAAATGAGGCTGGTGAAATAACAGGGCTGGTGAGTGGAAGCAGTAGGTGCCCACTTAGAATAGATAAAACCCAGTAGGAAAGTCATGTTTCAAGCTTTTAGGAAAGGTTGGGTGATGGTGGGAAAGGAAAACAAAACACAAAACCTTACTTGCTTACACACTGAGCCGGAGCGGTTGCCCTGATGTACAGTTTCAGGCATTTTGCTGCAAATTCCCTCTGCCAAGGAGCTTGTACCCTTGGGGGCCATTGCTCAGGTTAACACTAGCGTTAATGGCTTAAGCCTGTGAAGTTAAAGTAGCCCTGAAAGCATAAGTAGGAAGCCTCTGACCCAAAAAGTGATGCAGCCTGCATCTTTAGCATTAAAATGGGCTTAAGTTATTCGTTGAGTGCGCACGGTGCCTATGCTGAAGTCATTCTAGCCTCTCTCCTCTGCTCATGGATTCCCTGTCCTGGATCGCACCCCATATATAGTTTAGAGTTAGCTGCTTTTGTGACATTTCTTGGGCAGAGAAATACTGGAAGCAATTTGCAAGCTTTCTTTTCAACACGTTGAAGCCGTGCATTTGCAAACTTTCTTTTCAATGTGTTGAAGCCAACTAAGTAATGTGTCATGCGTGAGCTCGTAATGAGTAACCATCTTATCAAACCTCTTACCATGGGGTCAGGACTAAGAGTGAGCCAGAGCCGAACAGAGCGCATCTCCCTGGCATTTCCTTGTAGGCCGCTGTAGGAGACCGGGTCACCCTGCCCACCCCAACACAGATAAGGCTACTAGGGTTGGGGAGGCAGCAGGTATATGGAGATAGCCTAATACCCTCTCTCTTGGCCTTCTGCAGCCAGGCAGTAACCTGGGGATCAAATGCAGTACCTGAGCTCAATGGCGCTTATTGTGTATGATGCAGATATAGTCATGTAGGCAAGATAGTTGGGCAGTGAGATACTGGGTGGCTGGAGACTCCAGGGGAAATTTCCAACCTGAATGGTTAAAACTAGGTCTCTTACTCCATATTTCATCATATAAATAAAACATCACTGTTTGAGGTATCTTAATAAGTGTCCTGAACGTCACTGCTGTAGCATCTCCAAAATTCCTAGAAACTCAATAGCGACTATGAGGGGCAGTGACTGAGAGGGGGTGCCTCAGCCTATCTGACAATCAGGCATTTTTTGTGTTCCAGCACTGAATCTAGATGCCTAACTTCAGCATTCATAGTGGAAGAGTTTTCCTTCAAATGACTAACAATGATCTTTTTGCCCCACCTCGTCTCCCTCCCCACTGAACAAGCAAAGATCTAGAATGAGGACCATGTGTGTTAGATTGACTTGCAAGTGATGCTCCATTGCTGAGGGGGGAAAGGTTATTTTTTCTGAGTGTGTATTAACGGACTGGTAACAGGATACAGATTTGCTATCAAGAGAGAAGAAGAAACAATGCTTGAGACTGTGCTATCAGCAAAATAGAAAAGTGGTGAAACAATTAGGGAAATGATGCTGTTTTGGCTTGTGTCACACCATCTGAGAGTTGTACAAGCTTTAATCAACTGAAGCTCATGGGATATTCCTGACGTGTCAATGTATGAAGGATAAATCGAAGCAAAGAGCAAACGGGATTTGTCTGTGGTCCCATAGGAGCAAATGCAAAGTCTCCAGAACTCAACTGGAGTCTTTCCAGTGGCTTTGGACCAGGCCAGATGATTTGGTGGGGGACCTAGGAGAGGACCCCACTTCTAATTTCTGGTCCCTTGTTAAAATGTATTGGATCTTGCTGCCTTCCCAGCTGTGGTGCATTGAGGTACTACCTCTACGTAAGTGGCCAAGCTGCTAGTGAAATTATTAACACTTGATTTTACTAATCTGTTTAAGAAACTGACAGCGTTGCATGGCAAAAGAGGAATGGGTAGTTCTCCAAAAGGGGTTAAAAATCAGCCATGAGACTGCACCCAATATTCCTTTAAAGCCTAAGTCCAGGACTAATTGTAGAGCTGTCTAGAACAAAACCAGTTATGTAAAAAGCCTATACCGAATCGTGGATTGTGCACCATTTGTTTTCTTGGTCCTGCAAATCCATTGTTCTTTTTTTTTAAAGAAGTAGTCAAAATTTTAGTCCGTAATTTAGTCTAGATCCTTCTGCTAGCTTTAGTATTCCAAATCATCGGAGTGATTTTAAAACCACCATTCCTTGAACTTAGTTAAAATGCTACTTTTTATTAAGTATGCCCATTTGAACCTCATGGCAGCCTGCAATATGCACTGTCCTGAGACGGTTCCATCAAGTAAATA
This sequence comes from Caiman crocodilus, assembly GCA_030014935.1. Lineage (NCBI taxonomy): Eukaryota > Metazoa > Chordata > Crocodylia > Alligatoridae > Caiman > Caiman crocodilus. Next base: position 6,309,986 of record JAGPOW010002791.1, on the reverse strand, counting down.
ATGCATGTTTTAAAGTGTGTCAGAATACATATTTCTGTGATAGATTATAATGGATCTGTAGTAGCCATTGTGGTCTCCACATACATCTTCAAGAGAAGTGTCGAGTCAAGGGTGAGCCATTATTTCTAGTGCCTCCTTATAGGAAAGCAGATATTAAAGATCTCTGTTCTCCCACAAACACAGCTACAGTGTCACTCCAACACTACCAATACTGTATACATGTTTAAATGATTGTCTATAGCTATTAGAAGAGACAAAAGGATTGGACTGTAGACAGTATGGTAAATTCACCCACTAGTGGGCTACGATTCAGAAAGAAAGCTTAATCACATTATTAAGCTACTGAAAAAGCAAGGGACTTAAGCACGTGCCTAAGCATTCTCCTGGACAAAGAGTCTTTTCTAAACAGGGACTTTCAAAGAATAGCAAGATATGAGTTGAATTGTGATTTCTCAATCGTGATTGTGTTCATTTTTTTGTCTAGATCTGGAATAATGGTATTATCCTCTCCTATAGCTACAAGCATAGCATATATAATGAGGAACGTGAAGGGCTTGCTGTATTTGGCTGATATACAGAGAACTATCCCTGCATTTTAAGATGCTGAAATTATCTTTTATACTTGATGCTCAAGTGAATGAAACTGTCCTGACACATGGAAGAATTATTTTGAAGTACCCCAATATTTGAGTCCATATATTAGGTGCTACCCAACTCAATAAGAAGTTTCACCAGAATATTCTTTCAACCACTGAAAACCGGGAGGATTAGGTTAACATGTCAGATATGTCAGTGGTTTCAAGGTAAGGCAAGAAAATATATACAATGACAACAAACCCGTCAGCCAGCCACAGTGAGATCCCAAATCCAAGAAACCAATTTAGAGGTGTATTCATCTGGCTGCACAGGGCTATACATGCTTGACTCAGGCTAATGGTAATAGGAATTATGCGTACAAATCCCTACACACTAAAAGGAAAATGTACTTGGTGGAGTAACGATTGGTGGGATTACAAAATAAAAGCCGTGTATGAACACACCAAAGCCCGGTCATTTGCTGGATTCACAAAATGGGATTGCAATAAGAAAACGAAATGCACATCCAGACTGCATAATGTCATTGGAATAATTGCAACACTGAAGGAATATGTGCATTTCTCTGCCTACACCTTCCTTGGGGAAAGCAAAAAGCATGCTCTTAACTTGCTTTCACTAATTTAAGCTAAGATGCTCTTCACAACCAGACAGTTCAGAGTTTTCCTGCTAGTTTGCACATCAAGCTGAAGACTGTAGTGGAGCCTGGTCTTTAATTCAACTCACCAGCATGTGTGAGACCTGCAAATTGCTTTGTCAGGCCTAGGATGTTGCCGTGAGTTATTTAGTTTGAAGTAGCTAACTTAAGAACGTTTTTTATTACTATTCCTAGAGCAGCTGAGGCTTATATTGCCCGTTATCCGATAAGGAAGCAGTTCAGCATTTCTAAGACCTCATCCACAAAGACTGCCTTAAATTTATAGGTTTTTTGATAGTCATGTATTCTGGTTTAATGCCTGCACACTCAGCTGATGGGTGTACTGCTATGGATGCGCAGGCGGAAGAGTTTCCAAACTGCAAATTTGCTGAAGGTGACGGGAAGTCGCTAGCATAAAGCGAGACTTAGCCTGCATGTATACCCTGTGATAGTTTTCTTGCCTCTGCTGCACCATCTGCACACCCAATTTCTTACCTAGACTTCAGTACAAGCTACAGTTCATCACTTGGGATATAAATGTAGTTCTGTCCTATGCAAACCTGCTGTTTTTACTGTTTCTTTCTGTTAATTCATGATGCAGAACCAAACCGGTTATAGCTATTTTAATATTCTCATTTTGTTTTCTGCTGCCGCTTCCCTTTCCCCCCCCATAGTTTTACAAATACTGAGGGAAGATTGAGACAAGATGCTGTACAATGGTTCCTCCAATAAACTCTTTTCTTCATAAAAAGAACAAGATAGATGTGAAAAGAGCTTGGTTTTCATCTGGGTAACACAGTTATGTATACTCCACCAGATTTGCTGCCTGACCTTGTTATGACTGATCAGTCTCCTTTCTCGATCATTTTGGTCTGTAAAACAGAAAAGTGTCCATAACCTTTTTCACAGAAAATTGTATGCACAGGAAGTTGAGGCAGTGTAGCATGCCATGGTGTAGCACCACCAGTATTAACAGCTGGAGATTACTCGAAAACTAAGTTCAAGTACTACAAGAGTCACAAACATACGTTTTAAAGTTTGCATGATTGGCATCTACAAAGGGTTTTAATTAGCATAGCATCACTGGCTTGCCAAAGCTTGTTGTTTCTCAGTGATTCCTGATTTGCCAAACTGCAAAGTAAAGCAATGGCTCTCCCTAATTGCCAGCACCGCAGGACTAACTTCTGCAGGGTTCTTTCTGCCTCACACTGTAGATTTTGCAGGATGAGCAGCATGCTTACGTATGGATAATTTGGGAATTATATCAATGGGGATGCACAAGTAACATTGGAGATGGCATTTGAGTCTGTACCTGGACTTTTATGAACTTTGAATGTTAGACTCCGTTAAAAGAAGCCAGAAAAGACTCTAATACTGGCTCTTACAGCCGGCTGTACAGTACTAAGAGAAGGATTAGAAATGATTTTTGTCACTGGCACGAGGCAGGTATCAGGACAGACAAAGAGAGCACGTCTGTTGAAGAAAAAAGCATAATTTTGATCCAGTTGTCTGAGCAGAAATGCACTTGGGATCATCTTTGGCTATGCTTTTATTTGCATATATATGATTAATGCTGAATATGTGCAGTAACTCACTCACTGATGATTCAGTGCCTGGGCTTCATTAAAATTGCTTGTGAAACAATTATTTTCAAAGAGGAATGCAACAGCTTCCTTTCGAAAGCTGGCTAGTGCTTATCTCTGCGTGCCACTTGCGGGTTGGCTTCACCGGAGGACAATGTCCATAAGAGGTCTTTTCCTTACTTATAGGCAGGCTTTAATGTCTTTCACATGACTGTGAATCTGAGAGACCCGTGGTCGAATGAATAGATTTTTCCGACTGAAAAGCAGAGGGTTAACGGGAATTTTTATGACTTACGAGCAAGTGCCTAGTGCTCTGCTTTGTGTGCCCACTCTTACCCTGCAGTAAGTAAAACTGGGTGCACCCTGAATTAAAACTACTGGAGTAACTATATTTAGCTTCCACTTTGTGCAGAGTGTAGCAGAGGCACAAAACCCTCACAACACACTAGCTTGTAACCCAGACATTTCCACCCTTGCCTCTGGTCAGTGTAATTGTTTTATTTGGCCATGCCTATAATTAGATCATTAATTTAGCTATTTGCTGTTCAATGATCTGCACAAAACTTATGGATTTAGGTTTTGATTTTCAATAACATCCCAACGTACTCTACAGTCATGCTCCTAAAATTAATTCCAGGCACATTTAGTCGCACTAAGTAACTGAGCTGCACCTACAGTCAGGTATCTGGCTGAATTCTGCAACAGGTGCAAATCTCCATCCTTTGGAGGTTTTTAAGACCCGGCTTGACAAAGCCCTGGCTGGGATGATGTAGTTGGGGCTGGTCCTGCTTGGAGCAGGGGTTGGACTAGATGGGACCTCCCGAGGTGCCTCCCACCCCTCATTTTCTGTGATTCTAGGTGGGGGCAAACTGTGGGATTGCTTATGAGAACGTTAATCTGTAATGTTAATCTCAGTTTTGATGCACTCCTTTTAATACATGAGTCTAATAGAGAATATTGCATAGCATATTCCAATAAACAGAAGGCAGGTTTCACAGTAAGGTGAATGCCGTAAGCAACACTTACATTTAGTGTTTTTCAGCCTTTGTACTGCACAGAAATAGTAGTCCTATAGTTGAAGAAATCCTTGGGATTTTGAATCAGTAAGTACTTCTAAAGAGCTACCCAGTTTGTTTGCGGTATCATTGTCTAGGTTGACTGTACTCCAGACAGTCACCATAAGACAAAGGTGGTTGCCTTTTGTTAGCTGCGAGAAGTTCACTACACATCACACTGGGTGTTAATAGTTGTCTTTGACATTACTTGCAAGTATTTCTGAGACCAGAGGCAGCATGTAGACAAAGACCATATTTCTTATTAGTCAAAACTAACTACAGAAATACTATAATTTAGTTAGGCATAATAGACTCTCTTTGTCATTGATATCTCTCTCTCCATTGCTACATTTGAAAGGAAATTGGTCCCCACAGGTACAGTCAAGTGCAAATTTAACATAAATGACAGCCCCAACCCAAGTAGTTCTGCCTAGGTGAAATATCTGATCCTTGGATATGAGCTAAGCAAAATGAATGGATGTTTCATAAGTGTTTTCTGAAGCTATTTTTTTAAATGCCAGAAGGTCGCTGACAGACAATGAAGCAATGTTAATTTACACCAATAAAGAGTCTAGCCCATATCCTGGAGCTGTAGGATGAGGAATACCCTGTCAGGATTAGCATACTTAGTCTCCCCACAAATAAACAGCTGTGAGCCAATTTTCCCCACTTGGTTCTTACAGGAAAAATGGGTATTTGGGGGGTGCCTAGTATAGCATAATCCAGTAATTTATGGTGCATAGATTACTTTTTACTGGCATTTAATGCAGTTGCTCTTGGAGAAATATCTGGATGCTATGCAGTTTTGAAATCTTACAGAGAACATTTTACTGCATACCTGAAAAGCTGAAACGGAAGTGAGGAACTTTATAATTGCTAACCAGCTGCCCTACGGCTGTCCGTGTCTTGGGTGTCAGAGAACGCGTAGGGATGACGTACTCATGGCACTGCTTACAGCTGCCTGTGCCTGCCCCTCTGGAACCAGAAACACGCCCTTTCGGTGCCAGCCGTTTCCGTCCTAGCGTTCACAGGAAGCCGGAGGCCACGTCCTGCACTGTGCCTGTACCGAGGCACAAATGCAAGGGTGCGCCCCTCTCTGATCCTGCTGGAGCACCCAAGGAAGACGGGCAAGGTTTTGGCTCTGTGATAACGGCATGACAGGTCAGAGCTGCAAAAGACACCTCAAACTCATTAGCTATCCAAGTGGTGAGTGAGAGCACATGGATGGAGAAAGCCTTGCATTTGAACTCTTGCCTACCTTTATCCCAGCCGTGCTGGTCCAATAAAAATTTTCATCTCCCCCCCCCACCCAAAATTTGCCTTTAGCATATTGCAAGCAGATTTTTACCCTGCTTGGATTTTTGATTTTGAGGGTAGACCAGACAGTAGCATGCCCCTCATTGGCTGCTGCTAATGCTCTGTGGCATAATGCGATTCAGAATAATCCTTCTGGTTTCGATGCTGCGTAGGGACTTCCTCAACCTTTCTGACTTCAGCTCTGTCTTTTCCTCCCACCACAGCCTCCACTTCTCCAGATCTGACCTCTTCTTTGATCTCATCCTCTGAATCTGGGACTTGGAGTTGTTCTTTCACCTGCCCTGCTCAATACGGTGTTTTAAAAATTCCACCTCGACCTTTTGAACCGCCGGGTCACTTGCAATCTTAATGTTTCTCTTTCTTTTGAATTTAGCTCATGGCTGTTCTCTGTGTAAAGCTCCCTGCAGAACAGTTAAAATATAACTTGGAGTACATTGTACATTGTGCCTAGCAAATTACTTTTCTTATTCACTACTAGTTTTCTTCTGTAACAGTCCATTAATAAGGAAATGAGCAAAAAACTAGCAGTGGCGAAGTTACAATCATAATGTTACTTTCAAGGTTATCTATCTGATGACACACATCCGTCACCCTAGTATTTGTGGCTTTCTTCATCCAGAGATTTCTAAAGCGATTTAATTAAACCTCATAGAAGTTGCATTAGGAAGATAGGCTGCCTATACACGTGTTCTGGTTCGTGTTCTAATTAGAATGCATAAGAGCAAACTCGATTAATCAGTCTGCATGCTAATTACAACGCTCCAGGCTGACCTCATAAGCCCCTGCAGGTTTAAAAATGGCCAGTGGGGAGCGTTATCTAAACTTCATTGAATGAAGTTTAGATAAAGCATTCTGCAGCCATTTTTAAAACCACAGAGCGTGTCCACACATGCAAGCAGGTGTGCTTGCAGCAGCTCATATAGAAGCGGTGCAAACTTGAGCCAGGGCTTTTTGCCTCAGCACGTGTGCTCGGACATGCACTTTGGTGTGGAGCAAATTGTGCCACTTGGGGCAAAATAACCCTGCCTGGCTCCCCCTGAATCTGCAGCCAGGGGGAGCTAGAGCCCGGGGCCAGCACCTGCGCTGTCTCCAGCAGTATAAAAAGCTTCCCTAGCAAGTAGCTCAGGGCTACTGGCTCTCAGGAGCTTCTGGGGCCCTGCCAATTGGTACATGGGGATACTACCCCTTGTGCTAGCTGGACTTCTGAAGCAGCCCTGAGACTTCCCTGCACCCTCTACCCACTGCAGCAGTCTGGCAGTGGGGGCTGCTGCCCGGCTATGACCTGCTGTGCACCTGTCAGACCAAGACGGGGACGGCACAGCCAATAGAGGCATCTGCCCCTCTGGGCCAGCTGCCAGTGAACTGTGGTTGCAGGGTTGGTTTCTGTGTGGCACTACTGCCACATGTGCCCCCTGCCTGGCCATCTGGGCAGCTGTCACCTGGAAGATGTTCCAGGTGTGGTGGCCTGCTTTGAACTGTTAAAACATGTCCTCCTGGCCCCATTTGGCCAGGAGGTCAGCCACAGCCAGATGGGTCCAAGGTGCGAGCTCTGAGCAAGCAGGGTCCTGCCACTGGCCTCCCTAGCAGGAATTCTGGTGTTCCCGATTGGAAAACTAAAAAATCCCTGATTAAAAAAAAAAAAAAATTCCGAAGTCACTCTGTAAAATACCCCCAAATCCACGTTCCTCCACAAGTAAAACAAAAGACCACTATAAAGAGAGCGAGAGAGTGAGACAGAGACAGCGATCAGCTGGACAATGCTTTCTTGATATATCGACAGTGTTAAAGCAAGTCTCTTATCATAATAAAGTGAACTCTAAATACATGTTCCATAATTCATGAATACATATTTTGCTGCCCCCCCACAGGGGCAATGGCTCCCACACAGTGATTACAGCCTCCCAACAGGGGGTTCAGCCCCCACACAAGGGGTATGGACCCCCAACAGGGGTTCAGCCCCCACACAGGGGATTTGGCCCCCACATGTGGAGTTCATCCCCCCAACAGGGCTATGGCCCCCACACAAGGGGTACAGCCTCCCAACAGGGGTCAAATGACCCCTGCAGGGGCTAGCACCCCCCCTGCAAGTCTCACATGCCCCACCCCAGCCTCCTAATTGCTGCCTCACCTGGCCCCATCTGCCACCGGCTGCTGCAGCCCCCCAATGGCTGCCGCACCCAGCCTCACCCCCAGGCCCCCATGACTACCCCCTCAACCCCAGGCACTATCACTTTACAAAAAGCAACAAAAACCCCCAGAAAAAAATAGAAAATAAAGCCTCTGCTTATCCAAAAGCAGGGGTGGGGGGCTCTAGGGCCTCCTGGCAGAGATCCCCGGGCAGCACAGGAGGGCCCAGGCTGGGGCTGTCCCTCTGCCCAGCGGTGTGCGGGCAGGGCCCCAGCCAGCCAGACGGCAGCTCCAACTGCTGCTAAGTGCCAGGGGGGGTTTATTTTGTTTTTTTTAAACTATGGGGGGGTGGGGGGGTGGCGGACTGGGGGGATGAGGCCGGCCGTGGCAGGTCAGGGATCTCAGGGGGCTGGTGGGGGGAGGGGCAGAGCAGAGCAGGGGTTGGGGGGGCTGGGGGAGTGGGTGGGGTCATCGGGGGTCCCCCCTATGGTCCCCTCCCCCCTCCTCCAGCCCCCCTTGCTCACCGGCACTGGAGCCCTGGTGCTGAACACGCAGCCTAGCATGGGGCCAACCACAGAGATGCTCCGACAGCCACAGCATCTCTGTGGAGGACCCTGCTCTGCTTTTTTAAACTTTTGATTTTTTTAGACCGGGATATCCAGGGGTCGAATTTTCTCCCCGCACTGTGCAAACATTTTTTTGTTCCCACGCATGCCTGTTGCCCTGCCCCAAAGGGGTTTGAGATGGGGCAAGAGGTACGTGCACGCTCATCTGGATGTGCCCACAGGAGCTTAATGCACGTGATGGTGAGGCATTTTAGAGTGGCTTACCGGGAACCACTCTAATTAAAATACCCAACGCCTGAGCCCATGTATGAGCAGCCATAAATAATGGTGGGAGTCTTTACACAGGCTCCAGGATTATGGGAGGGGGTGCTTTAATAAGAGTGGCTCTGAGAGCTGGTGTAATTAAAGCACCTGCAGTGTCTCATGTATTAAGCATCCTGCACTTCAAAATGGTGGTGGTGTCACTGGAGCTCAAGCTTGTTTGACTAATTTTAGTTAAGGGGTCCCCGTCACCATTTTGAAGCGTGGGGACATTGAATACACGAGATGCAGCAGCTGCTGGACCACGCTAATTAGCATGCTCCAGCATACTTGAATAATTGAGTCTACTCTGATGTGCTGTAATTGCTTAGAAGTGTCCTGAAAGTAAACCCCTATCCCATTTGCCATGTTCTCCCAAGGTTTAGAGTGGCACTGGTGTGGATACGTAGGACTTGGGACCATTTTTGTCTACACTGCCTAACGGTGTGTGGAGAACAAGAGCAAGGGCTCATTTCTCTAGAAGGGTCCTGGTCTCAGCAAAACAGACACGGCATACACGATTTGTCCAAAATCAGATAAGAGGTGCTTGAAGTAATTAAAATAGTTATTAACATATCAGAAAAAAAAAATACATGTATAAATATCTTCAGTATTTTAACTTAATCTCCATGAGCATAGTTTTTCTTATTAAATTCATTACAGCTGTTTAGTGGTGTAATTAACACGGAAAGAAATCAGTGATCTTGCTCAACGCATTTTTTTTTTTACTGTTGAACTAGGTTTCTGGGTAATTTGAGCAGTCAAAACAATGAGAAATGATATAGCATGGAGTACATTTTTCACTTTTGTACCTGAAGCTAAAAAACGCACTCGTAAAACGGAGGCCACCATTTTGAAAGTTTCTTTTCTGTTTCTACACAATCCATCTTAGAATCTCGGAAGGAAAAGCTTTATTGTGAGATTCCCGGCATTTCATGCTTTAGCTTCGTCAGAATAAGTGCATCAAATAAACATCTGGCTGTACGGGGTCCGGACAGAATCGAGAAATACAGAGCCACAAATATGAAAACTGCTGTTTGGGAGGCAGCAGATATGATTGATCCGAATCAGTCTTCCTGTTTGTAAAACTAAAGCATGAGAGACTGCAAGTAAATGTCAAATGTGAGTGTCTGGTGCATGAGAAGCGGCAGTTCCTTTAGATTTGGTTTAGGAAGGATAATAAATATTATACCTAATCTTACATTACTCTGATGTAGGCCTGGATTAAGCTGTCTGCTGTAACAGATTGCCTGTAAAAGGCAGGTAATACGTTTCAGTTTGTATGGCACAACACATTTGATTTTGGGAAAACCTACGCATTTTCTAGACTTTATTTAGAAATCAAAAGTGAAAAGTCTGAGCACATGTGTGTACATCTCAAATATTTACTTGTCATCCCAACTACTGCTTAGTTGAAACATTTGGAGGCTTCTCTCTCTGATCCCATGAGACGCCCCATAAAAGAGTTTTGCCTCTGGGTATCAATATCTATATGCAACACAGCTGTTAGGCTCAGCAGCACGGTAGATTCAGCTTTTATGAACATAATGAAATGGAATTCGTAAACGCAGTAAAAACAGACATAAGTTGGCACATCAGATGGAATCGAGTCCTCCTGCGTCCCTCCTTTCAGGAACGCGATATATTTCTGTCACTTCCAGAAATGAGAACTGCACGGGAGATTCTGCATCCTACTTTTCAGACTCTGAAACAAGCTCTGCGCGGCTAGGCACAAATCAGATCAGGCCAAATAGCATATTAACCAAGATCCCTTTAGCAACGCTTGCCAGTCAGCGGCGAGCCGATAACCCTTTCATCCTTACGCAGAAAGCACTGTCATAATTGGTTTGCGTTAGGTGTTAGAAACTTCTTGTGACTGAATGACCTGTAACTAATAAGATGCAATGCACAAATGAAATGAAGGTCCCTGCCTTCCGAGCACTGTACAAATGGGTTCCATCTGCCGTAATATTGATTTAATGTGTGATTTATATGGGATGCATGTTCGCGGTAGGCACTGAGAGTTAAGCGGCTTGTTGAATTGCAGCGTTTCCTGCACTTTGTGACCACAGTAGGCCTGTGATGACAATACAGTGCCAATCAGAACTAGCTCAGAAATGTCCCGTGAAAGTTTTTGCTCTGTATGAGGAGGAGGTTGGGGCCTCGGAATAGGCCAGCCCAGCCCAGCCCAGCCAACCCCGACTAGCAGTAAGCCAGTATCTGATACTGTGCATGGAAACCTCCTGTTCTCTCAGGCTTTCCTCCTTTCAGCCTACTTTATCCAAAAGCCCTTTCTGCTTTACATCTTCCTCTTGGGCTAGGGACAGACATTACACATAAACCGGTTTAAGTGATCAGAAACTGGTTTAAACCTGTAACAGAAAAGAAGTTCAGTGCATATAAACCAGCTTCAAAATGGCTGAAATTGGTTTAAGATAAACCTGGTTGAACATAGTGTCAGACTTAGTTGATTTGGATCAAACCCGTTTATGCAATGTCTGTCCCAGCCCCCTGGGAACTGTTCACAGATGTGAACTAAGTTATTCAAAGGCATATGGGGAGTGGTGGATACTCAATTCCTCTTGTATCCTCCCATTCTCTCTCTCTTTCTGACCTGGATAAAGAAGGCACAGCAAATTGCCCAGCTTTTCTTGCTTCCCATACGCCTAGGCTTGCTGTTTATGCCTCGGAGAAAATGCCTTTGTTTCTGTCTCTCTTTACTATGTCCTATAAAGAGAGAGAGTTTGTTTCTTTGTTAGTAAAGTGCTAATGTCCTATTTAGCACTTTACTAATGCTGTTACTGCTATCACTGCTAATTATGTCCATCCAGCTTTTCATGTCAAATGACACTAGTATACTAAGTCAGGTAAAGTAAGTTTTGCCATTGAGACAGCTGGAGAACTGGCCCACCTATAAAACAAGACAGTAAAATAAGTATAAATACATTCCCAATTCTATGCAATGTCCTTTTCCAGATGAAGTATCACTGCAGGGAGCAAGCTGCTCTAGTATGCCCCCAACTGTGCTGTATTCAAATACAATTCTATAGGAGCTCCAGAGCAACAGGAGAAGTTGTTCTTTAATCAGCTAAGTATGCCCAACTGAGCGTTGAGGGGCACTTGCATTTAACTGATGAGCACTGAAAGCAAGTTGAAGTGTCCAATCTAAATCTCCACTAAAGTTAAATTCAGGTCTCAAGTGAATCGTGTCTAAATGTCTGCCTCATTAATCTGCGGTTACCGCTTCCTAGGAGGCCTGCAGATCTGTCAAGTGAAAACTCAAGCCGCTGATGGGTGACTCTCCCATTGTTGCTGGAAGCTCACCTTGCAATCCCATAGGCTAGGTTCACTGTTTTGGAGTTGGCAACATCCTTAGGATCAGTGAAGTCAAACTGTTGCCGTAGTACAGATGATGCCTATGAAATAACAGGTCTTTGAAGACTGGATGCTGATGAAAATATCCAGGTCACTGAATTGAACCATCAGAGACTTGGATACAGTCCCCTAGTCTGCTGTGGGAACAATCAGAATTGCTTTAGCCTTTTCTCCAAGTTATTTCTAATTACATTCTAATGGATCGAAATATAAAGATCTTGTCTTCTTCCTTTATTGCCAACCCCAGGGCAAACAATGTCTTTGAAGGTGATTGTTGGAAAGTGTGATCCTAGGATCAGTATGATGTCTCATTTTCTGGCTCATGGTAGGCTGCGCAGTTGCACAGGGAAGTCTCAAAGAGCCTTCGGCGAATCATTTTCTGTCACTGACTCAAGATTGGGGTCTACCACTGCTGACCCCTAAGGAAATGGATGTGACCACCCATATCCTAACAAGGACACAAGTTACTATGCTTAATTACTACTATTACCGTAATGCCTGCTTATCTTAATCATGGACCAAGGCCCCAGTGTGATGTACAGATGGACAACAGATGGATGTAGACAGAAAGCAGAGCACAAAGGATGGTATTAGCAAAGCAGTAATCCTAGCATAACATAGCTACCTCTTCCTACTTTTGGAGACATCACAGCAAGAAAGAGGTCTAAGGAGGGATCATGAAGTGGTTTTGTGAATGTTTGCAGGAGCTGCTGTGCGTGGAAGCCCAGTAGGACTTGTTTGAAAATGAGTGGTCAGTGGAGACTTACGTCATTGGCCAAGCAGAGATGGGAGTCAGCTTCCCAGTGGTGAACAAGAGGTGGTGGGTGGGGCCAGGATATTTTGTGAAGGTTTTGGGGAGAGAGGAAGCCTTCACTTACCACATGACACGATACCCAAAGCCAAGCTAGTTCTTTAGACTCATGTTGTTCACTTGTACTCCAGGCTAGCCATTATCTGTAGGGAGCTTCATTTCCCATTCTGAAAGTGCCAACGTTAGATATTGTGTCTTTGCAAGTTTTTCAATGCATTTCTAGATTTACAGTGTTACTTCACACTTGAGGCATTTTATCATTTATATAGCGCTGCAGTTACTGGTGGTCTTCCACAGCTTACCTACCTTGAAATTCATGCTTTGTAACAACCACTTCTCACTAAGTAGTTAGTCATTTTGTAGGGCTGTCCCTGGAGCATGTAGGTGCACATTAAAATAATACCTTTTGAAGGCAAAAAATAACATAGTGTAATTTTTGCTCCCTGAAGGCCTGTTGTTATAATAGATTTCCATTCACCCACCTTCTGTTTACCCACGAGGAAAATATACTTTATGTAGGAGGATATACTTTGTGTTTTGCATTTCTAAGTAGCGATGACGTGAAGCGGCTGTGGAAGGTACTGAAGGTCCATTAAAAGTCACTCTCCTAGTAATGGCCACTGTACTGCCTCAACTCGTTTGCAGTGAGGCCGCTGAAGTGCTTTCGTTTTCTGAAATATCAAGTATACTTACCTGCCAGTCACCTGCTGGATTCATGGAGGTCATTCATGGAGGTTTTATGATTTACTAATATACTGGGGTGGGCAATTATTTCAGCTTGTAGTCCACTTAACAAGTTTTAGATGCATAAAATCATTCAGGAGAGATTGTTTTTATAAATTATAGATAAAAACCAAATCATATACTAACAATCTAACATCTGCTATAAAGTATTATAATTCTATTAAAAAAAAATTCTGTCCTGATTTAGGTGTTTTTGAGTAGTGTATATAGAGGTGATTACATAATAGCTCAAATTAAAGTCTTATTCTTGCATATTGTGTATGTGGGAGGGTGGGGGGTGGTCAGGGGGCTGCCCATGTGCTAGGTCCCGGGAGCCAGCTGAGGGTGAGGGGAAAGAAGTGGGATGGCAGGGGGCTTGCCCAGGTGGTGCGGTCCAGTTGTGGTCTATGCTCCCCCCCTCCAATCTGGCCCGCAACTGCCCCCGTAGTGCTCTGCATTGTGGGATACTGCTTGGCAGGTAGTCTTCCTCCTGCTCCTCCTGTGCTGCTCCAGGGAGAAGGTAGTGTAGGCAAGGATGGCAGCTGTGGGGCTGTGCTGGGCGGCAGATACCCAGTCAGGTCAGGGGCTCCAGCTCCCAGCTGCCTTTCACCCACTACACCCACCTGGTTTAATGAGCAGCCACCTGCAGGTGGTCGACCTGCCGGGAAGCCCTACATACTAGCCGGGGCCAGGTATGGGCAGGAGCATGGCACAGGCTGCCCTGGCTGGGACCAGGAGGAGCGTGGCCCCATGCAGAGCACTACAGGGCAGCAGCAGGCCAGATACAATCAATTGGTGGGCATCTACTTGCCAGTCTGATCCAATCAGATGGCAGGCTGGATCCAGCCCACGGGCCATATTTTGCCCACCCCTGTTATGTACTATAAGTAAATAGTATACACGGACCTTTCAATCCACAGGACTGAATCCAGTAGCATTCTGAGAATGAAAAATGTGTCTCTCTCGTTTAGTCCAGCCGAGCGAAAGAGCGCAGAAGTTTTTACTTCGCATTGTAACACATATATTTCAAGAAGCTGCAATTTTTGTTAGTGGAAGTCTGTTTGCTGGCTATTACTGGTAGTCAGACCTAAGTAGAGGGTATATTTTCTTTATTAAGTGTTGTTGCTATGTATGATGTCCTGTGGAGAAAACCAGTCCTGCCACTTACCAGGGAAAATGCTTTGAGATGTAATGCATGCACTCTTCCTCATACAAACAGGGCGGTAACTGTTGTGTTTCAGTGCAGGGTGCATGCTAGTTTGAGCATCCTGGACGACTCCCATTTTATTTTCTGCTTTTAATATTCACACATGTTGTTCCAAAGCGTAACCAATATCATTGGGATGGCACCTGTTTGAACGCTACCTTACCCAGGATCTAATTTTGTTCTCCAAATTAGTATGTTTCGTTACTGTCCTTTTCTCAGTGATAAACAAGATAATTCACTTTGGGTATTTCTGCACGATAGAAACATAAAAATTTGTCAACTGTAAATTGCTGTAGGTGTTATTAAAATTCTCCCTAAACAAGCTGAATACATTCCACATATTTTCCAAAGATACTTGCAGCTATTTTTAAGCCACCTGCTGTGTCTATACATATTCAGTCCATAGCAGAGATGCGCTGCTGAGCAATTCAGTAGAAAAGCGTTTAAATAGAGAGGGACATAAGAGTGAGGGTTAGGAAGGTCAGTAAGTTAATGCACTAGTTTTAAGGTGGGGGAGGCATTGTTTTACCTCTTGCCTCTGTAGACCTGGCTTCAAATGTGGCTTGAGCTGCGATAGAAATGTCGGTGTAATTGCATCCTGGCTTTAAAAGTGTTGTTCATATTGGGAAGGTACAAAATTGTAGCACTAAGTCACAGTTTGCCATCTCTGTTTACAGGAAGCTTAGAGATGAAAGGGCAGAATCGTTACCACTAAGAACAGGATTATAGCAAGAAAACTGTGCGGGAGATGGCACCCGTGCTATGCCGTGTGTATTAGTCAGAACTCTTTTACATTTCTATGCATGCCCAAAGTCCTCCAGAATATCACCATATTAAGGTGCCTTGCCATCTTAAGTGAATGTTATGACCTCCTACAACCAGAATCCGTAACTCTGTCTTCAAGGCAGTTTGCTTGCAGACAATTTTCATTGCAAAGATCAGACTTTCTTGCCACCTCCTTGCAAAGAAAGGCGAAAAGCCCATGGTGGCAAAAGGAGACGACTTTGTTTTCTTGCTCTTCTCCCCTCCCTTTTCCACAAGGTGTTTGCATGTTATTTTGCAACATCCTCCTCAGCTCTGGGCATCCTGTGCAGAGTACATGCATCTGTGCCTGCGACACCTTCTGTATCGCCCCAGAGCAGAAAGGAAACCATCAGGAGTAATGGCATCCAGTAGTAGGTACTGCTCAGGCACACTTGGTCAGATAGGAGAAAAGTATCAGCTGAATTAATTTTTCCCCACCTCTCTTATCCTCCTCACTGTTGCAGGTACATCCTCATTAAATGAGCATATAGCAGTGGATTGCTCTCCCCAACATGAAATTCTGGATCCTCTGAGTTACCAAACATTGATGATTGCCACCATTTTGCACCGCCTAGCACGGCTGGAGCTAATTTGGTGAGGCATTAATGCAATGGCAATGCAACAGTAGGTTGCACTCTCTAATTCAGTTGGAAATGCAGCAGGAGCTGAGGCAAAAAGGGAATTGGGTTGGATAAAGGTCTTGGAGCGATAGCCCAAGGTTGACTTCTGCTGGGAAGTGTAGTGGTCAGGATGGTCTGAGATAACATTGCATTATGGGGTAACCTCAGGAGATGAACTCCTCGCCTGTGGTTGAGAGCAGGGTTTGAAGAGTCTGTTTTCTGTGTTTGGTCTATTTTTTTGTTAATATTTTATTCCCTTTAAATTGACCTGTTCTGAGTCATCGGAAATAACGACAAGATCCTTGGTTGTTAATGAAGCTATTAGTGTCATTCTACCGGGACAAGTTAGTGAAATAGGGTGCTTGGTGGTTAAACAGGAATAAAAAGAAACAAAAATCCTACCTACAGCCTAACAAATCTATTACAAACTCGCATCCGAGTCCCCTCGTGTCAGCAGGAAAAGGAAAATATTCAGAGAGGCTCAATGAGCAACACCGACTGCTGCTATGAAGGAACCAGGGCTAGGGTATCTTTATGGCTGGTTTGACAGTGACTCACCACTGGTGTTACTGGTAACTGAGTTGGTAAATTAAGAAATCCTAAACCCAGGGTGGCGGGTTTGAGCTGGGCTATGGAAAACATTGGCTTTTCTTCTGCTGTCATCCAGGTGGTTTTGTCTTTGAATTATATTGCAGACGCCTTTGGCAAAGCACACTGGACTTTCCAAACAGGTTTAGCCCCTGTGTTTGTGGCTTGTAAGCATATGGACAGACATAACTAGAAGGCTGTTTTGCCAGCCTGGGTTGCTAAATCCTTAATTTCAATGATGTACAACTTCAGTTGAATAAAAGGCTTAAAGACCAGAGATGTAGGCAGGGGATTTCTTTACTTAATCCCCATATTAACTAGTAACTAGAGGTTTGTCCTATTAAAGCAGCCTCGTTCCTTCTCGGTACAGCACTGCACCATACTTTGCACTGCTTGTGATTGAATTCCATTAGCGTAGATTAGGCTCCCTAAATGGCCTTTATTGCTCTAGGTGCCCTCTTATAAGAGAATGGATGGTGAGAAAGAATAAGTAAACACAAGGATTTCCTTGTTAGAGAGGGGAGTAACAGCCATTACTGGGAGGCAGGTATTTTCAAATGTTTGAAAGGCTGCTATAAAGAAGAAGGAGAGCAGCTGTTCTCTGTTGTCACAGAGGGCAGAGTATGAAGCAGTGGCTTTAAATTGCAGCAAAATAGGTTTAGACTCAATCTCAGGAAAATCTTCCTCAGTGTTAGAGCAGCAAGCTTGCCCAGGGAAACTAGAATAACCTTCACTAGAGGGTTTCAAGAGGAGACTGGATAAGCGCTGGTGGGGGATGATTTAGGAATCACATTCCTGCATCCGTGGGCCAGATGACCTGGCGGGTCCTTTCCCGCGGATGGAGTCTAGGTACAAGGCAAAAAATGAAGAAGTAGAAACGGTGCCGTAGCAAGGTGGGGCGAGCAGGAACGCGGCTGCCAGGACAAAGGCGGGGGGAAGAGTCCCAGCCCGCAACAGCAGCCGGTTCTGCCCTGTGTACAGATCTGGGGTGGCACGTGCCCCCCATGCCTACCCCGGGGGTGCCTGCAGTGCCAGGAGCCCCCTCCTGGATGAGCCGCCCGGGCACTGACCCTCCCATGACCCACGTTGGGGCCCCGTTCACCCCTGCCTCACTCCCTCCCATAGCGAGGGGGCCTTGATTTGCGCTCCCACGACCCTTCCCACACTTACCTGCTGGCCATGGAAACTGCCATGAAACTTTCTGAAACTGCCATCTTAAAGAAAAATGCATTCCCAGACACTTGGCTGTCTTAGCACAAACTTTATCGGACTAGTGTTATGCGGGAGGTCAAGAGGATCCTTATGGTTACTTGCAGGCTCCAAATCTATTTGGTTATATGCAGCTACGTGCTCCTGCAGGCGGGGGGGGGGGGGGGGGG
>JAGPOW010002791.1:6272785-6292200 GCA_030014935.1 Caiman crocodilus | reverse complement strand
GTGGCAGTGGTGGTCACAGGGGTGTGGCGGTGGGGAACTCCCACAGGTAGCTGCGGCCGGGGGGGGTGGGGAGGAGGGTGACGAGTGCTGACTGGTGGTTGGTGACCACTCGCAGGTGCCAGCGGCAGTGTTGGTGGCGGGTGCGGGAGGAGGTGGCAAGCAGCGACTGCCCACAGGTACTGCTGGCAGCAGCGACCAGTCTCAGGGGGTGGACGTGCACCCAGGTGCGCATTGCACCCTACGCATTGCCAATGTTTTTCTGCTAAGTTGACTAAGATCACTCAACTTGAGTATCTTAAAAAAGTGACAACTTGCTCTGTTCATATGAAGTGTCCTAGGATTTCAAATGCATCGTTTAGCCTGAGTAAATCAGATATTTTGACATTTATTTATTTCCAAACCTAGGCTACCCATGCGCGGGCCTCTTTTTTTCTTGCCGTGGAGCTAAATGATGCATAGGGCAGTCAGGAGAACTGAACGTAAAGGACGGGTTTTCGTTTTCATTAAACAAACAGAAGGCATTGTGTGTTAAGTCGTCACCATAAAAGAAGATACATATTCTGGATTACAACTATATCTGAGACTTAGGATATCTGAGTCGCATTCAGGGCTTACCCACAAATTTGTTGCATTTTAATTTAGGAAAAAACATGGGCACGCTGCGTTTCATTTTTCTCCTGTGGTAACATTAGACCAACTGATTTGTTTGCATATGTGGCATAGAAGATTGAAGATTTTAGCAAATTAAGATGAATGAATGGCTTCATAAATGGTGCATGATAATAGAGGCTTGATTTTTTTAAATAGATTTTGATTGATTTATGTCTAATTACACATGTAGGTTTAGAATAAACTGAGGCTACATTCACTGGTTGGGAAGTGCCATTGCACTAGTAACTTGCCTTCTGAGAACTGGCTAGCAATCAAAGTTACCTGTATAGATCAGAGTTTGCAGAATAAGGTACAGCTCTCTTCCCATTTAGCCAGGGAAGTTTAGGTTAGATATTAGGAAAAACTTTCCCACAAGGAGGGTGGTAAAACCCTGGAACAGGTTTCCCAGAGAGGTGGTGGAAGCTCCATCTTTAGCGGGTCTGAAGACCTGGCTGGACAAAGCCTTGGCTGGGATGATGTAGTTGGGGATGGTCTTGCTTTGAGCAGGGGGTTGGACTAGATGAACTCCTGAGGTTCCTTCCAACCCTAATTTTCTGTGAGTCTAATAATAAATCACCCACTGATGTCAGTGGTAGTATATCTGCCCCCTACTTTGTGGTACTCTAGTTTGTTTGAGACTCTAACATAATCACAAAATAATGTTATCTTATTATGGTCTCATGGTGAAGGAAAATCCACTCTTAAGTAGTCATCAGTTTGATAAAAAGTGTCCTGTCTTCCAAGGTAACTCTGTATCGCTTTGATACCTGTAGTCAGGTATTTACATTCACCTAATGTCCTTGGTGTCTACTGCAACAGCACAGACAAATAGACCACTGTCCAAAGCCATTATGGAGTGTGCTCTCAGAGCCAGATGGTGTTGGTTTCTTGTAAATAAATCATGCTATGAGCTGTTAGATACATACAGGGGCCTTTTCCAGGCTTCTGTGAAAAAAAGAGTACCAATAAAAAATATTTCAGAAAAGTAGGCTTATGTACGTTTTAGGAGTTGGATGAAACAAATGAGTTTGCGGCAGATCAACATCCACCTAATTAATAACATTAAATTTTAATTGCTGTTTAGTAAACCACATGTTGTAATTTAATAACTAATTTGAAACCAAATGTATTGCACTTAGATCAAGTCCCTAATAGTTTTTAAAAATCAAGCCAATGCATGTCCATTATTCCTAAGCGTATTTGTACTATGATAGACTTAAACACAATTCTCAATGTAATTTTATTATCATCCTAGGACTCTAATCTGCCTTTCTGTGCCCTTATGCACACAGGTTTGCTATCTTCCGTGTGACAGAATAGTTCTACAAATCTTTTGAAAAGCTCGTAGACTTGTGCTGCATCAGCAGGCTTAGAATGACTTTCATCCGTGCACAGAGCTTCCTTTGGATGCACAGTGGTCTTCCAGTCCCTTGTCAGGGGAAAAAATCCTTTGGAAACTGTGTGCTCCATCAGAAAATGACAATAGTGATCCTGTTATTGGCAAATAAAATCACTCCCTTTCACACACTAAACCTTTAATCTAATAGGTGGGACATTTTCAGGCTTCCTAAGGAAAATATGTCTAGGGTTATTTTTTTGCCTTTGCAAAAAAAAATGACGTGTCATGATACGCCTGGAAAATCCCCATGTTGACACAAATTCACAGGGGGCCATCGCTTGTACAGGCTTCCCTCACCAACCATGGTTTTGAGTCCCCACACTTAATATTCTCTATACCATTTTGGCTACCACGGTATACACTTTTGAGTACCCAGGGCTTTCCATGGCCACGCATCAGCTCGCCACCTGCCATTTTTCCCATACGCCTTGTGTCTTGCCAACCAGGGGTTTGCCAACCGTGGGAACTTTCAGGAATCGAACCCCGGTGGTTGGCAAGGGAAACCTGTATCAGCAGTCTCTAACTACTGGTAGTTTCCATAGGCATCAAATCAGTGACGGTCACCGAGGAGCGAGCAAGGTCCAGTGTCTGAATGTGACTGTGATAGTAGTGGCAAAGGAAAGGGCAATGGTGCCTAAAACTCTGAAGAAAGTCTGCCACCAAACTGAGTACTCTGACTTCTGCTTTCCTGTGTATCGCACGTGTGCCTCATCCCCTTTGCCCTGACTCTGGTTGGAAAAGGGAGTTGAGAGAAGTCAAATCAGAACGTGGACCTTGTTCTGCATGGGCCTGAGTGCTTGTGCCACGATCCCACAGAAGATTACTTGGATATATGGTAGTTTTGGGAGGCTCCAGGAGCTCTCAACCCCTGGATTCCTGCACAGATTAACACGCGTGCTGCTCACAGTGTCGCGTATAACAAGCCCAAAGCCTGTACGCACACGCTTAACTCTAACACTTGAGTTGCACCAACGTTGTGATGCCAGCGACTTCTTTGTGTCATATCATCCAGAGAAAATAGATCATTTCCAACTCCAAGAAGGGCACTTTCTTCTGCCCCCATTATATTTTGTTTAGGAACTTGCTTATGCAATCTACTTTCTGCTGTTCTTTGTGCCTGTGGCCCCCTCCTCTCCCTTCCCTAAGTACTGGTGACTTATTGCACGATAGTCGTACGTTCCTGCAACATTTACTTTTTCACAAAAGCTTCTTAGAGCGGGTAGTTAATATGTGCGACCTCCTTTCCTCCCTCTACTGCTCTTATTTCCTTACAACAAAAGGTAGACTGCATTGCTGTGCTTTTGATCCAGAGAGAAAGAGAATCCACAGATCAATGATGTTGATTTTATTTCAAGTTCCTTGCCGATGATACATACAGCCCTCACCTCTAATGCTACTTACATATATCTTTGGAGACCTTTCCTTTTAATCCCAATTTCCTTTTGTAATCAGTACTCCCACAGAGGGGTTTGAACTGTGCTTTTCTCACTCTCGAGCCCCTCAGAAACCAATAAGTGGAGGCTTTGTTTTGTTCATTTTGGCAGGCACAATAGGGCGTAAAAAAATGTAACTTCTCCTCCACTCAGCTGCTGTGCTGAGGGGGAAGGCTGATGCGTGAAATAAAATGCTGGTGTGCCCACTCCTCCCGCTTTGTTCCTCCTTGGCTGGATCCTGCACGTTTTATTCAGGCAAGTGGCCCCTGCTCATGCGTTTCGCCCCACCGAAGGTACAGGTGCCATTTGGTTGAGTGAGGGCTGAGGTTTTCAGTCTCAAATCAATAACTTCAGCAGCTCTCTCCCTTGCTTTTTCAGGGAAATTGATGGCATTTAATTTGCCTTGAGCATTCCTTTCACTGCTGTTGCTGTTTCTTTCCGCTCGTCCCCAGGGACTCGTTTTCTCAAGGGTGAGGCTGAGTGGGAGGGAGGCCCCAAGTAGGCAGGTAGTGCTAGCAAGGGTAATCCGTGCTGCAGAAAACAAACATTGTGAGTAGTGGATTTGATTCCCTCAGCCCACTTTCCACCCCTCCCTTCTCGAACCGATGCAAGGATAGAGATTTAGTTTTCGCTCGATTGATTTCCCTTCCTCCTTTTGCTTTTCTTTCCTTTATTTTGTTTTCTCGCCATGCTATTCAGGGTCGTTCCCTGAACTCCGTTTCCAAAATTCCAAGGTGCTCAATTGAAACCATTATTTCATCTTTTAGGCTGCGTCCAGATGTGCACGGACGCTTGGTTCCCCGGGACAGCTACCAGCGGCACACCTTATAGTTGTCCCTGAGGAACACCCGTGCTACATGCACTCTGGCATGTGGCAAGTTACCCCGGGTGGGGTTGGGGTAGGAGAGACTGGGGCCAGCACTGGGCAGCCTTACATGGGGTTCTGGGGGCTTCCTGGGGCTGCAGCCTCGTCGCTCTTGCCGTGCAGAGCCTGGCTGGCAGCAAAGTGCAGCTCCGGCTCTCCAGGCTCTGGCTTTGGGCAGTGCACGCTGCTGTTACGTGTGCCACTCAATTTTTTTTTTAATGTATTTTTGAGCCCTGGATATCTAGGGGTCAAAAAAACCCCTCCACACTGCTTGCTTGCAGCACGGAGAAGAACTGAAGATGTGATATGTGGTGCCGCAGATATGGCTGCAGTGCCACACGCCGCATGGCCACGCTCATCTGGACGCTGCCTTAGTGTCCTCTCTGAATCATCTTTCCTTGGGGACACATCACCAGTGGAGTGCTTGGTCTCTCCAGGATGAACTTGTTTCAGTGTTCATTTTTCTTTCTCAATAATCTCCTTTCGCTGGTAAATTTTAGCCATGCGGAAGGTAACATGTCACACTCCACGGAGACGATGATCCCAGGTTGCTTCAGCGCTTTATGCTTTAGACTTTCAGGAAAAAAGAAAAATTGGTTTACAACTTTGCACAAGGTCAGCCACACTCTGACCGAGCCAGATCCTCAGCAGCTGTAAAGGAGCTGTGCTCCATTGACTTCCAGTGGAGGAGCTGCTTTCCTCCACCTAAGGATGTAGTTTTATGTGTCTGCTATTGTAACCCGCCCCTAAGTGTGTGCTTGATCTTCAGATGATGTGGCTCTGTACTCTGCCAGGTAGGTGGCTAAGGTTTTTTTTTCCCCTTTTAATGGAATATACACATCAAACTCCTATTGAAAGCTTTCAGCTTAAAACTGCAGAGATTTATTACTTTAGCTAAAGCTATCGACACTCATCCTATGTCTCTGGAGGTTGTCAGTTGAATCTGATGGTCTGCTGATGGTCATCAGGCTACCACATAGACAGGTTTCACCAGATTTTTTTTAGGCAAATCCTGTTTTTGTTTTTTGGGGGTTTTTTTTGAACCTTGTTCTAGGAAATATATGCAACACAAGATGGGGTGGGAGGGAAAACATGGTACCTGGCTGAGTGTCTGCCTGGCAGAGCATTATTTTCTGATTCTCTCTTCTTCCAGGGTCATTTGAAAAGCCATTGTCTTACAGAATGGTGCTGGAGCAGAATAAAACCAAGAACTAAAAGCAGAGGGGGAAAAAACCCGTATTTGATGTAAAATCTATCTGCATTTCAGGAGCTGTCAAAATGAAAAATGAAGCCACAAGTTTGGCCTTTAAAAATATTAATTTATTTTAAAGATGAACTGCAGAGCGCTGGAAAAGAAGTCACCTTATCTTCAGGAAGGGGCCAGCAAGGCTAAATCCCTATCATTCTTCCCTGATCCCAAATGTCATTTCTCTGCCACCTCTAAATCTAGAAAAGGATCATGAGGATGTACTCGCCAGTCTTCTAAACATAATAAATCCCTGAAGCACTTTTGCTTTGTTATTAATGAGCCAGTCATCAAATGCACTAACCAGGGTTTAAGGTATTATATTTTCAATGGCCGCATTTGTCAGTTCTACCGACTCAAGCAGATTCAGTTCATTTTTTGACCTAGGGCACTATTACTGGATTGCTTGACTACTGCTGCAATGTCTCATTGACAAGAGACAGGCCTAGCTGCAAAGATGAAAGAAATACAATTGCTGAATATTTGGCTGACAGATTGTTAATGGCCAGACATATCTACTGAGTGTTTTTTCACACATAGTTATGGAAAGGCTATTTTTATCTAAATAAGGCTTTGGCCACTATTCCCCACATTTTTAGCCCGTTAATTCCATATAGCAAATCACTGTAGCATAGTCCACAACAGTGCTCATTCCCAAGTAAAGTCATAAGCTAATATTTTATACTGTTTGAAAAACATTGTACAGTCTTTTGCTTTCCCATAACTGTCAAAATATTTTGAAGATGTTTCCATAGTAAATTATATATCTTAATTTACTATATCTAAATTTTAGGCTTAGCTTTGTTACCACAGTTACATATTGTGAAAGGAAATGCAGTTATATTCCATGCTTGAGTGGAACAGAAGTCAGAAAAAAAATAAAATCTCATGTAGAAAGGCTGATGGAGCAATGTAGATAAATGTAATAGTTTGCTGTCATATTGGACTAGCTTTTAAAGTGATCATTTGCCATAGTTCTACTATGGACGTCCCAGGAATGGGTGTAAGCAGCTGCCCACTAGTCCTACAACATGATCAATGAGTTAATGCTAATGATCAATGAGGTACAGTTAATGCTGCCCTGAGGAAGGGCAGCATCTGTCCAGAGAAGGGCCATCTGGGCCATCTCCACAGCTGGTGCAGATCAGAATAGCTTCATTGGCTTCAGATGAGAAATGCTGATTTTTGCCAGCTGAAAACCCAACATGAGGCTCCTGACCAAAGAAAATGGTCTGTTTAATATTGGATAGCATGCTGGTTATTTCCCATCCCCATATCTGCCCTTTTAGGACGTTAAAAAGGTTGTGATGAGGCAATGTTGACAGTATCTGTAGATCTCAATTTCTTGGGACAGTAGTTGGAAAAATTGCACTGGTTGCATTGCTTCCTGACAATTGGTGGAGCTCTTCCTGTTTATGGGCAAAAGGCTCTTGTCTATGCTGGCCTATTTAAAATCTGTGAGTAGCCTATGAGGGTTTTGAATCAACATGTGTTTCTCTGGCTTTCTCACCCCAGTGGAGATCCTTGGATTCTTCTTGTGTGTGCCCATTTTCTCTCCCAACGACTCTGGTCTGCTTGCCAAGTTCTAGTGAACTTTCAGGTTTTAATTTGCTTGTTCCAGTGCATATAAGAAGCCACTCAGAAGGTAGAAAAATAGCCTGGGAAACAAATCCATCTGTACGCTGATGAGGTTTTGTAACTCTTGTTTGAACTGAAGGAGATGGATGCAGCCTCTGTGTTTTTCCCAGGACAACACTGAATTGCAACTCCCAATGAGAGTGATTCCCCCAGTCAGTATCACTGCAGATCAATATGCACTGAGAAAAGACTTTCTGCAGCATAACGATCCTGGGACCAGAAGGAGATCTCACCATCCTTTGGTCACAGGCTTAAAATGTCTGTGTAATTTTGAATCACCATTTGTTATCGGAATTCTAGATGGCTCAAGGATTAGGTGTGCCTTTTTGCCTATCTAAGCAGTGTATAGCACTGTAGATGTCTCTTGGATCTTTGTACCTGTGTTTTAGACCAATTGGACAGCCAGAATGCGCTGTCCCTTTCACTAATGAGGTGCATTGGAAAGTGATCCTGATGTTAATGCTTGTTCAGTGGGCGACAACCTCGCTTGTCAGTAGGGTTGGCTCCAAGGAGCATGTTAACGCAGAGCTCAGTGAACTTCACTGACATTTTATCCTCCTTTAGGTGCAACTCAGGGTGTATATTACTCTTATTGTATCTGTCAGGGGTAGGTGTTGTAAGGCCTATGTCCCCTTTGGCTTGGCGTCTTTCTGGTGAAATAACAGCAAGGCATAAAAGGGGCCACGTTATCCCCCAGCCATTCTCTGATGTTATTTTCTTGTCCACCATGGCTTTGACCTCACTTCTGTTAGGGAGCTAGTTCTGCTGGGTGTTTCTTCCTAGAGCTCCACCTCCCCTGCACCCCACCCTTACCACTTCCTCAGTATCACGGGATGCTCTTATCTTGGGCCAAGTATGGCAACCCTATCAGGGCTGCCAGGGATCCATGTCATGTGCACAAAAATACCCTCAGTGGGGCCTTGGACTCTTGACTGAAAGTTCGGGGAAAAAAAGGTCCCTCCCGTGTGCTGGGTCCACTGACAGGGTGCCCATGTGAACTCAAAATCAATATTTTTTTATAGTCCTAAAACAGACCAGAATTAATTCAAGAAGAGAACAATGCCCCCTATCAGTTGTCCCAATTATAACAGTTCTGCAGAGGGCCCAACTTAAACACTAAGGCTTCAATCTGTTGTCAACCTCCTCCCCCCGCCCCCCCAAAATGCATAAAATGCTCATCAATTTAACCCTCACCCCTGTCCCTCCCATCTATAAAATGAGGTGGTCTGTAAAGTCTCTCAGTGTCCCTGGAGTTGCTTTTCCTCAGTTTACTTTTAGTCTCTTAACAATACAAAAAAAAAAAAAAAAGGCCACCTCCTGGTGACTTGCACACTGTGCAGCCCCTCTCTCAGTTCTCAGCTCAGCCTATGCCACTCCTGATCCGCCCAAACATTCTAGCACATAGATCCACCATCCCGCCCCCTGGTACTTTCCTTAGGCAGCGATCCTCCAATCACCTGTGCCAACTGGCTGTGCTTGTCTGCTGCTCGCCATGGACTGGCACAAATGGGAGTCTTCTGGCATCTTGTCCACCATAACACTGCAGTCTCTCCTCAGCTGTCCCTCTCTGGGCATGGCTGCTGCCCATCCGGATCGAGTACTGACTCTGGAAGCGTTACGTGGTTCTCCGGTTCCCACCTATGTCCCTTGCTCCTCCCGGGGTAAGTTGCAAAAGAGGGTCACCCTTGAGCTTTTCTCCCTTCCTAGGATCTCTCCTTCCGCAGTATCCTAGCTTCCTGAGCTATTGAGATAATCTGACATCCTCTTACAAACAGTGCCAGATTTGAACATCTGTTTTCCATGGAGTGTTATGACTCTAACATTTGCACTCCCTTCTGCTATAACAGAGACCCAAATGTGGTAACTTTGATGGGAGACAGTAAAACCCATCTACTTACTTGAGCTGTATCCTGTTTTATCAAAGGAGGAGAGAATGATATCCTTGAGTTGGCTCAGGTTGTTGGATGTTGATCCTCCAAGTTCAGAAGTTTGATTGCAGTAATTGGGATAGTCTCTCTTTTGCAGCATTAAAAGAATAAATCCTGAATAAATGTGAGCTTTATTCTGGGGGAATATCAGGGTGGAAATATTGAGATATGATGCTGGTAACTACCGCACTGATTGTGACTTGGACTTGTACACATTTATATGGCAGTCAGAACTCCTCTCCTCTGCCTGTCTGAATTCCATCTTGGCCTGGGCGCTTATGAGTAAGCAAGGACCAGGTGCCTTCTTACCTACCCAGCTGAATGGGGAAGGGGAAGCAAAAGAGTACTAGGCTCTCATTTCCCCAGCACAAATTGAGAGTGCAGTGTGTCATAAGTTGCTGCTAGGATAAGTTAATTGGAAACTACTACATTTCTCCCCTATCATCAATCTCAGAGGGAAAGAGAAGGAAGGGGAAACGCTATGATTCACAAAAGTATTTGATCACAGTGCCTTTCTGGCTTCTCTTGGGGTTCATGTGGCTGTGTGCAAAGTAGTAGTAATCTTTAGTAGCACTAAAGAGTTATCTTGAATGACTCTTGGCTTTGTGCAAATCCCAAAAAACAATACAAAGAAATTCTTTAGAGACGTGTCGCCAAATCTCAGCTTGCCATTTAATTTTGCCCTTCTATTGCCATTCACATTCTATGCTAACTACCATAATGCTTTGAGCTAATTTTTAGTACAATAGGCCTAAGACATAGCTTTTGTTCCTTTAATACCATTTTTTTCCATTGAGATTAGCCCTTTAGTCAGTGTGTTATGAACTTACAAGTGATTAATGTCTTTACGTTTGCCAACACTGTTTGCAGGACTGAAGTTAAACTCATCAGAAAAGAGTGACTTCAGTAGTAAAACATCAGCATATGTTTAGTGCTTGCTTATGGAACTACACACAGAAAATATAGTACTTATCATTACTCTTCCTTAGATTGGAAATAATGAACATGCTAATGAGTTCCTCTCTTGCACGCACAACTTCGTGTCGTCATACTGCCACCTACCAGTGAAAGTGAATGAGAAACTGTTGAGTAAAGGTGGATGAGGAACCAAACGTGTCCATGCATAGGTGGTTCAACAACCAATCAGGGGACAGCAAAGTAGCATTAAGGATAGTAACATGTTGTCAATTCCATACAGAAATAAAAAAACTCTTGGTCAAATCTTAAGAATTATTCCCTTGTGGTTTGTGCTAATGTGTTAGCACATTTGACGTTTAAATATAGGAAAGTTGTGTAAGGAATGCTTGGCATTCTTTTATTTCCTAGCACCGTAATCAATGAGGCAAATAATCCATGGCTGTTAAGCTTTCTATATGAAGACCTAAAATGTATACAGAGCTTGTAACAGCATGAATAATGGCGTTCTTCCCTTTGGCCTTGAAAAGCTTAAACATGCACCATTTCTTAACAACAGGTTCACAATGTGGTTCAGAGTCTAACTCTCCTTAACATTAACACTTCTTTGTGGTGCTCTTATGATCATATTGGGTGCATCTACGTGTGCAATTAATGCAAAGCAATAAACTCCAGAGCAGTTGGAGCCAGAGTAAGCTACTCTCCAGTGCAGCGTCTACATGTGCACACCAGGACGGCAGCATTTTGAGCTGGGGCAGACCAGGCCCAGGCTGGCAGGAGATACAGAGGGTCGTCCCTGGGCTCTAAGTGGTGGTATCGGGTGGTGGAGGGGCTGGGACATGAGGGTGCTGAAAGTGCAGAGCTGTGTGGCCAGGCAGCAGGCAGGAGTCTGGCCCCTGGCTAGCTAAACTGGCTGAGCACAATTTATGCCCGCAGTCAGTGACTACATGTGCATTAAATTGCAGTAGATGACCCCGATGTAAGACAGTACTGTCCCTAACAGTACTATCTTGCTGAAGATAGTACTGTCCCCAACAGTGGCGTTAATTAGTTTACAGTGGCCGAAAACCATTGCATGTGTAGACATTGACGCCTTACTCCACAGTTAATTAGTCTACTCCTCAGTTAAACATGGGTGTAGATGTGGCCAGTGAAAAAGGCAAGAATCACTTGGCTCGTGAGAAGTTTGAGGGATACTTTACAAATGTCTTAAGTCCTGTCTCTGCCACAGGAATTAATTCAGTCATCTAAGCTTCCTTTTCTTTCCATCTGGAAGTCCAAACACAGAGCATTTTCATCTAGATAAAATCCAGAGTGGGTCAATAAGGACCCTGCCATGCATTTAGGCTAAATCTTGATTGAAACCAGCTATGAAGTTGTTATACATTTTCAAGCACTAACTTTGTGGCCAGTTGGCGCTTCTTATAACCGGCTGGACATTTTTATGGCATGATGATTATTTTGCATATGTGGCAGGTCCAAATTTATGCCGCGATTAACGAGTTAATGTATAATATATGTAATGTGTGGCAAGGGCCAAGGAGATGTGCCTCCATCAGGCAATACACTTGCATGTCACTGCTTCATTTGAGCAACACAGAACCCCGCCAGATCAAATCAGAGATGGCTATGAAATGGTAGGAGTAAAATATTCACTGAGCTTGCAGGGCTTTAAACTTCGACTCAGAGAAATAAATGTGAGAGTGGGGTTTTGCAGGAAGTACAAATAGCTGGGATATGGCTGAACCATACTGGCATGCAGGTATTTCCAGCAGTTGTCCATGTTCAAAATCCAGCTCTAGATATTGCAGGCAGAGCCACTTGCTAATAAGCAGCAAACAATTTTCCCAACCTTCAGCCTCAGAAAGCAAGGGCATTTTTAACCAAGATGCACTGAAATCTATAAGCAGAAGCACTGAATCACAGAAATGTCTGCCAGGCACTAGGATAACATGTGTTGTATTCCCTGAGCAGAATTTTAGGTTTATGCTGTGAAGCGCATAAACAGGCCAGCAGCCAGGGCGGTAGTTACAAGCACGATAGGGGGAAAATACTGGGAGTTCATAAATCTGCACTGTGAAGTAAGCAAGTGGAGCAAGTTGCTAGGAGAATTGCAACAGGGTGCTCTTTATACGTAATTAGCAGAGAGGAAGTGGTCGAGTAATAGAGATGGAGCACAGGGCTCCTGTGGTCTGTCCCTGTACTCTAGTCCTCTATTCCTATTTACGCTGTTGATGACAGATTCACCGCACGACCGCAGGTATCTGTCCCAATTCACCCATCTATTAAATGGGTATAACACTATTTATCTACTGTGCAGAGTATTGCTAGACTCAGCTAATTAGCTTAGTCTAACGAATTAATTACAAACATTAGTTTGTAATGATCTTTGGGATCCTCATATGAAAGGCACTCAATAAGTGCAAGTTAATATTATTAATAGTCCACTCTCTCCTTGTATAAAGGCATGTTGCATCTTATTTACCATTTATAATTACCTTGGAGTGCTGAAACAGATGAGTCTGGAAGAAAAGGTTTAAGTAGCTGACGACGTCCTGGAAAGTAGGAGTGAGATGGTGTTGTGTTACTGATCTGAATAATATGTGGGTCAGTATAATATATTATTTTGTAATAGGGTGTCCTGGTAGTTGTAAAATGCACCGTAGTTTCCCATGTTTCCTTCCCTGTGTACAGCAGCCTCTGTGGGATTTGTTCTTCTCTCTGGCCTGAATCCTTACCCAAGTGCAAATAAAAAAATTATTAAAAGGAGGTGCTGGAGAAGGGATGAAAGCCTTGTCTTCCAACCCTCCTGCCCTTCATCCTCCTCCAGGAAACAGGCTGCTCCTTAACTAGTACTCCTAAGGCCAAAAAGAGAGTGGCGGAAACTAGTTACATATTAATTGGCCTGACTCGCATCAACCTGCTGCAGCAGAGTGAATAAAGCACCATTAAAGCTCAGCTGTACTGGGCCAGAGGAGTGGATTCCTTGTACAAACCCTCCCTATCTTGCAGTCTTCCTCCCACTGCTTTGCAGTACATCCTTACCGTACAACCTTCTGCAGTCACTAGGGCTTTTCTCCCCAAGTGGCTTAGGGCTTGTCTACATGAAGAAGTTACCACCCAGGGCTGCTGATTTGTGGTACCTTAGGTTCCTCTGCACTGACTAGGTTCCTGTGCAGATGCTCTTATGGGGCGCGTCTACACAAGATCCTAAACGTGCAGTAGTAATGATTCTACTACGCATTAGCGCATCACGGCAAAAGCCGTGCAAATGCAATAATGCACAGTAGATTTAGTCCACTGCACATTTAGTATTGCTTCAAAGAAGTGCACCGGCACTGCTGCAGAGTAGCACCAATTACCACACGTTAAGTTAGTACCTGTTATTACAGGTGCACGTGCTAAACTTAATGTACTCTAATTATGGCACATTATGCCTGTGTAGACATGCCTGGTGTGTACTAATTGTGCCTGTTGTGTACACAAAAAGGGTCTGTGCAAGGTGTCAGCGGGGGCTTGTGCATCCTGGCTACACCATGTAAATGAGCCCAGTAAAAATATTTGAGTTGTTGCCAGTGGTTGTATTAGCTCTCCCTGCAGAGGGTAGGTTTTGGAGATGCCTTAATTAGCAGGTAACATTTGCCCCTCCAAATCATTGAAATAATTATCTGTTAGCTTACCGGCATCAAAGATATTTTAGCGCTCTCTTTCCCCCCCCCTCCGAAAACTTGTAAGGACCCAGTTTTGCTCTGAGGTAAGTGTAGCATCCGCAGCTGAATTTTGAGGGCACATTTCGGTTTTGACGTGTGTGGAGACTTTTTTTTTTTAATAAATTACCCCCCTTCTGACAGGTTTGGTCAGCTGCCTCATTTGAATATCGATAGGGAGATGGCCCAGCTGTCTCAGCTTCAGGCTTGAAATGCTTGGACTCCCTGGAAACGCAATTTAAAATATTGATGCGTTTAACACAGCCCTTCATTCTTCCGAGGTAGATAAATAGAGCGTTTTGCAGCTTGCTGTCATTTGAAAGGTATCTTAAAACTGAGGCTCTTTTCAGTCCTGTGTTTTGCTGCTTTTTTTAAAAAAAAAGTGTGGCTTATCCTGGGTTTTTCCACTCCATACTATACACCACGGATTAAGCATTAGACTTTTATTACCTGTGGTGGGGTCCAGTCCCGCGATCTGCTCGGCAGCTCCCAAGGGGTGATGACCGGTCTGAACTCCCGTTCAAGTCAGGGACGTTGCGGGTGCTTTTAACCTCACGGAATCAGCCTGTGCATGAGGAATATGGAATATCCTTGCATACTATAAAACCATAGTGCCAGCCCCATGCTAGAAAATGTTTCCGGTAAATCCCTGGCTCCATTGAAGTTGATGAAAAACCTTCCATTGTTTTTAGCGAGGCCAAGAGTTTTACCCTAAGAAAGCAAGGTGCGTCGTCTTGAAGGCACTGATTCAAGCACATTGATGCTGCAGTCCTACTGAAATCGGAGGAGCTTAAGCACACACCTAAGGGTGCAGCTCCCAGCTGTAACTAGGAACGCTTTCTGTAAAGCAGTCTGAGTTACAAGGTTACCCCGGACCAAACAGAAGTTCGCTGTTGGTTCCAGGAGAGAGGGGGATCTATCTGCGGGTTGGCAGCCTGCAGCCAGGGTCCCGTGGCAATGGCAATGGCTCTCCGCCAATGCTGGCTGTTTTCAGAACAGGCATGGGGAAAGGCAGCAGAGGAAGCTCACTCCTGGGGCTCCCCAGCTGGGGCTGAAGGGTGGGATGGGTGCAATGGAGCCCCCCCAACCTAAGGGGGTCTGAAATGCTCCCAGCTCACCCTCCAGAGAAGGGGCTGAAAACGCCCCAGAATGAACTCCCTCTGCTCCCTTTCCCCCTTCCCAGCCTGTCCCTGTTTTCAGAATGGGAGCTCCCAAAAGGCACTAAATTTTGCAATGAGGGGGCAGATTTTCACCCAGTCAGCCATTTTTGAAGCTGTTTGCAGCTGCGCACTTCTCTTTGGTCACAGCTATCATCTGCTTTCTGTGGGCAGCTCCGGCAAAAATTGTCACTTCTGTCCGTACCATAATGCTCTCCCAAGTATGAGCCCCAAACCTGAGAGAGTTGCTGGGGGTAGCCTGCGACATGAAATCACCCATGGGACTTAATCCGTTCATTGTAAGTTGTACATTAATCCACATGTACATGATTTTTGTCTGTCTTACAGAATGCAGCCATGACGTTTAGATTTCATTTGCACTTGTGCTTAGTAGCAACCAATGTGGTTGTCGTTTCCTTTCCAAAATTGTTGCAAGCTAACAATGCCCTCGAGTCCCATCTGGGACTCCTTCGTTTTGTCTCTCTCTGAGGGCATTGTGCATTTCCTTCGCTGCACATAGCTGTAGCTGCATCTAGGTAGCAGGGTTGGGTCTAACCCTAGTCTCATGCTCACTCTCCTGCATCGTGTTTTGGAGGGGGTGGGGGGGGTTATGCATTCAACTCCAAAAAAACAAAATCCAATTAGCCCAAGATTGCAGCTGCATTTCTCAATCTCGGGAGGGTTTAACACATCGCTTCTGGCTCCTGTAGGACACAGCAAGGGCCAGTGAATGTTCAGGTCTTGCTGACTTTCCTTTCATGGCATATATCGTATTGCGGCGAGAATCCCACATTTCCCTTCGCATTTCTTGAACCTGCAGATACTGTCACTCCCAAGGAGAGACAATGTTGCCCAATTTTGGTGTCCCGGTCTCCCACCCCCATTGCCGCTCTGACGGCAGGCAGTACTGCATTTGTGTGAGTTTCTCATTCCCTGAGCCCTTGAAACACTTTTGAAAATGGGGAAGGTGCAGAGGGTGATAGAGCTTGCAGGGGGAAGGAGAATACTTGCAGATAACTGAATGCTGCCTTAATAATCTTTTGACAGCCTTTGAATTCCCTGAGAGAAACACCGATGCTAATTTTTATTCTGCTTTACTTTCATCTGTGTACCATAGTTTTGCTTTAATAAGTTAATACATATCAGCTATAGATTTTATTTTACATTCTCATGAATAATTGCTTTCCAGCTTTGATAAGCAGGATGTAACCAGGGTTAGGATGATAAACATTTAACAAAGACAGTCATTTTCTAGTGTGTTCTTTCCATGTATTTATTAAACTAATTATTTTAGTGTATGCCTCCCAGCTTCCCTACCATTTGAGCTCTAGTTGTTATAATGGTAACTCAGCATTTTTAAACT
The DNA here is from genome assembly GCA_030014935.1 of Caiman crocodilus. Classification (NCBI taxonomy): domain Eukaryota; kingdom Metazoa; phylum Chordata; order Crocodylia; family Alligatoridae; genus Caiman; species Caiman crocodilus. The sequence continues at coordinate 6,275,898 of JAGPOW010002791.1, read as the reverse complement.
TTGCAAATTTGTTTTACTTTCAGTGACCTAGATAATGGGGCTTTTAAAAGTAGTGCAGTATTCCAGGGTATTTTGTAGTTGTTTCTGGTTAACTTACAGTTTCTCTGTTCCTTGTCTTCATCTCCCGATCAAGTTTATGCAAATTATTTGGATTTTTTAATAAGACTAATATTTGTTCACCTCAGTTCAAATAGTAGATTTGTGTTAAACCATAGTCCCAAATACTTCTGTTGCAAGAGAGAAGGGGATTGCTTGTAATGCTTTCATTATACTGCTGCTCTGTTAAGCTTGAATGTGTGTGTGTGTGTGTGTGTGTGTGTGTGTGTGTGTGTGTGTGTGTGTGTGTGTGTGTGTGTGTGTTCACTTGAACCTCTGAGGCATCCATGCATGGCAAGGAAGGAGGGCATTAAAGTACCAATGGCAGAGTGTACCACGGGGGGCACAGTGAAGTCCTGCTGGGAAGCAAGGCATATGAACTCAGGTGCTAATGTGTCTGTCCACACTGCTTCCGATAGTTAAACCAGCTCCGGTATCTCTGCATGGCACTGCATGATGTCCCGTAGATATACCTGAACCAGCAAAACCAAGAAGAGTTGGATCTTTTCTGACTGAGGGCAGAATCGGAGCTCTTTTTGACCTCTGCACCTTTTTGATGATGCCCTTTGAATGGATTGTATTTTGGAAGTTGAAATTCATTCGTGAATCCTGGAAAATGCTGGTTTACAGAGAACTGAAGGGGGGCACCCATCACTTATTTGATGATATCATAGGCTTGCATGCGGCCAGACATGTTCTTCTGAGATAATAATATAAAGTCAAGTTCATCTTCATGCATCTAAGCTGCACGGTGCTTGGGGATGTCAGCCCAATCTGTTTTCTATGCATTTAAAAGCTTCCTCTCAATTATGCATACACTTGCTCATCATAACCCCTGGAACACACCCACAACCCTGTCTATTGCCTTGAGCTGGATTGTAACTTGGACCGAACCTCCTTGTAGGAGAATAAAAGGAAGTAAGGCTCCCATTGTGCATCCGGCAGGCTACTTAAACCCTGGTTTATTCCCTCTTCAGAGCAGGTGGATAGGGATTTTGGAGAGCTGAGCAGCAAAACTGAGTGGTCTTAGAGTGTGACCTGCCCTATTGCTGGAGTAACAGCAACTGCTAACCCCTTTCCCTTCGAGCAAGAAGGAACCCAAGGGGGAAGTGGGAAAAATGCATGGCAGTGACCCAGGAGCTCCCACATTAATCCAAAGGTTTGCCTCTCCTTTCTCAGACCCAAAGCTAAAGTTACAATTCAGCCCCATCTAGCACTGATACTTTCTCTTCTTCTTATTGTCCCAGTATTAATCTTCAAAGGAAGTTCCCCGTAGCTTCCCCTCTGTGAAATTCTGATTAGGAGTCATCCTCTCACTTACAATCTTCCCTTCCTCGGTCTAAGCCACTGAATCTCTCTTTACTACTTATGTCTCATCTTAAACCTTCCTTTTGATTTGGTCATTTACCTACAAAGTGGTTCTTGATACTTTTCATGAATGGCCGCAGCGTAAAACTGGTGTTTATTGTGACAAGCGGCCCCAAATAATATCTGATATCACAGGCCACGATGGAAAGGTACCGAGAGACACAAAAGACTGCCATGGCAGACGGAGCTCATAATCTTATTTGCATGGATTTGTGTTCCTCGTACAAACTGTAAAAGCTGCTGTTTTCACATATGATACAGAATCGTTGCAATAAGGGATTTGTACGAGTGCTGGTTGAGTGACTCGTTACTGCAGCGGCGAGTGGGTTCTAGGAAACTCCTCAAAGTCTCTATTTTCTAGTTTATGAGGACTCAAAATGTCCTGGCTGAGATTCTTTCAGCCTCTAATGAGCATCTTTATTCTCCATGGACTCTTCACACCAGTTGGGGAGCCAGCTATTGAGCAGTCTTGCAAAATGTCAGCTCTCAGCAGGGATTAAGGAGAACAAAAACTTTCTAAAGCTGCTTTTCCACCTGGCTCCAAATATTTAATGGTTGTCTAGAGGGAAGGGGAAATTGGTTTACATACATCATGAGGAGGATCAGATAGAACAAGAAATGTAATGTGATGTATCATGCAGCAGACTCAAGCGTTGGGAGCCTCTCTACCTCAACAATAGCAAGGAAAAAGTCTCCAGATCAATTAAGCTTTCAGAGTCATTGCTTAACAGAGAAAATAGTTACTTAATCTGTCCTCCCTTGACAGTGCTTGATCCAAACCCTTTGAAGCCAAAGACATTCTTTCTAGCAGCTTCACTGAGCTACAGATCAGGCCCATAAGGATCCTCCTTTCCGCCATGACTCTCTTCTCCTGGTGGAATACTTCTTTCACTTGGTTGGTGTGCTAGATTAAGAGGCTCTCAGTAAGCCAGCATGCATTCTTTATGAGAGCAATGAATAAAGGGAAACCAGACAAAGTCACGTTAAAACTTTCCGTGTTACAGGAACGTTATTACGGTAGTTCAAGCAAAAAAAAAAAAAAAGACTTATAAAAACTGCGGTAGCACTGAGGTAGAAGAAAAATGTAATAGGCAGCCTACAAAGCAGAATTTAGTTTACTGAGACAAAGCCTAGCATAACATTGTTATGCCACAAAATTGTGCTGTTAAACACTTGAAAGAAACCACAGCTGTTGTATTGTACGAAATGAAGTCAAGTTTATGTTGCTTCTTTTGTTCCTTTTTATTTGAACAGCGTTAACTGAGTGCAGTACTCTACAGTTCATGTCAAATGCTTATCGGCGTCCGGGGGGGTGTGTATGTGTGTGTGTATTGTGTGTGTGTGTATTTGCGTGTATGTATATGTATATCCGTGTGTCTATTTGCATATATATATGTATATATGTGTATGCATATGTGTGTATATATGTGTATATATGTACATCTATCTATATAACTCGTGTGTGTATATGTGTGTGTGTGTGTGTGTGTGTGTGTGTGTGTGTGTGTGTGTGTATATATATATATATATATATATAATCTCTATATAACTCATAGTTTCATAGTTTCATAGAGTCGGAAGGGACCTGGGCAGATCATCTAGTCCGACCCCCTGCCTTGGCAGGAAAGAGCACCGGGGTCAGATGACCC
>JAGPOW010002791.1:6179094-6272685 GCA_030014935.1 Caiman crocodilus | reverse complement strand
TGTGACCGTTATCCCTGGTCACTCCTGGCAGTGCACGGGGGAACAGGGACTCCCCCAACACCTGCTGATCCCCCCTGACCAGTTTGTAGCAGGCCACAAACTGCTAACCCATATATCTAACTTTTATATGCTATTATATGCTAACTGCTAACCCATATATCATGGGTGTATATATGTGTGTATATGTATATATATATCGCTATAACTCATATGTGTATGCATGTGTGTGTATAAGTGTGTATATGTAATATGTATCTCAATAACTCGTGTGTATGCATATGTGTGTATATATGTGTATGTGTGTGTATACACACACATTAAATGATATCAGTGAGATTTTCCATTAACACAGGAGTTATGGCTGTACTCAGCCTTTCAAAATCCTTTAAAAAGGAAAGAAAATATACCTGATCAAAAATGTGAGGGCATAAGCATTTGATCAAGAGATGCTTGTTTTGTGCTGGTTTTCTCCTTCCCTCTCCCCCACCATATTCATACTAGCCATACATTATACACAGATACAGATTTTTAACTTTTTTTTCTAATACTGCACTGGGATTGTAATCTTCCATCTGGAGTTGTAAATAACTAGCCCATAAAAAGAATCTGACCCCCCGCAATACGTGGGCAAAAAATAATTTGCTTGACTGACATTTTGTATTTGAGAGAGAGTTTTACCAGTGTTAAAAACACACACAAGTCCCAGTCTCTGGAAATTTGGTCCCTGAAACATCAACTTTGCATGAAAGTGAAGTGAACTAATCTGCAACTGGGTTTTGAGTTGGAAATAATGAGATTTGGCTTTGAGTTATTTTTCTGAGCTAACAGCATTATTGGCAGTTTCAATTAACCAGTCTCAGGCAGGTGAGCAAAAAAAAGAAAGACTGGAGAGAAGGAACAAAAGCAAAACTTGCTTCCTAGTGCAGAAAGTACAGGCGTTGCAAATAATGGGTTTAATTATTTTTTATCAAAATAGGGCAGAAGGGAAGCTGATCAAAAGATATTTAGGATTAAGTTACAAAGAGTTAAATGGACTGGAGAAAATGTAACTGGAAAATTCTGTTGTTGTTACTTTCATCCGAAAGTGAATCCTATGGAGGTGCTGATTTTTTCCCCCATAGTGAGATAAGCCCTTTTGTAAAACAGCAATGGTATAATTGAAATCCATTTTACATGATTTCTCCTCAGATGATTTTGAATTAGATCAATTTATATTCCATGAGTATAACCCAATGAGAGTATAAAAGCAGCCACTAGAATTGTTTTTGTCCATGGGCAAAGCTGGTATCATTTGCTGATTCATTACACTCTCAGCAGGATGCTTTATTTCAAAAGCTACCTGGAATTATTACTGGCAAAAACACACTAAACTAAAATAAGCTTCACATTAAAAAAAAAAAAAAATTAAAGGGAAAATGATACTAGTGATTAAGACTAACATTAGATGGCCACTTTGATTAAAATATTATGTTTAAATGGTAATAGGTTCAAAGTGACATGAAGGGTTTCAGTGGACTCCAACTTGTTTTGCACCTGTTTAACTAGAGTACTACGTGCATGTCGAAACGCCTGCAATAATGGTCATTGCTTCGGTTACTATTTAACAATATAAACAATTGTAAAATGAGAATTGCAGAAAATGCCTTTTGCATTCAGGTTCTAATTTTAGAAATAACCTCTTTCGTCTTGGCCTGCTGATGTATAGCTGTCATAGCACGGAAGTAATTGAGTTTGCCAGGCATCGTGACCACTGATACAAATTTGCAAAGCAGATTACGCTGCGGAATACAATTTCCAGCCTGACCTTTATAACATTACTTTCCGGTGTGGGAATAGGAGTGTATATGGAAGGAAATATAACCTAAGTGCACCTAATTTGTAAAAATGTGCAGTCTGATGTTAACCCAGTAAGATTCATTTTGATTCATCTGATACTAGATTATGTGAGGACTTGGCATAAGGGAGTTATCATAAAACATATTATCTCTTATTACCCAGGCAGAGAATATTGTTTTAGGTGGCCGTAAATTGAAACCCGAGGAAAAGTTTCATTTTCTGCAAGCGTCTAGGGTGGTGCCGCACTTTCCCTGCGTTACGTCCCCCAGCACAACTGATGGCCAGCCTTATTCGCGCTCTTTTGAGTTGGGCATCAAAGTAAGCAGCACCAAATCTCTCAGAGATGTTATCTGGGAAGCACGTGCATCCTTTGCCCTCTGCCATTGACAACGGGGCATCGTTCATCGGTGCCACTAGATCATCTTCAGTCCCTGGCCTTGGCCCGAATCCAAATTTGTGCCAAGTCGGGGATAGTCGCTTCAATTGGATGAGCATAATGTTTGCTACCTTCTCTCCAAGTTTGTTGGTGAAAAGGGGTTGTGATACAGAGGGGTTATTAGTCTGAACTAGTGTATGCAGGATTGAATGTCGGTCCCAATGCTGCGGGAAGAAAAGAAAATGCCTTCCTCGACAGACCGATTCAGCCACAATTGCTGCCAGTGGCTTGTGACGCTCATAAGCCGGGAAACGGTGTTAGCTTTGCTTCTGGTGTCTACTCTTGCGTTCGTGAATTTAAGTGCATTTGCTTTACTTCAGGCATCTATCTTGGGCTTGATGTTTGATGAGAAAATGCAAAGCAGGACTGCCCGCCTCCTCAGCCCTTCTGGACCTATGGCTGTCAGGTGCCCTCAAAGGATGTAATGGGTCAGCACACGGCTTGTGATGCCATCCAGTCAGTGCCGCAAGCTATATCACATGTAGCAGCATCAGCGAGGTCGTGGGCTGTCTGTTGGCAGTAGATCTTGTCTAAATTGGCATCAGCTTTAGTTCATATTGCTCTGTGCCGTCTGCTTCCAGTCCATGACCTGTTCAGCGTAGCTATCTGGAACTGGTTTCTTGTATCTGCTTTGTTTCCTTGGAGAGTTCCCCCTGAACTGGGAGGTGTGATAGTAGGTTATGGCATGATGTGAATGGAGGACCAGTTATCTGAGATTCCCAGCTCCTTGGAAAGGGCAGGTCCGCTGGGTGCTTTTGGGAACTATAACCTAGTCGAGGCCCGAGAACGAGCAGGACTAGCGCGATACGTTCTGGAGTAGCAGTGGGCGCAAGGAAAGCATAGCGGCGCACCGGCAATGGAAACAATGTGCATCAATAAGCCCAGCAAGAAGGTGTCCAGGCCTTTGAGTATCCGTCCATTTAAAAAAGGGCTCAGTGGTCTCGTGAGACCCCTGCTGCTCTTACCTGCTTTGCGGGAGAGGAAAGGAGAGAGGAAGCCCTTATTGTGCAGCAGTGGTGGAGTGACCTCTCAATGGGTTGTGATAAAGTCTGGGTCTCAAGACTCCACCAGAAAGGTTGGCCCCCACTGCCCTGGCTAATCTCTCTCCTTTAGGCCTCACGGAGCGCTTTTTGGCTGCGTGGCAGCACAGGCTAGCTACAGGGAAGGAAATGGGGAGCTGTGCTGTCTAAGGTGGCACATGGTTCAGACCGCTGCTTTTGAGCAGCTTTACTTTCCCGCTGCCCAGGCCACCCTCGGGTCCTGGGGGAGGTGAGGACAGTAGCTTCCTTAAAAAAAAAAAATCAAGAGAGATCAGCCCGTATCTCCAAAGAGCCGGGCTGACGTTGTCCCCCATGCTGGCGTGGCGGGAGAGCGTTGGGAAGGTAGAGGGGATTTGGGGGAAAAGAAGGGACAGGACAAGTTGCAGGACAATGTGAAGCTTTCCTTGCTGTGCGCCGTTCTCCTGCAAGCCTGTAGGCAAGACCTCTTTGCTCGTTGAATTCGGTTCAGCAGGAGCAAATCCCAGCGTTGATGCAGAGGCTTGAGAGAGCCTTTGGCGTCTTTGCCTAGGGAAAGAGTCTTGCCTTGCTCGTGTGCGTTTATCACTGGGATCAGCGATGTCTCGACGCCGGTTGCGATCCCCACAATTTCGGCAGGTAATTTGTCTGTCACAAACAGCGAAGATCAGCTCCAGGTTCTGCTTATTATACAAAATATTTTCGTCTGTGTATTGAAAAATGTCAGCTGCTTTGCTTGGGTTAACTAATTAGAGCTTTTTACATTCCCCTTGGAAGGCAGATCACAATCGTAAGCCCCTGTTGTTATTATTAATGCTCGCAATAACGCAACCTACTGCTTCTCTGAATGAGCGAAACTTCCTCTCCTTGAAATGCTTTCTGGCTTCGCAATGCTAGAAGAAATGTTTCCGCTTTCTTACTCGGAGCAAAGATTTTGAGACGCATCTTCAAAATGCATGATCGCCGTTTGGGCTGTTGGGGCGCTCGTATTTTTTTTATGATGATTATTTGGAAAACCATTTCTTGAACTTTTTACTACTGGCATGTTTGCAAATGGAAGAGCACCCTTGAGCTCTTCTGCAAAGGACAAAGCAAGTGATATGGCAGCATGCTGGTCGTACGCCGGATGTACGTTCAGCTGGTGTACGCTGGTACAGCGCCCTTGCAATCAGTGCGGCCAGGCCGATTTATGCCAAGCTGAGAATCTACCTTGCTGTGGCTATTTCAGTCCTGTAATGTCATGGTTTTTCCTCACCAAGGCTTGCTTGTTTAAAGTTGTTTAAAGTTGGAGTGGGGGGACCATCACTTGTCTGTGGGCATTGTTCCTCATTATATAATCTTTTTATCTTTCCTATACTTGGAAATGTTCCTGACAGACAGGTTTTAATACACAGATCCTTGAAAAGCTGTCTTCACTGATCAGTGTGATAGGTTACGGTGCTGGAGAAACGTTTTGCTCCTTTTAAAAGTCTGGATTTAAATAGACCTGTGCCAACCAGGGCAGAAACTAGAGATGAGTGAATAATTTGCGACTGATAATGTATTAGAGAAACTTTGTCCTTTCTTTCTTCACTAATTTTCTGCAAACGGGTTGCACAACCCTGTGACGTATTAATTTTTCAACATTATTTAAACATTTCTTCAGCAGATCACTCTTGCTCTGCAGATTTTGTTGAATTGCAAATTGAGGCTGGTTTAAAACAGAATGAATATACCAATATCAAGCTTTAAACACATCTGGTCAGGGTGATTTTTTACTTTTTTGTGGCCAAATTGCTTTTGATCAGATTCTTCAAAACCAAACTTCTTACGGGAATATGCCAGATTAAAGAAAACCTTTATTGGAAAGTTCTCTCATTTTGGGGAATGAGCTTCCTGGTCAACCAGAAAGACTTCAGATTAGGCTGCTTGTTACTTTATTCATTTGGAAGGTGGGAAACCCAGGTTCAGGTCCCTGTTTCAATTAATGCAAAGGGAACATCTCAAGCAAGCGGCCTGACCCCCAAGTTATAATTTATTTGGAGTGACAGTCGGAAAAACAGGTAGGGTCAGTATTGCTCGCCTGCTGCCTTCTCCCAGTGTCCCCATACCTCCCGCTCTTTGTCTGCAAGAGCTTTGATGTTGATCGTGGTTGGGGACTGGGGCGGGGAGGGGGACCCTTGGATCGGTAGCAACTCCACAAGTAGCCTGGCCAGGTCAGCCAGACCCGTTGCCCCACCCGAGTCCTTCCTGCACCTCGCACTCCCCATTTGCGGGGTTGCCCTTGTGGGTTTCTGAGGACTTGTCACCGCTCCAGTTATCAAAGCCTATGCCTCTTTCTCTCTCTAGCCACACGCACCTTGGGTCACTGATAAAGACTCTAGGTTATAGGTTTTGGCCTCAATGGTGTGCCCCTGCTTTTTGGGGCTCCATCTCAGAGGCTAGAGTCTGCTCCTCCGTTTGGGATTTTCTCCTGGCTCCTATAGCAAAGAAAGACAGTGGCTCACCTTTTTGCAACCTCCTTTGCCCCTGTAGCTGCAGCCCAGCCCTCTGCTTCGCAAGTTGTCTCCCTTCTCGGTAAATGCAGCCCGCAGGGCTTGCCTGCTCAGGAGTCTCTTTTTCCCCCCAGCTTCCCTGGGCAGCCCTGCTCTGACAGCACCCACAACTCTCCAGAGCTCCTCTCCCCCTACTACCCTGGTATGGCCCCAGGCTGGGTTTAAATCCCCTAACCTAGCCTCCTCCCAGTCCCCTGACTGGGGCCGTGCGCCCAGTGGCCAGGTGCTGCCGGTCACTCATTAGCCACCTGCCTATCAATCCCAGGCTTGGTCCACCTGTGCCGCTACCCTTAACAGCTTGCCCTCTCAAGCCTACCAGTAACAGGGTTCCCTCTTGCACATCTCTCAATATTATTTAAGCAATATGAGCAATATGCTGCTCATATTGCTTAAAGAATCAGATATGAATTTGGCAGAGTAAAAGTGACTCCACAGCTTGGTGTTCAGAGCATTCGCCTGGGAACGGGAGAAGAATAGGGAGTCCAGACCTGAACTGGGCCACCCTCATCCCAGGTGAGTGCCTTACACCCCAGGCTGTTCGCTTTCTTAGTCACTCTCTCTGGTTTGCCATGAAAAAATCTTGGAAAGCTTCTGAGTTTTGTCCCAGTGTAGATCATAACCTGCTCCCCACCACCCCAAATCTTAGTCTCTGGGGCATTAAAGGTTTCCTGTCCCCCAGTTCTAGCTGTACTTTGGTTAGGTGTGTATGTTACTAATTTGTGTAAGTAATGCATGAGTCAGACTCATAAGCAGACAGCGTTCCTTGAGTAAATCCGATTATCTCAAATAGTTGGAAAAATTCTTCTCTGCAAGTTTTCAGGTACAAACACCCTTCTTCAGGCAGAGGAAGCATCTGCAGCTGTTGCGTGCTCTTCCTGGATGGGAACTTAGACCGACACGGCTACAGCCAACACCCCTGAGTCAAGTTCAGATTTTACTTTCAGTCTCAAGGCTCTGAATTCAGTGGTGTTTCAGCAACGTGCATGCGCTGCCAGAAAGCAGAAGTGAGACTCCTCGCTGCTGCTCCTGGGTGCCATGTTAAAGGACCAGAGCACAACAGTGGAGTGCTAAAATTCAGACATAAGCAGAGGTGGATCCTCCTGGTGCAGACGCTATGGAAAATAGTACAAAGTTCACTTCCCCAGGCAAACCCTGGTGTTGCTTTTGCAGGGAGGGGGTGGGCAGGAAGGAGGAATGCCACCAAACAGAGGTGGGGATAGTAGGAATGTGTTAGGGGAGGGTCAAAGTCTGATGCTCTGAGCAGTGCTGTGGAAATCGGTTATCCTGGAAGGTTGCTTTAATCATGTTTGGGCCTTACCATTGTCGCAGGGCAACCCAGAAGAAGGAAGGTGGCTTCAAGCTGCCTCGGCTCCCTCCCCACTTCCCTGTGTGGTGTATGCCCTACAGCAACCAATTTGACACTCGGCTAATGGACACTGAACACACTGCCCACTTACCAGTCAAACGCACAATCTATGGTGTTCTTTAAATGAACAAGGAAGCAGCGGCATCCTTTTTTTTTTTATGAGTGTTCACCCAAGGAAAGCCTGATTGTCCAGAAAAAATGGCAAGCATTCATTGTTCACTTGCTTTTGAGCTGAAATGCATGTTTGTAGCAATGGTGTGCCTGCTTCCTAAGCATGCTACAAGCACTACTGCAGATGTTCTTGAACTTGGGTCACCCTCCTTGGGTAGGCAGAGTAATAGAGTCCGGTTGAATGACATACAAGCACAAGGGGACTTGTTGCATATGTCAGAAGCTCAGTGATAGGCTATGTTTCATTCTGAATGCTTGATTGAGATTTAGTCCAGGTGAAAAAACAGCCCAATATAGTTATTATCTGTGGCTTTTGTGAAACCATTTTGAAGGTGACTTGGTTTAAGATTTTTGCACTAATAGTAGAGTGACCATGTGGGTTGGCTATATAATGAGGGATACTCTCACAGCACAGTGAAGCCTTCTGTGCTATTTTTATTTTGAAACTAAAATGAAGTGTTAGGCTGTTTAAAAAGAAAATACAGCGATCAGTACATGGGGAATATTTAGCAGAAGCCCAGCTTGGGTGTGGCTTATTGGCATGGGAATGAATTGATTTTGTCCAGGATGTTGAGGCGGTCATTGTGGACAGCTATCAGAGTTATGATGGTACTTAACACTTGTCTATTCTCCCATTTGCTAGATCAGGAATCAGTGTTTCTCTATAGATTTCTAATATTTTTGTCAGCAGACAGTTCCTTTTGCTGTGATACAGTTGAGTATTTTAATACCCTGGGCTGCCTTATTCAAAAGCGTTAGGCATGCAGTTGTTCTGATCAGGCCTATTTTATGCATAATTATCTAGGCAAACTTCAAGAGAACACATGTAAATGCATCTATTTAACTATTTGCATGCACAATGTTTGTATCTGCATATAAAATACAGTACTTGTACATACGTATCAGGCAGGGGTTTAGGGCATGCACTCTACCTACACTTTTAATAATTCAAATTCTGAGCCCTTATGCAATGTATTTTTAAACAGCTAGATTGTAAATAAATGTCAGATTTCTCTGGAGAGAAAACCGTTTGTCACCGGATGCTGCACATGTACAAGTCCATTGTTCTGCTTTAAGTATCTGCGGAGTATGCATGATACAATATGCTAACACTTTTCCCCTGGGTATCACTATATGCCTCTGTAACTTAATTGCAAGTCAGTGCAGGGATAAACCAGTCAAGCTGTGTATTCTCGCTGGCCACCTACTGGCAGAGGTGCAACATGCAGCCGGGAAGGACAACACATGTAAATGGCTGTGCCACTCCTGTTTTGACATGGGTCAAAATCAAGGACAATGAGGACCGCCTCGAATGAGATGTCTGTGTGCAGCCCTAGGGATTTCTTCTCAATGAGGAACTGCAGCAGGTATCAGGCAGTTTGGAGTCGCAATATTTTTCCTTCTAAAGCCACTTCAGTTTTGTTCTTTGTCTAAGTTAGACCTATGACCTACTTCTCTCCTGTGGGTAGTTAACTGATATTGATTTTGGTCATAACAGAAATACCTTATTTCTTTGATTAAACTCTAGACCTACCTTTTAAGAGGCTAAAAAAATGGAAATTGGTGAGCTAAATAGCATTTATATTACAGCACTGTTTGGGTTTTTTGTATTTGTCAAACTATCACTCAAGCTCTTGATATACAGTCTGCCTCTCTATCCCTCTTTTACACAGCCATATCATTACTTAAAATTAATGCTAATGTTACTATTATTTAATATTACTATTATTATCATTTTAAAAGCCTTCTATGCTAATAGTCATTTTGCTTCATTTTTTTTTTTATTCTAACATTTGTCAAAATTCTGGCAGCAGACCCTGGAACAATACACTGAATGTTGATATTGTTAGTCAACAAGAAGAATGATTATGTTTTAATGGGACAGATTCAATACTCACTACTTGCAATTGTCCTCTTAAATGAATATGAGCCTTGATTTAGCACAAACTAAAATTATTCAAAGCCAAAGAGCTTTTCTTATTGGTGAGCATTATGTTATAATGGCGTAAGTAGCAACCAAGACATGGAAGCACACAATGAATAAGTATATAAATACACAGCTTATAAATAGAGTTATGAATAATCATTGATGGTGTTATCTCAGAGAATGCAGCTACATTTTTGCAAAATCATTCAGATCTTGCCAGGGACACAGAAGCAAAATGTCACTAGGCAAGGAATTAATGTGACTTGAAAGGATGCTTAAAATATACTTAAGAGTTTTTAGTGTTCAATTGGAGTCGGATGGAAATGTTATGTCCTCCTTCAGGTTACTGTTTAAGCACCTTGCATGCCCCATGTAAGTTTGGGAAGTGCTGTCATCCCCATTTTACAGATGGGGTCTTGAGGCATAAACAGAGTAACTGATTTGCCTAAAGTTTTGCCCTTCAGAGTTGTAGTTCTCACTGAGTTCATTGAAATCACTAGCAAACCATTTATTTGCAGGGATGTTTTTAACTATAATTTTAGTCCTGTTATTAAAGGATAACTTATGGAGCTACAGGAGCATCACTGGTCTCAGTTCTGGCTCAGGCTCCTCCAGTGAAGTTCACTAGATTTTGTGGCTAAATTCTTCCCTCCATTCCACATTTTGCGACCTTTCCACTCTGTCTCAACTAGTGAGAAAAAACCGTGACACAGGGTAGAATTTCCCTTCAGAAGCTGGTGACCATGCAAAAGCCCAGTCTGACTTTCAGTTTTGTGGCTGATTTTACTGGGCAGTAAGAAGAAGAAAGCACATCAGCTACGAAGGCAGACATTTTTATTTGTAAACTAAGGGAATTGATGTGGAAATCACTGGCACGCTTTTAACACGGAGCCCCCAGTACCATTTTTACATTTACTTAAAGAACCAGCAATCTGCTAATCAAAGCCAAGAAGCCATGACATTAGTGATATAACACATTAATTTCCCTGTGTCAAAGAATGGGCAGTTGGTCTAGCACATGAACACGAAGGACTAACAACACGGGATTCTGGACAGTATTCCTCTTTTCCACCTCTGGGGTTATGCCAGTGCACTGCTATTCTTCTGATCTGGCTTTCCATCTCTAGGGAAGAGTGTCAAGGGCAGTGTTAGGAGTTATGCGTCTTTGAAGGACAGCAAAGTTGGTGTCTAACTATCCTCTGTGCCTTTGGAAAGAAATCTCTGATAACGACTAACGGAGAAATTGCCAAACATGCCGAGTTGGATGGCAGGTTGATGAGGTAGACACTCAAGGGCATATGACAAGATCACTTAACCACCTTTTCAGTTCCTCTCCTCCTCATCATTTCCAGTGGAGGAAAGCCTCTATTATGAGTGTTTTCAAGAAACTACTATGACCTGAGACGCTTCTGGATTAGGAACAGAAATTATAGATGAGCCCCCAAATCCTGGATTCAGTTTGTCCTGAACTCTGAAGAAATAGTTGTCTTGATCCAACCTCTAATATAGTTCAGACCCAACTCCATAACGAAAGTATTCCTCAGGTACTGACCAGGATTTCTATCCAGAAATATGTTGTCATAGTTTTCTGAAAACTGTTCCAAGAATGATTAGATGGAAACGAACAGAAAACATCGTTGCAGAAAATTGGCATACTAAATGTGTGCGGTGGCTCGGTTACTGTAATAACTAGCAGGATTTCGGTTTTCAAGTGAGTGGGCGGGCACTTGTAATATTCCTATGATCTATATGCCAGCTTCACTGGTTTTCCCTTTTTGGCCACCACCATCTTTTGTTCAGCTATCAGTGACAAAAAGGGGATTTCGATACAGTTTGTTTATAAAGAGTTTTTGTATTCGTATCCTGTGTGTGAATCCTTAATGCTTTATCTGAATTTTCAAGATGTTCAGAACAGGTTCTCTGGCCAATATTTTCAAACTTCCATCTCCGTTTAAGCCCGTAAGTGTTCTCGTCTTTGACTCATGCTGAGCACTTGCAACTCGCTTCCAAGTCATTGGGACCTGCAAATCCTTTGGCTCTTTGAAATCATTTTCTTTTTTATTGGAGAGCCTAAATGTGGATGAAGGTGCCCAACTTCAGACAACTGCTAAAACTTTTGAACTTGGTTCTCTGTGACAGAGCATAGAGTTCTCATCGTGGACCGGGCACAAACAGCAACACTTATGTTTTTTGTCCATAATTTTCTCCACAACCTTCCTTTACTGCATCCGAGTCTTGTTCTCAAATCTTAAGCAAAGGGTGCATCTTCGAAGAGACGGGATCTCCATTTGCTTAATAGTTTGGCATGAGTTTATTTTGTAGTTTAGGATGGAATTTAAAATCAGTATTTGACAAAATCTACCTCTTTTACGTACTGTTTATTAACTTGTGATAGAACCAGATCTGCCAACTGTACTCATCGAAGGGGATACAAATCCATGAGGTTTCATATAAAGACCACTATAGTCTACTGTTGCATTGACTGGGAACTAGGCCCTTATGGCGGGATTTGATATGATACTTCAGAACATCCCTAGTTCAGGTAAGTAGTCCTGTGCGCTTCGGTGTTGCTGAATACACAGCCTTAAAGCAGCGAAGGTGTTGGTCAGCCTCCACACTCATTGAGCTGAATGGATCCTATAGGTGCTTTGCACTCTGTAGGGGTTAGTTAGCACCTGGCAACATTTAGGCCCATGTTCTTGTTTCTGATGGGAAGCGTAAATGATTTTGCTTGCATCTCTTAGCTGCTGTTAGTTTTCTTCCTTGAACTGTGAAGAATAAAACTCGGCACAGAGCTATTGCATCTGATTTCATTGTTTGCTTGATAAAAGTTATCATGTAGTTTATTTTAACCATATAGATCGGTGCCGAACCATTTATTTTCTTTCTGTTGCTATCACATCTTGCTGGCTTTGTCAACCATTTAAAAGTCTGAAAGCCTCTCTGGCCTCTCCTTGCTACCAGAGCTGAATGGGTAATATGGAGCCGGCAGGGGCCTGAAGTCTGCGGTGAATATTAACATTGGTGAGAATGGCAGTAGATGGACCTTTGAGTGCAAATGCGCCAGCTGTGATTCACCTTTCTTCGCAGACCAAGCACTTTGCCAATCAGCCCTGCAGTGGTGAAGTGACGAAAGCGCAAATTTATGGGGAAATGAATGGGTTTCCTGCTGCAATAATATAGACTCTCTCAACGCTGCTATGTTGCACATAGCCACAGTTGATAAATAAAACAGCATACCTACAGTGACTTAATGTTCATTGATTAAAATCATTTTCCCTGTTTATTTCATTCAGTCATTGCATATTTATACATTTAGCTTAGCACTGTCTGGTGATGTTGATTTTATATTTGGCGAAATGATGCGGTTCCCTCAGCAGTGTGACGAGGATGCAGTGAATGGGCACCAAGTTGGAGGTGGGCGGAAAAAATTGACTGCTACTGGCACTATGCAATTGCAATCACAGTGGCAACCAAAAGTCCCCGGTGTTGACGTGCCCTTGGTGCCAGGCTGCATCCCTGTGCTTCTGGGTTCGGGGGCTAAGCCAGTCGCCTGGGAGCCAGCACATCTGGACTCTGTTCTTGGCTTTGCCATTGCCTCCTAGTATGACCTTGACCATTTGACATCACTTTTTATGGCTCTTTTTCCTTTTCCATTCTTTGCCTGCTTCAGGTTTGAGTTATAACACTCCCGCCTCCAAGAGTTAACTTAATATTTGTACAGCACCCAATGGAGCAGGGCCCAAATCCCCATTGGAGCTTCAAGGTGCTATTCCAGCACAAAAGTGAATGCACATTAACACCCCCTGTTTCTTTTCAGGGTAGAGGCAGTGTGGGAGAGTCATCAGAAGGCCATGCTTTTGCGAGGCACTCCACTTCAATAGGGCCGTTCCAGCTATTTGATCCCCAAGCTAGAGCTTTACTAAAATTTTAATAAATATACTTTCTCTTGCACATATTTCTGTTTAGATAGGAGAGAGTATCTGTAACAGCACAGAGTGATAGGAGCTCTATCTCTGCAATCATGTGACAAGTCTTATCCTTCTTTCTATTCCTCCCTGCTATGCTTATAAGCATGGTACACACTTCACACAGGGTGGGGGGGAGGCTGTTAATTAGTTCTGTCTAAACTTTCTTAGAGGCATGCAAGATGCTGGTATAGCTTTGATGGTTTTTCTTCTAAATGCATCATACCCAAATAATTATGTTTCCCCCCGGGCATGTATTTCAAACAGAATTCAGTAGACGCAGTGCTTACCCATTTTATTGTTGTACGTTTAGTTTTGTTCAGACCCTCATCTTCTTTCTATGAACCTACCCTGCTTCAGGAGCTCTAGCACACTCAAGTGACAGCTGATTTATCGCGCACGTGCGTGTCCTTCCACGTCATTTATAACTTATTTATTTAGAAACTAGTGCTGGATTGGCACCCCAGATCTGAACCCTACACCGGGTTTGGAAAGTTTGGATCTGAATTGACATTTTTCTTTTTGCCTGGTCCTAAATATAAACATGTAATTAAGGATTTCCATTCTAGCGCCAAGTATTTCAGTGCTAGCAATGTATTGTTATAAACAGCAATCATAAACCAAGTTTTTAAAGGGGTTCATAAAACTATTTCAAAATCATCTGTTATTGCCATGCTGCCTAACATGCAGTTTCTAACAAGAGCCAGCCACAAAAAAAAGACTAGTGTGCTTCAGATGTGTGTGTTTCCTTGGGTCCAAGGCAGATATTTCATGATTTTTCTTCAGCTAACAAGTCCCCCTTTTACTGACTTGGAGATTTAGATAAGCAACTTGACTTTTCATGGCTCATCAGAATGCAATCGCTGAACTGGCTGAGTTTCAGCCATATGAACCTGTTGAAAGTCAAACGTCACTTAGTCAACCCTATGTATAAGGTATGTCCTTGTAAATCACTTTGGAAGCACTGGTTGACTTTAGGTTGATTCATGTGGTTTAAGATCGATTCATTTATTGCAGTCATCCAGTGCAGTCAGTTCCTTTTTGACCTTTTACTCTTATTTAAATCCAATTAGCTTTAATCTTTAATCTTATACTTGTAAACACAAACTTTGGAGAGATTTTCCTAGTTTAAACAGGTCCTGTTCTGCAACTCCTTTGTTTGAGAGTAGAATGTTATTTGATATTTAATATAACATTCAAGCACAAATCGGAGGGAGTGAGGGATTACTAATGCATATAAAAAGCATAGGAAATAAGAATAAATGTTCCTACTAGAAAAGCATAAGGTGATATTTTCCAGTTATGAAATTTATGATGGAAGTCTTGTCTTATAGATGGGACAATCACACAATAATAGATGATAATTCGGTCCACCCTACAAATATTCAGGACTCTCTTTACTGAATATTTGGTTCATAGTCAAATCACTCTTAGGACAAAATACGTAGGACATTTCCCCATCTAATCTTGAGGCTGAATTGTTCTATGAGCAATTTCAGATCAGCGCTTTAGTTCATTCTCCCTCAATCACCATGGAAAATTGAACAAGTCTTCCTCTGCAATTATGCCATGCCATGTAAATGCATATAGACAATTTAAAATATCAGGAGAGTGTTACTCTGGCAGATCCTGGATTGCAGAGCTCCCCTTGCCTTTCTCAAGCTAGCAGTGCTGGCTAGATCCCCCATATAGATTTCTCCTTCAGTGATGTTGTGTCGGTCAATATTTGCAAGGCACTTACTACTGGAAACTTATCTATATTCTAGCGATTGTGATAAATTTCCATTTCCTTACAAATGTTGAGAGGGAATTGATTGGGAGGGGGAAAGGAGGCTCTTAAATATGTCTTATACAATAAAGGCTGCATTAACCAGCATTTTACTAACCGGGATACTCTAACTGCAATTTCCAATATTCCCCCAATACAAACCCTCACTTTAGCAACCAGAATCTTTCCCGAGTCTATCTGGCAGGCCCATCAAGTATGTGCACTACAAGTATGGCACTGTCTTCTGTGTAACTCTCAGGTAACCCGACTTTTTAGATAACCGGCACCCTGCTTACGCCACTCATGCCGGATAGCAAAGCTTTTACTGTACTTTAACTCATACAGGCACAGTTAACTACTAATAAATCATAGAAAATTAGAGTTGGAAGGGACTTCTGGAGGTCATCTGGTCCAACCCCCTGCTCAAAGCAGGACCAGCCCCAACTCTACCATCCCAGCCAGGGCTTTGTCCAGCCAGGTGTTCAAAACCTCCAGGGATGGAGACTCCACCACCTCTCTGGGTAACCTGTTCCAGTGCTTTACTACCCTCCTACTAAGAAGGGTTTTCCTAATATCCACCCTCAACTTCCCTTGCTACAATTTGAGACCCTTGCTCCTTGCTCTGTCATCTGCCTCCACTGAGAACAGTCTACCTCCCTCCTCTTCAGGTTGATGAAGGCTGCTGTTAAATCCCCCCCTCAGTCTTCCTCGCTAGTGAGTGAATAGGTTGATTTATGCTACTAAAGTAATCCTAGGATTACAAGCAAGAGGTGTGAGCAATGCTGTAAAGAATCCCAAATGCAGTCTCTTAGTGTAAAGAGAGACTCTGCTGGGAATACATTTCTCTTAGCAGGCTAGGTTCGGAGTTGCTTTTACTAGCACAGAAAATATTTGGTGACAGGAAAAGATGTATAAAGTGCTGTATAGCAGAAAAGTGTGAAGGATTCATAATGATATGAAATGCTACTCAAAATTCAATGGTTTTTTTTTTCCTCCCCCATTCTGTTGCGAGGTTGAGCATCGGGCTCCTGTCACAGGAATTTCTGCTGCAGTATGCACAATTTCCCAGTATAAATGGGCTTGTTTTCAATGCAAAGTAAGCCATTTTTAAACCCCAAAATGGCCAATCTCTGCGCATAAATGGGCCTATTTGTGGAGGGAAGAGGGGGAGTAAAGAAGGCTTATAACCATGCAGCAATACAGTTTTACAAGTCTTCTGTTCAATAACAGCACCCCCCTCCCACAAGATAGTGAAGAAAGCTAAGTTTGGCAGGGAGATTACACTACAGCCTACAATAAATGGAGAACACATTTTAAAATGATTTTCTGTAAGGTTGTAAATTTTGCCCGGCATTGTCCTTTAAAGCTTTTTAGATCATAGACACTGCAGTGATCTGGCTATGCACAAAGCTATATACAGGGATAGAAATAGCTCCCTTTGCGGGTGAATTCCACGTCAAACATTGACAATAACATTTGATTTCCTAGATGGAGTTGTGGGGATGGAGAGGCTTTCTTCAGGACTGGCAAGATTTTAAGGCTCAAAGCTGTAATTTTTCTACAATACTATGTTTTTAGTGTCGAGCATCCTTTCAGTTTGGACTGCCTAAATTGTTGAGGTGATTGCAGGCAACGACATTGTTTGGTGTTGTGCGCGCTGATCCGTGGATGTCCGTGGCGCCTCTTGCTGGTGCTGCGCCATGTTTTCAGAGCCGTGCATGGGAGGGTGTTTGTGTAAGAGGTGTCCTGTCCTAAAATAGAAAGCTGAAGTACACATTTGGAGAACCCGGGCAATCAGCTGTTATCTATAAAGTAGCCGAAGTTCAGACCGGGCACCCTGCGAACATGCAGTAAGTAGAACAAAGCCTTTTTATTACCAAATGGCAAACTGTTCACCGGGAGGGCATGAATGTCATCTCTGCCTCCAAAGCTGTACTGGACCAGAAAAACTGAAACCTGAAATGCTTCTTCCAGGTACCAGGACACTTGACAGCAATGCCATGAAAGTTTGGGCACGTGTGGTGTGAACCCAGCACTTGATGCCATGTGCAGACTTCTTCATTCCCAAAAACTTGGATGGGCCACAGAGGCCAGTCCAAGGCTAGAGGATCCCCTACAGAGGTGTTCCCAATGTACGGCTTTTTTCCCCAAATCCTAGGCATTTGGGCTCTGCACTGCATTGTAGTTTTGTCCCTTGTGCAGAGATAAGACTTTTCTGAGTTGTTAAAACTGTTCATGTCTATTTTTGAGCAACAGCTAATAGGCCCGTCTGGTACTCCCACAGCATAACTGTGAACCTGTCCCATCTGTCCTTTTCATCCCCAGTGCATCACATGTGGTCTCCAGGCAAGCTGGTCCTACATGAGTCAATAATCCAAGTGGTGAACGTCTTCCTTTCTATTCGGGTCCCAGCCCTGCTTCCCATGGAAACCATGTTGAATTCACTGTGAGTTCAATGAGAGCAGATTCAAGCACCCAGGATGATTTCCTGTGATGGCATATAATGGTCTGATCCTATGATCCGGCAGGACACCATGCTTGCTTCTGGGCCCACCCAACAGAAGTGCAGTGAATTAAGAACACGATAGCTACCCCACCGCAACACTAGTGGCTACAGGTTGGCTTTTAAATCATGGACCAAACTGGAAGGTGGGAGAGGCTGATAGTGGTTTCTGTTGCAGCTGATGCCTGGCACTGTCTAGGTTGTTGGATGGGGTGCCATCAGATATAGAGATAATGATCACACCATCTAAATTGGATCAACAGATGCAATGTGCTAACATTGCCATATCTCATCCTTTTGTGGAGTAAATATGCCAGACATAATGTCATTAAAATATTGTTTTCCTATTTCTTTTAGTGATGCAAACTTGGATTATCATGTTAAATCTGATGTACAGAGTGCATAGGCTTTGTACAATAAATATGGTTTATATTCAGCATGCGGCACTAGGATCTAACTACTAAACTGTCATAACATTGATGAATCGTGGCTAAATACTGGTGTATTGAAGTGAAATTTTATCCTGAAAAGGAGGGGAGTGTGAATTTCTGTCCTGTTTTACCATATGGCTGAAGAGTTGGATAGGCTAGACACTGTTGACAAACATACACCCATTATATGCAACTTCACATGATGATTTAGCTAAGGTTTGTCCTCACACTCACTGGAGCACATAATGAAGCCATATGTCTGCGTTAGTAAGACACCAGCACACATCAATTATTTTTAGTTGTGTTTGATCAGACCAAACTACATTGTTTGATTGTTTTCTCTTAATGTAGAGGAAATTTGAAGTTTTCTTAAATTCTATTTTTTTCAGACTATGGACAGTACAAAGTATGAGCTGATTATAGAAGCTAAGGACATGGCTGGTCTCGACGTGGGATTAACCGGCACAGCGACTGCTACCATTCTTATTGATGACAAAAACGATTACGCCCCCGAATTCACGAAGAAAGAGGTAAGGATTAACCCTCTCTGTCTTATTAACCTTTGCAATTAGTAAATCAGTTTGTTTCTCCGTGTATAATTTTACATTAAGGGAGAGCGGAACAAGTAAAGGTAGTGCTAGTATGCCCGAGATTATTCAGTGGTCATGCTAATTTGAAAAGCAATTAAAAGTAAAATATTGTTTTCTCATCTTGAACACCTGATCGTGCAAGACCAGTTGGTTCTGGCTTTCAGGGGCTCTATGAAGCCAACACACAGCGAGCAGACCCAAACCCACCCTAGTGTCTGAATAGCGTTTTGGCTCTATGGACCGAGCCCCAGTCTCCTCCAAACCCAACACCTTCTATCTCATTTGATTTTGTGCCCCATAACCTATTGCCTTTTAGTTCAGGGTGGCCTACTTTCCCCAAAATTATACATATCCAAATGTCTTCCTCCCTTACATAAATACATGCATCATTTAAAATAGTTTCCAAAAGCAGAAAGTAACCAAGCTCTAGCCCAGCCTCTTCCGATGTAGGCTAGGGGAGCGATCATTTGTAAATTCAGTGTGCCAGAGCTAGCTTTTCCCTTCCTCCCCTGGGGGAAGAGGAGTCCCCTCCCTTTAAGCCTCCTAGCTCTGAGGTTTAAAATATTATGAAACTTAGACAAAATCAGCCTGTTTTGTCAAGAAGTCCAGTTCAGCACTTTCCTTTTGTGACAGCTAGTTTTGACAGTTTTATAATGCAAGTTGAAGTCCTTAAGGCTTTAGATTTCACCTGTGTAATGGGGGAATTTTCTCTTTCAAGAGGAGTCCTGTTGACCGGTGCTGGGATCCTGGGAAAAAACCTAGGTGGTCGCTGCCTGTGCGAGAAGGGAATTAAAATTTTTCAGCCCCCGATGACCAAGTTCTCTGGCATCAGGCAAGCCACCCCTATCTGGAAACCCCCAAGAGTACAGATGATTTTTAAGGGCTCTGCCAGTTGGACACCCCAAAACACTTGGTTTGCATTTGGGCTACAAACATTTCTCCAAGCTCTGCAGCTCCTGCAGTTACTTCGAAATGATAGGAAGCCAGCATTGTCGATGCTGAATTTAATGCTGTTTTGAAAAGGGTCAGCTCCACAAACCTCCCATTACGAACATCTTGTTTTCTTCTTTGTGCTGCTTTTTTTCCCTTTCTGGTTTAATTTTAGACATTTGACGGTGATGCATTTGGAAAAGAGTGATTGTAATTTCAGTGTAATAATTATTCCCTCAGCAACTGCAGATCAAGGTCTCAGATTGAAAAAGGAGGCTTCAAAACAGCTTTTTTTTTTGTAGTTAAAATAAAGTTCTATTACTAAACATTGCCGGCAAAACCAGGCACTTTTAAGAAGAATATTTCTGCCAAAGCTTCACCGAATAATGCCACGGACCGTCTAGGGCGTGATCCAATGCGCATGAAGTTAATGGAAACCTTTCTACAAATTTAAGTGAGCTATTGATCAGGCTGTTAATCTTGTTAGAATAATTTTTTTGGATCAGGCCCTTAATCCTATAAGAGCTATTTCATTTGGACTTTTAATTAAGATCTACATAAAATCTTACGCGTTTATAGGTTCTCTTAAGTGAATAATTACTAATCAGTAGGAGGACTCGCCATATTAGGAACATGACATCATTCACACTGAGGTTTTATATGTATGTGTATGTGTCTTTGTGTATAGATAGATAGATGTGTTATATAAAAATTGTGGTTTTATATACTCAAATTGGGGGGGGTATAAGTATATATGCATATATGAAATATAAATATATCTATTTTATATATATAATATATCAAATATGTATGTGTATGTGTATAGATAGATTGAGGTTTTATATAGTCAAATTGAGAGGTGTGTGTGTATATATATATAAATATATTTATAAAAAATAAATATATATATATTATATTAAAATACATATATAATATATGTATCAAATATGTGTGTGTGTGTATAAATTAGCCTGAAAATCTGTGTATGGGCACCCAATATTAATAGTTTGTTTTTAAGAAGTTGTAATATCACAGTCCATTAAGCAAGACAACCTCCAGGTAGTTCACACCTTTGAAAATCAGACACCTTAATGCAAGTTAAACACCCAGGCTGGAAAAGTTAGATTAAAGAATTGTTACTACTTGCCTGAAATACGGATGGGTCCTTTTTAACTCAAGTGTCTTATTTTTATGCTATATACCTTATTCTTGAGCACTCAAAACCAATTTAAAATGGTAATGCTTTGTAATCAGACATTTCCTCCTTGGTCAAGCTATTTACTGGAACAAAGCCCAAGCATGAGAATCGCAACCTAGTGTCATCAGGATTTAAATTAAATAAGAATTGCCGTTAGATTGGATGGCTTAGAAACCTATTAGTAATTCTTAAGTCTGATCTGGCCGACAGTGGGGTGTGAGTGGGAGCACTGTGATGGGGAAGGGTTAATGAATTCTTGGCATTGTGCCTGTTTTGTGGTAAATTGTATTTTTGTGGGTCCTGTGTATGGAGAGAAATTGTATTTTGAAAGCGAGCTAGAGGTGTTTTTCCTGCTCAGGGTCTGGAGAATTTATTATCTTCTCTACCTTTGTTCCCACCTGAGCCTAACTGGGGGGGGGGGGGACCCTGATAGCCCGAGACCAGTGTGAACTAACAACCAAGGAAAATAAGGATGACAGGATGTGGATGCTTAAGTAAGGTTCTTAATGTCAGCTGCATGTGCATGGAGAGTCACTTGATGGGCTCCCTGTGGAGAGCAGTTTGGAGAGGAGTCTCTAACGGCTTGCTCAGGGATCGGTCCTGGGAGCCCACTTGTTTAACGTTCTCATTAATGACCATTGTGCAGCAGCTAGGTTTGCGTCTATGAACATTTCAGATCGTAGGAATGATGGGAAAAAGCTGGCGGGTATGATCAATACAGAGGAAGAAGCAACTCTTGAATAGGAAGAGTGTAAGAGGAGTTGAGGAGCTGAGCTGTAGAAATAGGAGGAGGTTTAAGTGTATGAAGTAAGTGGCTTAAGGACTAATAACAAGAGCTCTTGTTTATAAGGCAACAGAAGAGGAGAGGGACCTGGGAGAACTGGTTTGTCGTTGACCTTCTGGGGCGTCTGCGTTTTTTATTTTCCTCTCAAGCGTTATTAACATAGCTCAAAGCTAAAGGAGGGAACTTTGACTAGACTGCACTGGTACTCTTGTTGGGCTTTGGGTGTCTGGCATAAGGGGTTTTTCTTCCCAGCTCACATGGGTAAGGACGGTAGGGTTTGGTTTTTTGCTTTCCTCTGTGGCTTTCCTCTCGGCGTATGTTAACCTGGGAATTCCTGTGTGGTCCTAGTGGCAGGGCATTAGCAGCACTCTTGTCTCCTCTACTTCTATAGCATGTAGCAAGGCACTTGGCATTTTGTTTCCACGAAGTGCTTTTGCGGCTGTGGTAAAGGTGAGGGGTTGGTATGGATGAGTGCTAGGACCTTTGCTATGTGGTGGCCTGCAAATGCAGGGGTTGGGACTTGGCACCTGACGAGCACCCCCATCCAGTCCTGTGTTTCTAGGCCAGAGCCTTTCATTTCCAGACAGGATTTACTGTTGAGGCCCCAGTCTAGGTTGATAAAAACTATAGAAACTTTTCCCCTACTGGAGTCTTGTTTGGTGGCCTTTGTGGTGTGTCCTCAGTTTCTAATGGAGAAGTCAACCTCATGTCGATTCATGGCCTAGTTGGAACTAATCCGCAATCATTAGCAAAGGGACTTCAACAGCCTGAAAGGGCCTCTGGCTCAGGACATCACATCATCAGGGTGTGTCCTGAGGATTTGTTTCCTTGAGACCTCCGTTCCTATCTGAGCCTAATTAGGAGTCGGGGCCCAACATCCAGAGGCCAATGTTAGGGAGCAAATTTGAGACTCCCGGGAAGTTTTAGCACGTATTAGGGAGGTGCCTGGAATCCAGGTGCAAATCAGAAGGACCTCTCCACCAGCGAGGTGGTTTCCCTGCGGGTACCTGGACTGGTCAGTACCCGGCTGCTGTCAGCACCGACTCGTTCTGTGGCTAAAGAGGCGATCCTTACTCTAGCTGTCAGATCTGACATGCTGGTCAAGGGGGGTGGAGAAGATCATGATGGCTCTTTAATGCTGAAGTAATTGACACTTGCCTTGACTTATTGTCTAAGACATCAAGTAATTGCATTTAAATATTTAGTGCATCCCACGTTTCTGCAGTGCAATTGATTTGAATTTATGTATAGGCCATTTTATGCAGACTTTCCTAACAGCTGACAACAATTATATTAAAAAAAAGAAAAGAAAAGAAAAGACAGATTCTGTGGGATAGCTTTTGAAGCAGAAAGCTCAAATGCAGAAAATCTGATTATTTGATTTATGAATGCTATCTTCTTTTATTTACTTTGAGCTCGGCTGCTTTTAGTATTGGTTCTTTTAGTATTGATGTGTTTTTTCCCACTATCTTCCTTCTCTTTAAAGATATTTTCTAACAGTCCCTTTTTCTCTTATGAAACAAATACATATTTACTGCCTTGTGCTGTCTTGACAAAATAATTTCTACTGAAAATATTTCAACAGTAAATAGCTTTTGCTTTTCTTTTTCATGGTGGCACGCAGGTGGTAGCTCTATTTAGCCTTTTTTTTTCAAATGTATGTTCTTCAGCAGAGACTACCAAGGGCCAAAATTAATTCCTGATGTAATCTAATGGAAGCCAGTTGCATTATAGCAAGAATTGGTAGCAGATCCAGGAACAGGCAAGGCAGTACAGTGAGCAGTGGGTTCTGGACTGCCCCAGATGATTGGGGCAGGGTCTGTCTGGAGCGCAAAAAGTGCAAGCGGGTGCTGTTTACTCTTCCTCTCCGTCCTCGTCCCAATGAGTTCACTAGCAGCAGAAAGGAGGGGATGAGTGGCAATGGAAGCACTCAGCTGCTGGGCTCCAGAGCCATGTGAAAGCAGGAGCTCCTAGCAGACCCCACACAGTGCTTACATGTGGCACAGCCAAAAGGGGTTGTGACCACCCCACTGCACCCTCTGGATCCACCCCTGCCAAGGATGGCTCTAACCTGGAATATTACTTGCTCGGTACTTGATAAAAGTAGTGACAGTGTTTACCACAATGTCTGGGCTTGCATTAAGGAATCCGAGTGCCTTTTTATATATTGTTTTTTCAAGTGTTTTCCATTTTCGTGAGCTTGCTGCTTCCCAGGACGTCTAACAACTTTTGCAGATTTCATCCAAGTTGAAAACCTGGAGTGCTGTGTCCAGTTTTGGGCCCCCCACTACAGAAAGGATGTGGGCAAATGGGAAAGAGTCCAGTGGAGGGCAACAAAAATGGTGAGAGGTAGGAGGCACAGGACTTCTGAGGAGAGGCTGAGGGTCTTATATAGTCTGGAGAAGAAAAGACTGAGGTGGGATTTAATAGCAGACTTCAAGTGCTAGGGTTCAGTCTTAGGACAGATTTTGTTCAACGTCTTCATTAACGACCTGGAAGATGGTATTGAGTGCACCTCAGCAAGTGTACAGATAACATCAAGATGGAGGGAGTAGCAGATATGCTGGAGGGTAGGGCTAGGATGGCAAATTGAAGAATGGGGCCAAAAGAAATATCCTGAGGTTAAATGAGGACAAGTGCAAAGTCCTGCACGTAGGATGTAGCTGTCCCATGCACCGGTACAGGCTGGGGCCTGACTGGCCGGGCAGCAGCTCTGCAGAAAAGGACCTGGGGGTTACAATGGGCAGTAAGAGGGATATGAACCACCAGTGTGCCCTTGTTGCAGGGAAGGCCAATAGCATACGAGGCTACATTAGTAAAAGTGTTGCCAGTAGGTCAAAGGAAGTGATTAGTCCCCTCTGTTCAGCACTGGTGAGGCCACATTGGGAGTACTGTGTTCAGTTTTGGGCCCCTTGCTACAGAAAGGATTGGAGAGTCCAGTGGAGGGCAACAAAAATGGTGAGGGAGCTGGGAGACATGAGTTGTGAGGAGAGAAGTTGTGAGTTGTTAGTCAAGAGAAGAGGAAACTGAGAGGGATTTAATAGTAGCTTTCAACTACCTGAAGGGGGAGTTCAAAAGAGAATGGAGCTAAATTGGTCTCAGGGATGGCAGATGACAGAACAAAGAGCAATGATGTCTAGTTGCAGCAATGGAAGCTGAAGTTAGATATTAGGAAGAAATGTGTCATTAGAAGAGTAGTAAAGCACTGGAACGGGTTACCCAGCACGGTGGTGGAATCTCCATCCTCGGAAGTATTTAAGACCTCACTAGACAATGCTTTGACTGGGATGATCTAGTTGGGGATGGCCCCACTTTGGTCTGATGACCTCCTGAGCTCCGTTCCAACACTAATTTTCTATGATTCTGTAATGTACTGTACCTACGTTTACAGGATGCATTAGACGGGTTAACGGAGGTTTTTACTTAAATCCTTTGGGCAAGGTGGTGTCAGTTTTGTTTGATTCTGGGTCTGTTCCTTGCAGATGCTTTACGTTTTGATGCCTGGGTCATCTTTACTCCTTCCTTCCCCTGATGAGCTTTGATTTTGCAGTGTATGATAAAAATAGATTTGGGGCACAGACCTGAAAAGGCAATACTTTTCCATCTTGCTGCCTATCCTGTTGTACACATAATGTTGCAATAGCTATCTCATACTCTTTGGTCCAGGCTACTGATTAGGGTCAGACCCCTTGGCACTTTCGGACATCAAGCTCCAAATTAAAAATGTTGTGAATGATTAGTCTGTATCAAAATGTCTATCCTGTTCAATTCAATACGTCTCCTATATCCCCCCCTGAATATTCAGGTATCTGGCACACATTTAATAGTTTTATGTGTTAAAATGCAGCTCACAAACTTGACCCTGTTCTTTCCTGAGGTTTAACTTAGTTGAACTTAAAAGCCTAAAAAAGAGCATTTTGCTGGTAAAAAGTATTTGGCCTTGACTGGAAAGTTAAATACAATATTTCAGAAGCTCCTCTCTGGCTAATGCCACTATTGATAGTATGTGATCAAGGGCTATCAGTGCAACATCTTCTGGATGCTATGGGCGTTTATGCCCATGCTCCAGGGGGAGAAGGAGCGGGGGCGAGGGCTCTTTAATTAGAGCAGCTCTGAGATTATCCTCTAATTAAAGTGTCCCAAGTGCCTTGTGTATCAACGTCCCCATGCTGAAAATAGTTAAGCAGGGTAGCAGATAATGTACATAACACTCATCACATAGGGATTCATGCAGGCCACCAGGTCATGGGTGGCCTGATCTGAGGCTACTCAGGGATCAAAAGGCTGAACCAGGGTCAGGAGGAATGAGCAATATCCAGAGGCAGGCTGTGTCAAGAAGCCAGGAGGTTGGTTTGAGAGAGGGGTCTAGGAACAAGCCAAGTCAGGAGATCAGGCAGAGAGGAAGCCAGGTCGAGAAGCCAGGGGATCAGGTACAGAGCAGAGTCTGAGCTCAAGCTGGAGGCATTAGCAGAACAGTCTGGGGTCCGATTGAGCCCTGTTGCCCAGACACTTCTTGTACTTGCTCAGGAGCTTATATGGGGGAAGTTGAGGGTCAGCTCGTCCTAACCGGCCCCTCTCGTGATGGGTTACATGAAGAGCTAGGCCTTAATGGAGCTATCAGGCCAGCCTTGCTGAGTCTAGCTGGGCAGCCACAGGGTGGAAGGCTGGGATGAGCACAAGCTGAGGCTCTGTGTTCAAGGCCCTGGCCTGATACCAGCTTTTGCATGTAGTTCACACATATATAAATGTAGCATGTAACAGTGGAAATGTTTGGAGATCAGGAAACTGTTTTCTGGAAACTCTTGAAAGATCTGCCCTTCCTTGTTTGAAATTAGTCTTAAAAAAATCTAATTTGGGGAGATATTAGTATATACAGAAATAGATTTTTGTGTCACGAAGAACATTTGGGATTTCTTTCTAGCCAGTTCAAGCCTCGGACTCACTTTTGTATAGTAGCAAGGGAGTGCTCGGCTGGAAGTAAGTAATGAGCCAAGGCAAAGAGCAGAAATTGATCATTCTGGAAAATCTGACATCTGACTTGCCTACCGCAAGATATTCAAACTGCTTGGGAATGAATGACTTGGGCTGAGTGATTGCTAATGGTGCTGGGAATTGTTTATATACCCAGTGCATTAAGAAAAATTATGATGATTTTTTTCTGAGCCACTTTGTCACAACTGGTGACAAACTACTGCAGTGATGTGTGCCTGAAATACTTGCATGCTAGTGTCTGGCTAATGCCATGTTGGTAGTATATGAGCAAGGACTAGAGCAGTGCAACATCTGCTGAATGCTATGGGCATTTATGCACATGCTCCAGGAGTGGGGAAGGGGGAAGGAGAGGGTGACCGTTTAATTGGAGCGGCTCTGAGATTGGCTCTAATTAAAGCATCCCAAGTGTATCGTGTATCAACATCCACGTGCTGAAAAATGGCAGCAGGGGCACTTTAACTAAAGCTCATTGAACAAGCTTTAATTAACACCCCCAGCCCCACCACCACCATTTTTTGGTGCGGGGATGTTGATACATGAGATGCTCGAGTCTGCTGGAGCATGGTACTTACTGTGCTCCAGCAGACTTGATTAAGCGAATCTGCTCTGCCGTGCTGTAATTACAGTGTGCTGTAATTACACTGCTCGTGTATAGGTGCCCTATGAGCTGGCAAGGCCATCTCTATGTATCATACTGTTTCCCCTAAAATCATCGATTCTGACAAAACACCAGTATTCTTCTTTTCCATAGGTCCAGTGGAGTCCATTGGCTGGTTTCCTTCAGTGGTTCCATTGTTGTAATAATAGGAGCTTTGCCCCTTCTGCCCAGCCCTTCTCCCTCCCTGCACATGGGCTGAAGAACCCACCTCCAGCCTCCCACGTTCCTGCATAGGCCCTGGTAAGCCATGGGCCTTCACTGTATTCCTTAGTCCCCCGTAGTAGGACCTCTAGTAAACCCATATGGCCAGGCTGTCCCAGGAACCTTCTGAAAAGGAGAGTCTCCACTGAGGATTTCCACAGTAAGCTCTGTCAAATGCTGGGAAGAAGGAAGAAAAGTGTGATGATATTTTTTTGAAGCTCGCCTAGTAGGTGGCTTTTGTCTACTTACAGCACAGCTTTGGGAAGTTGGGCTATCAATTGCAAATATTACCCTCCATACCATCCCCACCATGTGCACATGTGAGAGAGAGAACCTGCATGTGGATCCCCTCTACGGAAGTTTTGGCTGAGTAAAGTTGAATCTCTTTTGCTTTCCTCCTTTGAGTCCCTCTTCGCGACTCGCTTCCCAAAAGAGAAAGTAAGAACTTTCAAACCTTTCTGTTTCCTCAATAAGAAGGCATTTAAACAGCGAGAGCTCTACAGCATCAGAAGAGTCAACTTCGGAAAGCTTCTTTTTTATTATAGCTGTTTTATAAATGTATTAGACTCTAAACAAAGTGTCCAATTAAAAGTAATATTTTTTTTTTGCATGAAGCAAGGAGTCTCAGAAAGGGTACAGTGTTAACCAAAAGCTTTATCCAGAATAATCTTTTATTGGACCAACTGTATAGTTTGGGATGGGCACAGAGGAGCTTTTAGGTAACACTGGACCCTTTCTGTGACTCCTTGCCTCGTACGAAAAAAATATTACTTTTAATTAGACACGTTGTTTAGAGCCTAATACATTTATAAAACAGCTGTACCATCATTTTTTTTAATTATTTTTATTTTTGCCCTCTTACAAATCAATTGAAATCCACCTTAATTTAACAAAACATCTCCCTAGTGAAAATAGAGATATTTTAACTTTCTGAGCCTTTTGTGCCCTCTGAAGAAATAGTATTTGGTCACTCTTCCTGTTAAAGGTACCTTTTATATATAGCTTTAAACAAAGTTAATAAATGGTTAATAGATGTCAATAGGTTGCCATATATAATACCGCCTTCTGATACGGGCTTGGCATGTGTACCCATCTTTTTCTGCTTCAGAGGATATGAGGTTTTTGGAGCAGCACCTAGTGCGACTTGGTCTTGACCTCAAGCTGAGAGATGTGTGTTTCTGTTCTGGAGATCCCTAGTTTGGTTCCTGGCATTGGCCAAGATGTCTAGTACCAACCCATTTGTAAATGAGCCAAGCAGACCACTTTGATGTCCATTTGTCCGTAGAGCAGGTAGTGCAGGGCACGTAAACTAGTCTTAGGCCTTCTCACGGTTCCCTGTTTCCAGAAAGTGACTTGCTGACTGCTTGTCTCTGTATTATGCCACTGAAGCAGCACGTCTCTTATTTAGCATATCGTTGTCTCAAAACCATTTAAGAACTCTTAAACACGGGAAATGACCAGGCCCCAACCTCTCCCTCCAGCTCCATGGTCTACCAAAAGGACTTGCCTTTTTTGCCTTTTCCCTTTCTTTTGATTTTAGTTCCTGAATGTGATTTGGTCGTGAGATGGGTGGGCACTGTTGCTGATGGAGTAAGCTTGCCCATGGCTTGGAATGTCATTCTTTTTCATTGTTTTCCTTCCAAACCTTTTCCCAGATTTTACCTGTGGTGCAGAAATTTTTATCCAGCTGTTCCTGCAACAAGTTTGTGGAAGACAAAAGAGATTAAGTAGTCCCGTAATTGATTTATTTGCATGCTTTCATGTTTAAGCCCGGGGCAAAGCTGCAGATGTATACGTGTTGTAGCTAGATTCCATTTACAGAGTGTCTATTCGTTTAGTTTACAAAATACCTATTAGTCAAATTGAGAGCTATTTATCAAATCCATGCACAGGGAAGCCAGCATCTCAGTTGTGATTAACATATTTTTATTCCAAATTAAGTGTGCATGCATTAAAAATCCACTGCAAAAATAGCACATTGTTTTAAATTAATAGTAAAGGTCTGATTTAAGCTGTGCTACTTTCCCCCCTGCTTAACAGTCAGCTTTCATTATCAGCCAGGTTTTAAAACCAAGCAATTAAAGTTCTTCCTGTTTGCATGGTATTTCATGCGGCAGTTTTGTAGTGCAGAAATTTTCAAAGTCAGTGACTTAGGAGTGTAAGTCTCATTTCCAGAAGTCATTTAGACCCTTAACAGTCAAAGTTTAAAGGCATTTCAGTATCTAAAGATGCAGATAGGTCCTCAGATGTTTCTGAAAATCTCACTAGATGCTTTACTCGTACTGGAGTTAGAGAAACCTGGCCTTTAGAACCCCATTGATGCTCATTACGGTTGTGCGAAGCTTTGATAACTGATTCAGTTCGGAGGAGATTTGGCCTGATTTGTATTTGGAGAATCTGCCACCAAATCGAATTGGGAGACCCGTTAAAACGTCTGAATCAAATTGGAAGCCTCCAAATCGATTCAGAGATATTCGGTGCCAATTCGGCGATTCAGCCGTAGACTAAACAGGCACACGGGACACAGCTGCCTCCTCCAGCTGATAAGTCTGTCGTGGAAGGTGGAGACAGGCGGGAAGGGGCATGGTGGGGAGCAGATCAATGCCCCCACAGTGAGGGAGGGTTTGGGGCTGGGACAAGCTGCCCAGCCGGGGGGCGGGGTGTGGGACTGGGGGGCTCCCGTCACTGTGCACCGCTGTGCACCACCGGTCTGGGAGCTGCTCTTCCAGTGGGTCCTTGGGCGGCTTTCGCTGCCAGTCTGGGAGGGCATGGGAGCAGGCATATGCCCCCAGATCTACAAGGGGAGGCTGGGCTAGGCTGTGCTCTGGACGGGCAGTGGAAGGTGCTGGGAGCGGGGCCCAGCCTGCCCTGCACAGACCCAGGGGCACATGCCCACTCCCATGCCCTCCTGGACCAGCGGTGTGCAGTGGTGGGAGCCCCGCGCCCCCTTGTCCTGGCTGGGCAGCTTCTCCCGTCCCAACCCCAATCCCTCCCTCGCTGTTGGGGTGCTGACCTGTCCCCCCCATGCCCCTTCCCTCTCCCCTCCATCCACCACAACAGACTTACCTGCTGGAGGCAGCTACATCCGGCGTGGTCCAGGACTGTTGCTTGTTTAGTCTATGGGAGAGTCTACGAATCTGCGCTGAATCTTCTAATCCAATTTGGCTGAATCAAATTGGGACAGTGACTCTAATCACCGAATTGAATCACTGTCGCTCCGAATTGGCCAAATCCAAATCTGAATTGAATACTTGCCACTTCGCACAGGCCTAATGCTCATGGGAAATTGTAGTCCTACATCCCTGCCATTTCTTAAAAATGATCACATAGACACTGATCAACATTTCTGTCCATGATCAGTAGTGATTTTCATTGATATTTCTGCATTGCCATGCGGATGCACTGATTGGAGAACATCTGAAACATGCATTAAAACAATATGGATGTATGGAGACTGAAGGGCCTTTTCAGTGATGCCTCCATCTTGTTCGCATGATGATCTGCATCATCTTCCACTGGAGTCAGCAGGAGCTGAGGATGGTCCCATCAGGAGAAATTTGCAGCACCTTGCTGACGTGAGCACCAGGCAAATATTCAGCTGCAAGGGTACAAATGGGAGTTACTTAGAGAGAGAGAGAAAGTAGGGAGGACAGCGGGAGATCAGTCCTACCCCTGCTGCGCATTGAGCAGAACAGGTTGGAGCACAGGGTAAAAATAGTCTTTGGAAGAGCAGCGCTGCTTGTACTCCTCCAGATTCATATTGTGGGCATAATAATTTGTATTCATGCTGCTTTCCGTGAGCTATCTGCAGAACCATGTGAGCACTTTGTTTGAGAACTTTTGCAAATATGTTGAACACTGAGTCTCTCCACTTATCACATAATTAGAGTTGGATGCACTGCATAGCAGTAGGCAACAGAGTTCCACATTTATCTTCACTTGCAAGGGGTGAGTTTCACTGCTTTG
The DNA here is from genome assembly GCA_030014935.1 of Caiman crocodilus. Classification (NCBI taxonomy): domain Eukaryota; kingdom Metazoa; phylum Chordata; order Crocodylia; family Alligatoridae; genus Caiman; species Caiman crocodilus. Next base: position 6,241,410 of record JAGPOW010002791.1, on the reverse strand, counting down.
TTTCTCTCCACCAAGGTCATGAAGTACATGAAGTTTTCTATTTAATCTCCAGATAAACACATTTCAGTGGTACATAAAACAACAACGTGCCGCCTTTATAATCTGCAAGCAGTGGAGGAACACATGTATAAGTACGGCAGCGGTTCTGCGAATGGGAATAACCGTTCACACAGCACGCAATTGAGGGGTAGCACAAAGGTACTTCACCGCTCCCGCACATCTCTTTGGTTTGAGCCCATGCACGTAATAAACTTGCATTCTTGCTGGGCCTTTTCTTTTAATTTCCAAAAGACTGTCATTCCCTTCCCGTCCTTGATTAGTTGTGATCAGCTGATCTCAGTCATCCTGATGTGAACCTCCCTGCAAGGCCTTGCCTCTTCTAACCCTTTGGTTATGCTTGGGAAGTCAGCAACAACTCAGCAGTAATAACAGCAATTCTCACTGCAGCTGGTAGAGTCTCACCACAGCATCGTTCCAATGCTGACTATCCTCCGAAGACTTCTTCCATCTGCTTCCACTAAGAGCAAATATCCAAACACTGAGAGCAGCAAAAAGCCATAAAACCACAATTTATTGCTCTCTTCTACAAGAACTGAAGGTTAATATGCTTCCTCAATGCGGTCTATGAAGTGTGAACTTTACCATAGATATTAAGTTCTGAATTACAAAGCAAACAGTAGCAGTAACCGTTTTGAATACATCAAGCAGAAATGCATTTGGGAAAGTCATTTGATAATAGAAATTAAAGAAAAAAACAGCTATGGTGTGAAGCATGAGCTAATTAAAGATAATGGGCAGACTCCTGTCATAGCCCAGCACCTCTAATTCAGGAAAGTTGTATTAAAAAAAAAATTAGCTTGATTGAACTACATCTCCCATGATGCACAGCAGTCATGGGCTTCCCTGATGGATTGCCTCTTGTCTGGAAAGGGGGAGACCATGATGTACCGTGGGAGATTGCAGCCTGATTAGAGAGTCTGGAACAAATGGACCAGCAAAATGCCATCGCAATATTTTCCAATGGAAATACTTAGGTTTCCGCCAGATTATTTCAACAGGCGCATTTTTACCCCAAATTGCAAAATGTCCATGTCAAATGGTCCAGCTCTACCCTTGCACATTTGAGACCTGCAAATGAAAGTTGTTATATTGTGTAAGGCCCTGGACTGGGATGAGCCCTGTAAGCGGAGAGCTGTTTATGCCTGTGTGAAGTCCTGTAGACAGCGATGGCTTTCTGAGCGTGTGCACAGGTTCGTCTGTGGATTCGATGCTTATGCTTTTGTTCTCCTTCCTTAAATACCGCACGGGCTAAGGAATGCAGGACCAAGAAGTGCAATAAATGGCAAGGGCTAATGTCTAGGCATTGCCCTTGACGTACTGCCAGTGAAAACATTTTCATTCCACTGGCAAAAATATTCTATAGGTTAAAATGCTTCTATATTTATTTGCTGAAAGGGTTACACATCTCCGTGTCTAAATTCATTTCTGAATGTGGAATCTGCACCATGCAAAAATGCTAAGAACGCTAAATCTCCTTGTTTGACTCTAGCACCGCTGATTTTGTAAGTAATACATGGAGGAATTGCTAGATATGTGGCTAAATATCACACTAATCCCATGAGTTAAGAAACCCACATTGCTAAAAAGCCTCTGGCATCTGTAGGAGTTCCTCTTTAAAACTAGGATTAAGCAAGATAACCCGCTGTAGATCTTAACATATTCAATTTGCACCAGACAAGACCCTATTTTAATAGCAATTACACAATATGTGCTAGTTGGTGTGGTTTTTTTTTTTGTCAGCAACGCTAAAACTGATTTGGCTACTATGAAATTTGCTAACCATCTGTGCAAACGAATCAAAATGTCAGGATTATTTAGACAAAATATCTTTTTTCCTTCTGCTCTGGAACATTAAAATAGTGAACCAATAAAAATCAACACGTTAAAAAGAGCTGTACACTTAGTCAAGTAAAACTGTTGGCAAGTGCCTAAGGAAGAAGCGTGTTTGGAAAGCAATAAAATTCTATAAGGTTGATCATCTCTTGAACTTCGGGGGGTGAAACCAGCCTTGAACACTTCAGTGAAAATAGATTTGCAGATTCATAGGGATTCTTTGCAATTTTGGTATCTATTGAGAAAAATGGTCCAGCAGTGTAATTTATTCAGCTCCTTGTATGTTCTCTTTTTGGCTTATTTCCATGTCTTGTTTGCCTTTGAGTCCCAGCTGCTTATTTGCTTAAAGGGTAGCCTTTTCTCCAGCCGGCTGTCTAACAGTCACTTAATATTTATTTGTTTTTACAAATGTTTTCCCCTATGTTCCCAATCCATATGTCACACAGGAGACAAAAAAAAACAACCGAAAAGACGCATAGTCCCATGCTGCGCATGGCATGGACTTTATCCAGGCTTTGCAGTGGGCTGAAACCATGGGGCATCCTCTTAGCCCCAGTTTTGGCTCCCAGATGAAGTATGAGGTTTCACTACTTCGCTTCTCAAGTCCAAGTCCTGTATCTCCTCCTTCACTTACTGCTGGGCCACTAATCCCCATCAGCTCTTCTCTGATTTTGTCCTGGTCAGGATTCTTCAGGTCTCCCTAAAGAAAAGTCATTGTTAGAGAGCCCCACCGACTGCTCACTTCCTTCCTGACCTTGGTACCTTGCCCTCCTTTTGCTGTGTGTCCAGTGCTCAGACCTCCTGCATCCTCCCATCAGACCGCCCTTGCTGATCGCCATCTCTCACCGTACGTGGTCTCCTCTCTGGTTGCTTTCTTCCCCCACCCCAGCAAACCTGCTGTTGACTTTGCTGGCTGCAAGAAATCTTCTCTGGATTGCACGCTCCTCGCTGACGTTTGTCCTTCCTCAATCTTTGCCTTCATCTCCAAGACCCTTAAATATTTCATCTTCTGCCAGAGTCTCTGCATTTCCGGCTTACCTGGGAGCCCCTCTTACTCCTCTGAAACTAACCTGCTAAACCAACTATGTTCTCATCTCACCTGGTCCAAAGACCTCTCTTCCATCCTTATTGTCTCGAGCCTTTTGCAAGCGTGAACCTTGTTGTTGCCCCCTTTTTCTGAAGACCGGAGTTTCTGATCATCTGTCATCTCCTAATCCTCCTCTGTATCACCATGCCTTCCAGCAGTCTTGGATGGATGCTCCTTTTCCCTCTCCCTACCAGTATCTTTCTAGAGAGATGGTTTTTCTTCCCCTCCTTTTCTCACCTGTCCATAGCAGTAGTTTCCTTTTCATGACCCAAATGACCTGGATGTTGATGGCTTTCAGAAGCCCACCTACACTCCCTGCCTCTTCCTTTTTAACTGCCTGTCATGCCGTTCCCATATTCTTTTTAAAAAAAACTAGATGAAGTAGACATTTTAATCTTCCTTCCTATTTTCCCTTAAGGCATCTTTCTTCTGGCCTTTGCTCATCTTCCATGGCTTCCCTCGGGCATACAGTGCAAATCTTACTTACACATGTGCACCCATATGTTCACATCCCTATTTGCATATGCACATAGCTCTATTCACTCTTAATTCTTTTTTATGTTACTAGTGGCACCTCAGCCAATGAAGATTAAGAAACCTGTGCAAATTGTTATTGACTTCTTGACCTTCAAGGTGACTAATGAAAGTAGATGCGGTGGTTTCACTCTTCCTCATCACTGTCACTTTCTCGTTGTAGAGGAGTAGTGGCGCCCTCATCCCCCTGCTTTGCTTGCGGTCAGTGGAAGGGTGGTTTTCTTGGGCACAGTGCCTGGTAGTTGTGTGACGTTGCTCCCCAAGTGTTTAGGAATAGGTTATGCAATTGTCTGAGATGGTTTAGGTAAAGATGCTGTGGTGGTTTCGACTAGATGACCTCCTGAGGTCCCTTCCAGCCATACTTTTCTGTGACTCTATAAGAAAAAAATAACTGTGCAAAAATATGCTTCAATCCCAGCATGCCATTACTTTTACTGAAATATTACCAAGAAACTCACCCCCTCCCCAGTACACACATTTCTATGGGCATCCCGGATTGTACAGGTGCACGATGATGAATACAATCCACCGGGATGATTCAGGAACATGGGTGTGTGCAGGAATAGATCTGCCTGTGACCAGTTTCTATATCCTTATATGCAAATCAAAGCTTTGCATACGTGTGTCTGGATGGGTATGCTCATGGGTAGCTACCTCCAGTGAAGGCCCCTGCCTTTTGAACTTCAAGGTGTCCTCTTGAATTGTATTTGCTGTGGCAGGTTAACCCCAAATTCAGAGGCTTGGTTTGGGTTTCCTTGCTGCCTTGAAAATAACTGAACAAACAGCATCCTAAAACAGCCCTGTACCTGGCTAATTGATTTAATGCTACACTAAGCTAAGAGAAAAGTGCTTGTTTGAAGACAAATGAAGGGCATGTTTTCTGCGTTAGCAGCTCTGACCTTTTCAGGTTTTTCAACTTAAATAATAATTGAAGTCAGGAGTAAATAAACCCAACTTGGCCTGCAGATGTAGAACTCTCTAACGTCCTTTTATTTTAACACTTCTGCTGACTGATATTAGTGGATATTATCATACCCATGCTGCGGCTGCCTCAGAGTCTCTAGGAACTGTTTTCTTTCCTCCAGCCATATGATTAAAATGCAGCGCCAATCAATAAATCTGTATGGTGTCTGTCAATGGCAAATGTTTGCCTAGGGGTCTTCTGTGTCCCAGAGGTATCTCTTTTCTTCTCTCCTTCTGTATCACTGGGGGACCAGATTCCAGTAAGTCGTGTTTACTGAGACTGCCTGTTGAGATTGTTTTTGGACTACCTGCTGGAACTGTAGTGAGCAGTATAACACATGCACATACTTATATATATATATTTAGCAGGAAGGCACCTGTCTTACAATATTGGGATCAGACATAACCAGTAGAAATTCATTGCTTTCAGAAGATTAAACACTTAAGCGTGCAGTCTAGATCCATTTGCTGTGTTAGTGGGAAGCGGGGAAGGATGGATTACAGAAGCTGCTCATAGCTTCTGACTTCAGCTTCTTTCCCGTCTTTGTCGGGTTGTCAGTGTTTTTCATTCCCCTTTTCCATACGTGGCCTATATCAGTTGATCAATGAAGCAATACAGGAACAGCTAATCAATTTGAAAAGTCTCCTTTCCCTGGTAACAATTGTATGCTTAACAGAACTTCTTCCTTGTAATTAAGGGTACATTTAATGATCCCGCCAACTGGGCTTTTTAAGCAAACATGACAGCTACTATTGAAGCCTTAATTTATCATTTCCCATGGGTGATCTGTTTTGAAAAGCAAAACACTGGATTTAAAAGGTGATAACTGCTGCAGCCTGTCTTGTTTCCATCTTAAATGCACATGCCATTATCATCTGTGTGAAGCATAATAATAGCACCGAAGCAATGAGCTACTTGTGTCTCCCTTTGAATACTTTGCATGTCCCCCGTTGGCATTATCAGCGGATATGAGACAAGGGGGATCGGCAGCGTTCCTTTAAGACCCCAGCAAATATTGCTATGCGTTTCTATCTGCTACTGCAGCCGAGGCAAAAGCACCTTGTTTGCTAGGAGAAGATTTACGTCAAACAAAAGTAGTAATCTGCAATTGTCTACGAGCACAGAAAGACTAGGCTATAGTCAGCAGATATAAATCCTGTCAGCTGTATGTTGTGCGGCAGCATTCGTTATTCGAGACTAGTAAAGCATTGTGTCAACAGCCCTACCCAGAGAGTTATCTGTGTTACATGGTCAAGATAGTGTAAGATCTTTCCTGGCCTGATTTGCAACAGGTCAAGAAGGACCGAGTCTCCACTTTGAAACGCCAACAGTCTGGCCTGTAGATCGGAGCTCTTTTACGCTACGCATTTATTTTTCTTAAATTCATAAAGTATGGGCTGCATTACAAATGTTAATGCTACTATTATAGGATCATAATTTAAAAATACCAGCGTTCTCAAAGGGCTGCAGCAGCGTGTCATTTTCCTGCTTTATTAAAATGAATGAACAGATGTACAATTTATTTCTGCTGAACTATCATCTAAATTCATAAGCTATTTCTCATGTGTCTGAAATCCATGTTGGTTTCCCATTTTCTTTGCCTCAGAAAAGGAAAAAAAAAATGTACACTCTCCCATTTATCACTCTGGGGATATAAACGAGAACTATACTCTCCACTTCATTCACTTTAGGCTAATATCCTCAACCCAATTTAAATCCCATCTCTTCAAGGCTATCAGCAAAAGCCAAGCACTGGAAAACCCGGGTCCGATCAGATAGCTCCTCGACCACCTGCGCTCAAGACTGACCGGTTGAGGCGCACGAGACTTATTGCTCGATCCAGCAGAGCGGGGTGGGACCCCATTGCATTTCCTCTTGTAGGTCACCCTATGCCAAGCTCTGGAAGACCACAGAATAACACGGCTGTTTTCTCAGTGCCCAACTTGGAAGAGCCAAGGAAAAGGCAAATAACATTGTGTCAAGTGGCAAGGAGGAAGTGCATCCTAAGCGGTGTGGCTCAATTTACAGGTGATAGCGATAGTGGTGATTGACTTGGATCATTCGTGGTGGCGTATTTTATTTATATGGTGCTCGACTGCTGGTCACATGCTAGGCGCCTGGGAGAAATACAAAAGCAAAACTCCACATAGATTATAAGGACTGAAAACCGCGGCAGCTTGAAGTGCACGACACGAACACAATGCCAGGGGAAAAATTAGTATAAAAATTCCAGCCTGCTTACTGTCAGCATATTACCATTCTTATTTTTTGGCAAGGTGTTCAGGGAACGTAAGGGCAATATTTTGTTCTCGCTCCATGTGAGGAATAAGTCTATAATATGTCCTGGGGGTTCTGGCAGCATTTCTTTTGCAAACCCTATTTCTAAGGGGTTATGTTATAAGAGAGCCGTAAAAATGCATGGCAGCTTTGAGTTTGAATGCGGAGCCTGGAAACTTTTTTTTTTTTTTTTTAATTTTATAAAAAATTGCTTTGGCACGGCAAAAGGAGAACCAAATGTCAAGCAATGTGCCTTATGCATTCACGAATTGCTCTGCAGCTTAAACACAGCTTTGCCAATGCCCCTGTGCAGGACAGTTCAGGAATTTCACCTAGCATTTTTCTCAATTTTTAGAGAAACATACAAAGATGAACACCGTTCCACTGAGAGGAGCGAATTTTACACCTCTACAACAACTGCTTTCCATCCAGAAGTCCCGTCGTGTTGATTGGTGGTCTGTGAATGGCTGAGACAGCTCAGTAATCTGTTGAGAAAGATAGGCCCCAATCCAGTAGCTTTAGATACACGCCCAGTGAAATCAATGGCATGGCCCATGTGCTCAGAATAATGTACGTCCTTAGCTGCTTTGCTGGTAAAGGGCCATTGCTTGTAGAAAGTCCAAAAAGAAGTCCGTTCCAAAGCCAATTTTTCAGGGGAGGAGAAAAAGGGATCTTGGGAAATATCCCAACACAAAACACGTGTTTGACAACTCGATGTGCAGCAGCAGATGAAGTACCTGCCCCTACTTGTTTCCTGTAGCAGAACTACAGGTTGCACAATCATTGGACTGATACTCTGCCTATCACATTGCCTGATTTTGCCTCATGCCTTCCTTGACTTCCACGTCTGTCTCTCTGTACCTACAGTTTGTGACCGGAGTTCAGTTTCAAAGTGGTCGTAGGACTAATAAGACTTGTTTTATGCTGTAAATGTCATCTTGTGTGCACAAAAACGTATAGGCCTCAACATTTCTAGTTTGGCATTAGTGGGTTAGAAGATGACTTGTGAAGAGCTCTGGAAGTATGGATGTTTTGGGGTGCATCCTCACTTCAACATTTTTGCTTCACAGCTGTCTAAGAACCATCCTTTAGGATAGTGCAGCATGTTCCCTAGCACATCCAGGGAGTTTTGCCTCTTTCTCCTTTGTTACCTCCCACTGTCTCTGAGGTCACATCTACCCACAGGAATGATGTATAGAAGCTGTTAACGTGCTAAACATGCTGCAGGAACTGTAATTGGAGCTGGCAAAAAGAGATACACCCAGCCCAACACCTCTCTTTGCAGTGGCAAGTCCCAAACTTAAAAGTTTGGAAGTCCTATTTCCATTTCCCTGCAATTGTGACCTGAGATATTGATTGCTTTTATTTTTCAGTTGTTACTGTACATTCTCACGGCACTAGAGAGCACTGTCAGCTGAGAAAGAAAATATCAAATGCATAATGTTATCATATACCATGTACCATCTTTCATCGGTAGTTGGGGAAGTGAGTGAGCTGCTGCAACAAACCTTGCTTCTTTAATGGGCAGCACCTAATCCTTCATCACAAGATTTCCAAATTCGAGGGGCCTGAGATCCAGACCCATGTTTATAGATTCATAGAATCTATGTTCTGGGGCTCTAGCCTATCTCTTGAACATGTATCAGCATGAAACTATTTTATTAGTGGCAATCCAAGCTGTGAGCTTCATGAAAGACAGTGAACATGTGATGATAAATTACAACTGGCATAACACTGTGGAAGGGGGATTTTTTATTAGGGACAGTTCTCTTTTCTCTCTTTCTGCCTTCATCACCACGTTGTCTGAGCATCTTCCAGTGGTGCATTTGGTGACATAACCATCCATCACATGTGGTTTGTTCTTCCATTCCTCTTCCCAGAAGAAGACAATATGTAGTGGTTTATTTTGGTTTTGGTAGTGTGACTTGTGTGCTCGTTTTCTTCTGTCCATGTTGTTTTAAATGTAATTAAATGAGATAGGAGATTTAGTTTTCTGGGGTTTTTTATATGAACAGGTTAAGGATATTTCATACTCATGAAAGTGAAAAGTTATCACTATTGGCTAGGAACTTGTGTGGAACAAACAGACATGCTGCAATCTTCTCTCTGTCTCTTTGCTAATGCAGCTAACTCCTGACCTGCAAATACCTTGCAATTCCAGTTCCAGGCTCCTTTTGAGCTGTGGGAGTCTGGCAGCTGTGCCATACTTTGTGCTCTGGGCACTATACACATGGGTTGGTATGAGGTCCATCAAATTTCTAGTCACTTCACAATGAGATTCATTAGGGCTAGGGACAGAATTTACACACAAACTAGTTTAAGTCATCAGAAACTGGTTTAAACCTGTATCAGAACGGAAGTTCGGTGCACATAAACCAGATCCAAAATGGCCCAAACTAGTTTAAGATAAACCTGGCTGAATGTAGCATGGGACTGAAATGATTTGGGTTAAACCAGTTTAGGAGACTTCTGTCCCAGGCCCCTTCCTCATTCAAGTTAAATCACAGTCCTGAGCATGCTTTCTAGCCCCAAGCTAGGCTGTGTTGTCTGCTGCAGGAGGGAAGGAATAAAGTGAGAAAGCAGAGCATGCCCCATCCACCTCCCCAGGCAAACCCCAGCTGAGGGCTGGGGAAGGAGGGGGAGTTAAACTTCCCTTCCCCTCAGTACAGAGTTGATCTCCCCTGCTAAAAAACTTAGTTCTGGCTGTGACTGTGGACTACAAATCTCAGAGTCACCTGGAAGCAGGAAGAGGAAATGATGAGCAACCCTGCAGAGTCCTGCTGCTGTGATGTTGGACTGCAAATCCCAGAGATGTTGGGGACAGCAGGAAGAGGAAGTGAACACACAGGCCATGCTCGTTATGTGCCAGAGAACCATGCTCTAGTGCCCCTTGGCTTCTGCCTTGAGTGACTGCAGGCATGTGACTGCATTTCCTGAATCAAAAGTAAACGTCTGTCCAGTTGTTTCTCAGTTTAATCTTTGTAGCTTAGACTAAACTGCAAAGACTGAATTGATTCAGCCTCGGGCTTTTTGACTGTACTTAGCCTAGAAAGCTATTTTACAAGCATATAGTACTCTTCTTTCCTGAACAGCCCAAAGCAGTCTGTAGATTAGGTCCATCCCCACTGCCAAAGGCAAGTAAAAATTACAGCTTTCTGCAGCTGGGCATAAAGGATAATTTATTTCCAAAAAGAGTAGCAGGCAGTGCTTCTACTGCCATCCACCCTCAGGGATTCCACCCAGGACAGTAGCTTTAATTTGGTTCAGCACCTCCAGGTGCTCTCCAGTCCACAACAGCTCTCCCACAGCAACATCTCCTTTTAGTCAGCACTGAAATGTTATGGGCTTCTTAGCCAAAGAAGGACATTAGAAGAGCCACTACAAGCAGCCCAACTGTGATTTGGCATGCTAGAGTCTCCAGGCCTTGACTGGAGGGGCCAAAATCTGTGAATGTGGCTGTATCTATTTCTAACTCTCCATAATATGCATCCCACATAATAGTCATCACTCACAGTTAAAATACAGCCATCTCTGCATTGAGAAGTATTAATTGGTATATTAGCAGTGGCAGTATTATCCAAGCTGTGCTGTCAGGGAAACACAGCTCAGGGAAACCTTATGCATTGACAGACATGGCTTAATTCCACGTGAAAATTCCCGAGCTGCTGGCCATTCGCATGAGAAATGTCGTGGAATCTTAAGGACCAAAACCAGCTAGTGGCTGTTTTACATCTCCTCTGAAGCACAGCGCTTGCTACAACATGGCACACAAGTGCAGTGCCAGAGCCCGTAATGAGCTTTCCAACCCACATCCAAATAGGAACTGAACTGCCAAGACTTCTTAAATTGTGGCTGTTGGAATAGTATATGTCCCTGTTATTGATTAAAATCCCCTAGCTCAAGAGACATTTAAAATGCGGCTCAAAAGAACAATAAAACATCTGCAATAGGCAAGAGACCCTGCAATCAGAGGAGAATGGACAGGATGAACTAATACGTCCTTTCCAAGCCCTTTCCAGAAAGAACACAACTTTGCTATTAAGGCACTATTTTTTTCTCCCAGCGAGACAGCTCCTCCTCCTCCTCTCCCCCTTTCCCAAAGCTCCTGGTTTCACGAGTGAAAATATGACAAGTAATTGAAGTTGAAAACCCCAGCAGAATACTAAATTAGAAATTAAGCTGAAATGCTCATCAGTTGAGGCACAGGAATTCTGCACAAATTTTCTAATGGGGCGATAGTGCAATTGGAATACATTTTTTCCTAACTGCTTCAGTAACCAAATTGATTGAATTAAACGTGCTGTGTGGTGCTAGCTAACCTTTGACCCCTGGCTACTTAGAATAATCAGGAGGCTAATCATCCTGGCATGAGCTGAGCTCCAGAAGATCAGCTGCGCTGTAGGGTTCGGATAGCCTACTCTGGCATTAATCAGTATGTCATCAGGGTTTGATTATAAATCCTAAAGATCAGGAGACGAATACAGCACGGTTTAATTTGCTAAAAATTGTATATCTACATATTAACCATTGAGTTGAGCATCTGAAAATTATTGCTTTGTTAGTAAGCATTGAAGTCAGGTGCTGGTGCTTTGAAACATCCCACAGCTCGGTAATAAATGTAATGATCAGCATCAGCACAAAAGTAGCATTAGCCAGATTAAAAAAGATTTTGTTCTAACCTCGAATAGATTTTTTTTTCCTGTTGGGGTTTACAGCTCCATTGAAATCATTCCTCATGTTTCACCTATCTCATTATGAGCTTATTCAGAGGGAAGAAATAGTATATTTTTCAGCCTACCTGCTAACGACAGCACTATTTTCGCTTCCAAAGGGGAAAAGAGTTGCTGGCTGCAGTGTATCATATAGCTATACACAGAAATAAAGTGATATTTATCGTCCCTTAAAATGATTTGCCATACAACTTGCTCATTTTTTAGGTGGGACTGTGTCTTAGGATCCAATTAATTAATTAGTTAGTGTTTGTTGCATGCCTTTTTTGGGGGGGTGGGGGAGTCAAGTTCAGCATGTAGTTCTCTGAGGGGATATGTATCTTTAAGTATTCTTCCAGGTACATGCAACTGGAGAAAAGGGAGGGCTATTAAAGGAGCAATAGCATAGCGCAGTGGTTTTCAACCTGTGGTCCATGGGTCCCTGGGGATCCACAGTCTGTCTCTAAGGGGTCAGCACAAGATGACTATGATCAATCGCAAGTATGTGAATAGTGACACTTATCATTCAAAGGAGTCTGAATCTCCATTTGAACTTTTCAAAGGGGTCCACAAATGAAAAAAAGGTTAAAAACCAATGGCATAGAGGATAGGGGTGTGCAAAACGGGCTGTACTCAACTTGTATTGGTATTTGGCCCAAATTGGGGCTAGTTATTCGATTAATTGATTCGGATAACTGTCCCCGATTCAATTCGGCTACGGGGGATGGTGTGACCAGCCATGGGGGGATCCTGGGTGCCCCCCCAGACCCAGGAGACACTAGTCACCAAGCTGAGAGGGGTGGAGGGGGGTCCTAGTACACTCCCAACAGACTTGGAAGTGGACTAGAAGTGCTTCTAGTTCACTTCTGGGCCTGTTGCTGAGTGCATGGGGGAGCCCCCCGCGCTCCTGTATAATGCTGTATCTGCCCCAGCGTCACAGCGTTCATGAGTCCCCTGGTACCTTGAGAGATGTGGAAAAAAAAACACATTCAAAGCTGTGTCGATATCCGAATCACTGAATCTTTCTAAATCTCTCCAAATCAATTCAGAATGTTCCCATTCTATTTGGAGAGATTACAGGGTCTCCTGATTCAATTCGGATTCAGAGATTTGGCCGCCAAATCTCCACCAAATCAAATTGGGGACTAGAGCTTTGCACAGCCCTAATAGCAAATTAGTTAAGAAGAAAAAGCTTCATTTGAAATGAAATGGAACCACCACTGATGTGAATCGGCTTTGATGAGATGTAACATCCTGCCAGTGCCTGACCTACCAGGATAATACTCACTGCGATGAGTAGATGTTGACAATCCTACGAACTGGTGAAGATAAGGAGCATTTGTGCAAAGGCAGCACTCTTCCAGTTATGGGCTGGCTAGATTTTAATGTGAACTGTGTAAGCCTCCTCTTTCTTCTTCTTTGTTAATCAAGGAAGCACACCGCTGGTTATTTTCTTCCATCCACAGCAAAAGATGTCCAGCTAAGGTGAGGTGGAAGCTTTGTTCAACTAGCTTGTGTGTAGAGTGCTAGGAAAATGTAAATGAGAGGCAAGGGAACAAAAGTACATCGAATGCTCCCTCTCCAGGCACTCTGAGGAGGAAATGGTAACGGAAAGGGCACTCAGAAAGAAATACTGCGTTCTTCTTTTTTTCAAAATATTTTTATTTCAAATACAAATGGCGTATGAGTTTGGGCACGCAGTGGGGAAGGGAGACTATAGGTCCCATTTAAACAAAGAGTAGAGAATCCATTTAACGTATTTTTACTTCCTCTCTGACCTTCCTTTCTTCTACTCAGCCTCCTAAAGGAGCATTCATCCATTCTCTGATTTGATGACTCCTCACCATAGCTTTTGCCATCTACATTTAATTCTTGCACCTTCAAATCATTCAGCCACACGAACACTCCTCCAAAGGTCTCCTTTGAAAACCCCTACTACAGTGGCACACTAGAAAGCTCAGATCACACTGAATATATAAGGTCAGTGAGGCTTCATTACTTCTGTCATTTCTTCTCCTTGACTTCAGGAAGATGGTTGAGTGCCAAACCCCGTAGTTTATATCATCCCTCTAAGATTGAGAGAATTGTGTTCTACTAGATGTTGGAGATGAAATAAACACTTCCCTACTACAAGAGGAAAAGAACAGAAAGGAAAGAGAGCATTTAGCACGGATCCTCTGTGTTTATCTTACGCTGATTCACCTTCAATTGCAACACATAGTGCCAGCATACTGGTACTATTTCATTGAATTTTGTGCAGTCGGGTTATGCTAGGTATATGATTGGAAGATGAACTTCTATTTGAAAAATCATATTTTATATATTTCATTCATTGTGTTGTAGACCAAAAGGCTTCTCTTTGTCTAAAAAAAGAGTTATATTTAGAAGGCTTGAACTATTTGAGTTTACAGCCAACATTTTGTTCTACCTACCTCATTTCCCTTGGGAATCTGATTATGAGTTGAGATTTGAGATATCTATATCATTAGGGGGGTGTGAAGCGCAGACCCTATTCAATTCAGATTCGGCCTGAATCAGGGGCAGTGATTTGATTTGGATCACTGTCCCTGATTCGATTTGGTCGAATCCAGATCTGAAAATTCGATGCTGATTCAGAGAATCAGCAGTTTGGACACTGACACACCCTTGAAAGTTTTTTTCTACATACCTTGAGGTAGCAGGCACAGCTTGTGAACCCTGCAGTGTTGGGGCGCATGGAGCGTCCCACAGGAGTATGGGGGTGCCCTCCACATGCTTGGTGGCAAACCCAGAAGTGGACCGGAAGTACTTCCGGTTCAGTGGTCAGCCACAGGGGGACCCTGGGTGCTTTCCCCACCCCCAACCCAGGAGGCACCAGTCGCCGAGCCGGGGGGAACGTGGGGGGGCCCCGGTGTGCTCCCTGGTAGATCTGGAAGTAGACCAGAAGTGCTTCTGGTCCACTTCTGGGTCTGCTGCCAAGTGTGCTGCGGAGCCCCCTGCGCTTCTGTGCGACACTCCATGCGCCCCAGCATTGCAGCATTCATGAGCCCTTGCTACCTAGAGTTATGTAGAAAAAACTTTTAAAGCTGTCTCTATGTGCAAATCTCTGAATCTTTGCAAATCTCTCTGAAATGATTTAGAGAGATTCAAGGGTTCTCTGATTCGATTTGGAGATTTGGCTACTGAATCGGGCCAAATCAACACTGAATCAAATCAGGGACTGAAGCTTTGCACAGCCCTACTATCTATCAATCTAGATAGGTCAATAGATATCTATTGATCAATTATATATATCTATATATATACACTTAATTCAGACAAATATTGCATCATTACATATAAAACTACCCATAAGCCTTCATCTGTACCTCCTGTCTCCAGTAGCACAGTATGAAACCTTGGATAGTTCTTAGCTGATTCCAGAAAGAGTTTTCACACTGGGCCAAATTCAAGCAGCTCTCTGCCGGAGGGCTTGTAAATCTAGGACATCATACCCACAGTAGCTGGCAACTTCAGAAATGCCAGAAGCTTGGGGAATTGCTTAAATTCCATGAATAAAATATTCTAGAGATGCAAGTTGAGATGCATCTATGGTGCTAATAGGCAACACGCACTATGGACCAAAGAAAAAAGGTTAACTATTGTTGAAACATCTGCTGTTGGCAGCATAGATTGTGATCAGCTGCAGGTTGGCACAGCATATAACTCTCTTTGTTGGAAGAATAGCTCTTCTGAATTTGGGATGTGCTCTCAGGGCAAGAGACAAAATTTTAGATAGGGATGCATATGTTTTGTATCTCAGTCCTCAGCTTCTTTCTATCAGGTACTCCAAGGACACTGCCCTGGGGAATGTCTCATTTATACTGTGATTTTTCCCCCGTGGTAGGGCTTTGCATGGTTAAAATACAGTTTAGCCTTAGAGCGTCAAAGGTTCCAAAATAATGTTTGTTACTGTGTTCCTCAGGCTATATAACACATATAAAAACCCCAAGATTGTACTATATGATTCCCTTGGATTTTGCAGGTTATAATACACTTTGGGGGAAAGTGATAAAGCATGATTCATTCCCCTCTACACTCTAGGGTCAAGCTACGTTACACAGGTTTAAAACACAAGGTAAAAGGGAACCAGAGGCTCCTGTTATTTTAAGCATCAGTGTGGTTCCCTTGGTTGGAGGAAACACTACACTTGATGAGCTGGCAGTAGGGTCATAAGCAACCGGGGGGAGAACCCAGAGGCCATGAGTATCTATTGCAGGGCTAGGTGCTCCGCAATAGGACAGTAGGACAGATCCCTGCTATAAGCAGCCAGGGCAATGCTAAAGCAGTCCCAACAGCAGGAGGAACCACAGAGGGACTAGCTGTCAGGATCTAACGGTAAGTTCCTGCAGGTAGCTGGGAACCACCTGACCAGAAGGGGAAGGGCTTGGGAGGTATAAACCCAGGGCCTGTGCTAAGGCAGCCAGTATGGCCCTGCAGGATGCAGGGGAAGAGGTCTGCAGTGAGACGGCAGTTGTCAGCTGACGGGTTGAGCTCCTGCTTTGCCTGAGAACAGCAAGTAAGGAGCTGGGTGCTTGCGGGGGACTAAGATACCAGGATGAGTAGGGTTTTGTTGTTCAGTCAATGGCTCCTTGTTTTAGTTATATCCAGGGTGCTTATGGGTTTGGTTTTTTAGTTTAACCAATGGATTAGATTGTGAATAGAAGGGGAGGTCAGAGGTCGTGTATTGCCAGAGGGCACAAGAGGGCTTGTGCCTGTCCAGGGCAGGGGCACAAGCTGCGGTGATGCTCAAGGGGCATGAGGAGGGTTTGAGCCCCACCAAGGGCTGGGCTTGAGGTGCAGGCAGGCAGGGGTCGAGAGGGCCAAAGCCTAGGCTAGAGGGAGAAAAAAAGAAGAGAGGTGGCCTGAGGCCAAGAAGGCTAGATCCAGGGCCCAAGAGTGGCAGTAAGGCCAGGGGTCCAGTACCCGAGAAGAGGCAGAGACCGGGCCAGTGACCCAAAGCCTGATAGGGTAAGACAGGGGCTGGAGCCCATAAGCCAGGTTCAATACATTGGCCCAAGGCAAAGGAGATCAGCAAGAGAAAAGGGAAGGAGGCCAAGAAGGCCAAGGCCTGAAGTGTAGAGGCCTAAAGTGGTCTGAAAATTGGCTTGGAGACAAAGTGCCCCAACTAAGTATTAACCGGTAACGGTTGCA
Organism: Caiman crocodilus; assembly: GCA_030014935.1. Lineage (NCBI taxonomy): Eukaryota > Metazoa > Chordata > Crocodylia > Alligatoridae > Caiman > Caiman crocodilus. The sequence continues at coordinate 6,224,774 of JAGPOW010002791.1, read as the reverse complement.
AGGCATGGGCATGGCTGTAGGGGAGGTTGGAGACCATGAATAGCCTTGGGCAACAAATGGGCCTATTCCCTTAATGATTAGGGAATAGGATTGCAACCAGTGGGCTCTGGGAGAGACCCACTAGCTGAAACATAGACAGGGGCTTGATCTGGAACCAGAAGGCAGCCTCCCTTATCACCCTTTGACTAGTGACATCAGTGCATAGCAGGCAGGAGAAAAGTGGAGGGTACCCAGGGAGCCAGAGCACGGCAGGAGTCATGAGACCACCAGGGGACATCCTGTCCATCCCTGGGATTCGGTCCTGTTACACCCTGTTTTTAAGACAATTGGGTGCCACAACCTTGCAACAGTTAACATCCATTTGGGATCTAGATCTCAAGGATCACCAGACCTGCCTTTGTTCTGTAAGGCTGTAAAATCTTTCCTTATTCCTTATTCATTCTAAATATAGAGATAAATGCTGTCACGATTTTTTAAAAGCAACCTTGGAATAGCTTAACTTTGGGACAGGTTGCCAAAGCAAGTATTCAGTAGGGTCTTTACATTGAGATGCTATATCCTTCAAAAATATGCATTGCTTTAACCATAAGTTGTTGGATCTGCTACCTGAATAACGGCGTAATATGCTATAGCCAGGTCAAACTAGTTAATTGACAGTTGTGCCATTTGGCCTCAAAAATCTGTTGAGTATTTGGCCCATTATCAGTGCTGACAGGTATATGATCCCTTTAGACCATGCAAATGCTACTCAGGTAAAAACATTAGCCATGATTTTTTTCCCCTGTTTTCATTTCCAAGGAAGGCATTACAGTGTTACAGGAGATTCAGGTTCAGTGTGTCCAATACTTACCCTTTGCTTTAAGGCTAGGTATGGACATTCAAAAGGCCCAAGGCAGAATTGAGCTTAATTATGCAGTTTTCTGTAAGCAGTGCAGATTTAGATAGCGAGCAAACAGAACACATATTCGCTCTTTGGGTGGGAGGGGAAAATCTTAGGCTGCGTTCTGCCCTTTTTAAACCAGTCTATGTGTGCCAAACTTCTGTTATAGGCGTAGACTGATTTTTTGTTTTTAATTATTTTTTTTTTTGTGCTGGGTGTAGACTGGTTTCCAGTCACTTACACCAGTAAAAGTGTAATGTCTGTACCTGGCCTGCGTGCGTTTTAGTAGAGAGCACAAATATATATGAATATGTTTAAGACTGATTAGGAAAGAGTTAAAGAAAATTCTGAAAAATCGTCTTTCCATCAGGTAATAATTTCCTTCTTAGGTATGAGTGAACATCAGCTTGAAATTTTTGTTCTTTACCAGCCATGTGGAAATAATTGGTCTCCTATGTTTTGTAAGAGTACATTTTTTGGCATTTTATTTTCTATACAAAGCTGTCCATAATCATAGTCCATTTGAAGTCTGACAACATATTTAATAACACATTTGGATGTACAATCCTTGCCCATTAGTGTTCAAACTGTAAAGCAGGGAGAGCAAGTTGGTTGGGTGTTTTTAAAAAAATTGAATTCAATAAATATTTAAATCTGGGGCTTAGTGGGGTCTTGCTGTTGACCATAGCAGTAGTTACATGGTTCATCTTATCACACTGGGGTGTCAGCTGAGAAACTTTGCTTCCTGGCCACACTCAGAATGAGTTTTCATTTGCTTTTCTTTCATTAACCTGGCATTGGGTGCCCCTCCAGTAAACTGTCATATTGATGTGTATATAAAACAGAAGCTAGAAGTTCCCTTCTCTGGATTCAGGCAGACCGTCCAGAACAAACTCCACAATAAAAAAGAAAAATTAAATGCATCTAATCACCTAAGTCCACTGCAAATGTCCCTTGCTTTCCCACCTCCCTCATAATCAATGGCATCAGCATGGGCACTCAGTCATTATCCATAGCAGGGAGGGGATCATCGACCAAGGCCACTGCAGTAGTTTTCTTTTAACACCCCTAAATCTCCCAGTCCTTCCATTAAATTGACTGTCCTCTGCTATAATATGCAGCCCACAATCAACCTGATCAATGAGCTTTTGCTGTCACAGATTGGATTCGACCTTTTTCTGCCATTCAAACAGAGATGCTCAGACAGGAGCAAAATCCTCCATTCAGCAGCTGGGGGGCATAAGTGATCTGGAGAGCATCTATAGCCCCTATCCAGGTCTCTTCCCCAGCCCCTTGCATCTCCGAGCAGTGACCATCCTAGTAAATTAGTTCATGCGCCGACGTGAGGATCTGGGTCTCGGAACGGTGATCCAAACAGAACCCAGCGGAATCAGTCTGATGTATTTGGCACTGATCCACTTGCATTGCGTCTCTTGGACATACGGACTTGCATAAAGGTCTTTCACAAAAGCGGATGGCTTCTTGACAACCTTGTTCATATTACTAGGATAACATCATTAGCCTAGTCGCGTGTCTGTTTTTTCAATAGCACAAAACACTGAAGTGTTTCACACGCAAAAAGCAACACAGTACTAAGAAGATTGGAGAGAATTAAAGAGTTCTCTCCATCCCATAGAAGCATAACTTAGATTTGCATGAAGAAGATTGGCTCAGGTCCCTGCCAACCCTGCAAACGATGAACTATAAATGAGAGCTGATTTGCGTCTGCTGATGGAGGAGCAGCCCTGGAAACCCTTTTTGCTGTTGGATACAATTTGAAAAAAGCCGACCTCAGTTCTTTCCATTGAAAAAAAGTCATTGAGCATCTCAGGAACACCGTTGGGTTGCCATTGGGTGGGACAGAGAGAGAAGACCACCAGTTAGCCAGGTTTATTTAAATACAGCAGAAATGTTCTCATAAATTTGAAAAGGAGACGCCTGTCTAGACCCTAGGCAATGCTGACTTGATTTAATAGGGGGAACAGTTGTAGTTTGCTCTTTCAAGGTAGGTCAGAACATGGTTTTCTCTTAGTCTTTTTTTTTTTCCTAGCAAACTAAAATAGCAATGGGTGGATGGGGAAGATTTTCTGATAAATAAGAACTGTGTTCTTATTTCTGTGAGATTTTTGCAACATGGCATCATGAAGTTGCCTTCAGCTAGAACCCGGTAACCCCCTCTGTCCTCAACCTACTTGCATGCCTAGCACTTTGCAATGAGATGGCCATGTGATCTCATGAACCTTGTGGCCATTTCATTTTATTTTAGAAAAAAATGGGATGGACTTTGCATTGATAGATGGAAGGGTGAGGACCTAAGGAAAGAGCAGCCACGTGTCCATTTTATATCAGAGGCAATAGAAATGATGTACCACAGAAATTTGAGGAGTGAAATGAAAGAGTTACATGTGAGAGGATTTACACTGGAAGTAACATGCAGTGAGGCAAGCGTTCAGCGCCCGATTAACAGATATTTGAACTCTCTTTCTGTGTATGCTCTGCAAGGCCTACAGGGCTGAAGAGCAGTTAAGGTCAAGTGTGAACACAAGTTCAGTAGATAAAACCCAAACCACACAAAACATAGCTTGAAAAACTTCCAAAGCCACGGTGTAGCAGTCTGGGAATATGCACCTCTTGTTCCAGTAGCGCCCACACATCCCATGTAGCCCTTCCATTTTCAGGGCTCTCCTACATAGCATCACTTGCCTGTCCCAAGGGGCAGCTTTGGAAGGAGGAAGATGATGCTCAATTTTTTGGCCTTCTTTTACCGGTACCCTGTCCCCACTCTTCCCGTGCTGGAATCCAGTCCTCCCCCAAGGGAAGTCTCAGAGGGACCCAGGGCAAGGGATAGCATGGTGCCAGAGAGGCGATTTATCTCCTTGCCTGGTGGACTAATGGGCATCTGCACACAAGGGAGCGTTTCGTTCATGGGGCTGGGGAACGGACTGAGGCATACCTATTTTTCCCTTGTTATGTTGTTAGTAATCCTTAAAGATAGCTTTTCCAGGGCAGTTGACAGGCAGCCAAACAAGATAAAGGCATGTCCTACCCTGGTTTTTTTATCACTCAGACATATGGTATCAGCAATATAAAAGTGGCTTGGGTTTTTTAAATAAACAGGGCCAAGTTTGGCTCTTCAGCTCCTGCTGAAGACAATGGGAGCTGTAACAATTTAACAGAGAGCAGAATTAGATTCTTGATCTTTCATTTCACTAATTAGTAGTTAGGAACTTTTGGTGCTTTTGTTATGGACTGCTGCCGCTGATAGACAAAACTAGCCATTCTCTACTTCATTACTTAACAAAATACAGACAGTAACCAGAGCCTGGATTGAACGATTGCTCCGCATTTACATTGCGTTGTCTTTGAAATTCGCTCCCAAATTAAAGCGCAACTGCATCCAAAATGTTTACGGTCAATTTTATATCTTCAGAAAAATCTTTCCTACAGTAGAGTTGAATTATTTTCTATGATTTCTCAGGGGAGATGGAAGCATAGTTTGTATTACGGAAAAAAAAATGGAAGACGCTAAAAGCAACATTCAGTTTAGAAGTAATAAAGTACCTAACAGCCTGCAGTAAGACAGTAAAACAATGCGAGCTACTAAAGGTGGCTCAGGTGACTCAGTTTTAATTTGCTCTCTGGTCTTTAATGTGATATTGCACATAGTTTACATCATCAGATCCTTGTCATGCTATAATTATCTCTCACATTTACATAGCTCTTTCGTTTAAATGGCTTCTGAAGTGTTCTGTACATTGATACAGAAATCACATAAGGATAGTTGCATTGTTACAGTAGCACAGCTCCTTATAGGGTAAAATACAGCAATTATTTGTCTGCATATAGTAAATTAAAGGTTATGCATGAGTTTAAGACAGGAAATATCTTTAAAAATGACAGAGAGGTTTATGCAGGGAGAATGCAAGCATCCAAGCTGCAGTTTGGCAAGGTCACAAAATTGACAACAGCTCATGAAAATCTCAGTACTTCTTTAATAGCCACGTAGGGTGAGGTCCTGTTTTACCACCTGCACAGTGCCGCATGCTGGCACGCCACAGCATTTGGATCAGGGACAGAAATTACACATAAACCAGTAAAAGCGATCAGGTTGAAACTGGTTCAAATCTGTAACACAGCAGAAGCTCAGTGCACATAAACTGCACTCAAAATGGTCAGAACTGGTTTTAAGAAAAACCTGCAGGCAATGGGGTTCTGCAGGGCTCGGTCCTCAGACCCGCGCTGTTCAACATGTTCATCAGCGACTTGGACAAAGGCGTAAAAAGCACCCTGAATCCACAGAAGCATCTCGAGCAGGTCAGAGAGGTGATCCTCCCCCTCTGTGCGACACTGGTCAGGCCGCAGGTGGAGCACTGGGTCCAGTTCAGGGCACCCCACTTCAGGAGGGATGTGGCCAGCATGGAGAGGTCCAGAGAAGCCCACTTGCATGATCAGGGGCAGCAGGGCAGGTCCTGCGAGGAGAGGCGACAGGACCTGAACCTGTTCAGCCTCCGCCAGAGAAGGCTGAGGGGATCTAGTGGCTGTTTACAAACTGGTCGGGGGGACCAGCAGGCACTGGGGGAGTCCCTGTTCCCCCGAGCGCTCCCAGGAGTGACAAGGAATAACGGTCACAAGCTGGCAGAGGGTAGATTCAGACTAGACATCAGGAGGCGCGACTTCACTGTCGGGGCGGCGAGGATCTGGAGCCAACTTCCAAGAGAAGTGGTGCTGGCTCCGACCCTGGGGGTCTGTAAGAGGAGGCTGGATGAACACCTTGCCGGGGTTGTTTGACCCCAGTGCTCTTTCCTGCCGTGGCAGGGGGTCGGACTTGATGATCTGCTCAGGTCCCTTCCTACCCAACCAACTATGAAACCTAACTGATTTAGGTTAAATTGGTTTATTGAATTGCTGTCCCAGATCCCTTCCAGATTCAAATTGACTTACAGTCCCCCACCATCTCAGGAGGCTTTTCACCTCCCCTGTAACCCCGCTCCTGGCAGGGTGGGCGGGCTAGCCTTGGCCCAAGCTGTCTGCTCCAGCCGAGCAGGGAGGCACGCTCTAGCATTCCCCAGCTTCTGGCCTGGCCCGCTGCAGGGATGTGGCCACGTTTCTGGAATCAAAAGTGAATGTCTGTTCACTTGCGTATCTGTTCAGTCTACACAGTTTAGACTATCCTGTGAAGACTGACTCAATTCAGCCTTGGGCTTTTTGTCTGTCTGTACTTAGCCTTAAGGCCTTTGGAGAAAGAGGGCTCTGAAGAATCATCATTGCTACTTTGCATAGCACCATCTTCCTTGACTGTTTCCGCCCAGGCCTAGACCTGCCCTAGCTTGAGAATCCTGATGAGATCCGCATGCCACTTTATTTGGCTTATTATTGACCCGGAAGTCTAGTTTGTGTCAAAGTGAATTCCACCTTAAATGTCAGTTTCTGACATTTATGAGATTCTCATTGCAGGCTTCTTTGGGAATGTAAGCTGATACGATCACATTAAAACTCCATTTGTCCTTGGGGGAATTGCGGGTATAATCTCATAGGAAATACGTTTTCCTCTTACCAGATAAACACACAAATGCTGTATGCACGTGGCTCTTGTGAGCCATTTAATAGTCGCTCTTAATTGGGCTTTTTGTTTTTCAAACGTTATCTGTGCATTTGTTGACTTTGTGAGAAGCTGTTTGACTTGCAAGAGCCTTTGTACTTTGCACTCGCGTTGTAAAGAAAATGGAAGGAAAACAGGGATGTGGAGGGGTCTCTACGTGGCCAGGAGAAGTAGAGTAGATAGACCTGGCATCTGGGAGCTTTCTATGTAGCCTCTAATAGTACTGTGTGGATTACTGTACTTCATTTTTCATCACCTGTGATATAGCAAAGGGAAAACAAACACCATGACGGTAATGCACAAAACACCTTCAGCTGGAATGGTGGCCTGATTAATGCAAACTGACTTGAAGTTTTAATTTGGTTGTTCTCGACTGGGGATCACAGCATGTAGAATCTTAATGAGCCATGGGGGGCTGATCATCAATCCTAAGCACGTTTTTCTCCCATTGCACTTGCTGCTCATTGCTGCTCTTTAATTTTGGGTTGGACGAGTGTCTCCGTGTAAAGCAGAATTTGCTCAGTGGTGTCACAAGACATTAAGGTTATTTCTCTATGCTAATACTGACTGCTGGGCACTAGTCACCAGGGTTTCCCAAGACTGTGAAGTACATTCATTATTGTGCCCTGTACAGACGCATGCAGAGTAAAACCTTGGCCCTTACTGGAGCACGTTGGTTGAGAATGCGGTTTGCAGGTAGTCGAGTAGTTGAAGGCAGGTTTTTTACTGTTGAGTGCACTTTGGGTTTCTATTTAGATTTATTGTCCCATGATCTGGTTTCTTTAGATTTCAGCCCCCCCACCCCCAGTGAGGACACTCTCCCAAGAGATGTCTGCAGTCTGAGATTGCTCCACATCAGTAACGTTATGATTTTTCAAGCTTGGAAAAAACCTTGCAATTTACTGGTTATTTCTTCTCCTGGAACATGGAGCCAGGCAAGGAGACTGGGTTTGAATTTCTGGTTTGAGCTCACTTCAACAAACCTGCTCCACATGGTCCTTACAGACTGTGCTTTGCCTCTCTCCTGTTCTCTGTCACATGAAATGTAAGTTTCTGGGCTTCACTTTAAAGGTACCTCAGGGCCTAACCCATTCAGAGCTGATTTTAGGGGCAGGCAACCAGGACAGAAACCCAGGCCCTCACTAGGCAAGCTAGTACAAGTCATCTGCTGTGTGGGCAAAACACGGAGGACTCTTCAGTCCCTGCTTGGGGCTGTCTAAAGCCATCTTATCCCTACCCAGATTGCCATCTCTCATTCCGTCTTGACAGTTTGACTTCAACTATCTGCCTGGCCATGCTGCCAGTCTCCATTATCCACTATCTAAATTTTCAGAAGAGCACGTCTCCAACTCCGAATGGCAAGGACCTCTCCATGAACATTGCAACGCTGTCCTAGAGCTCTCCACCAGAGCCACCTTGGGATTTCCTTTGCTAAGATACCTACAGTTGGGCGGTTGATGTGCCAAAACCACCTTGACCAATATTGTCTAGCCATTTCCCTGTACCCCTCCTACCCCTAAAACAGTCTGCCTATATCCATTTGTAGTCCTTGGGGTCAGGGACATTTGTTTCGTTTTGTAGTTATACAGCCTCCATCCCGGGGGTGTCCTGGCAAATAGCAAGGGAACGAGGCAGTATATATGATGACAACCATAAATGAGGCACTCTTTTGAGTGAGATCCAAGTCCTCAGCGGTTGTAAACGAGCTCATATTTCCTCAGTCTTTACATGCCGGCTATGAATCTGGCTGAAGATGTTCTGCTTCTCAGTGGAGATGATTTTCCGTGGGTGCTGATGACAGCAGTTTAAATAAAGTTCTGAATTCATCAGTTTTATTCTGAAATTTATAACAGCGCTCTGGAAGTGTGCAGATATTTAAAACGAATAAAATCAATTAATTCAGAGTCTAATCACACACGCTAGCGCTGTGTTTGTTCTGAACACTGGAGCGGCTTTTTCCAGGTTAGCACCCTGCCTGAGAAAAGGTAAATCTTTCACTTTGATATACGACGCGCCTGTCCTTTCCTTTGCTTTATTTTCTCCGTTGACAAAACTAGCAGGAGTTCGAGTTCATGTGTGGTTTTTAATCACTGTTTTCACTTACGGTTTTTAAGGGGAACCATTGTTAATGCAGCATGTTTTCTAGATATTGGGAAGCCTCCTTTTAATTTCAAAGTGGCCTACAGAGCTAGCACAAGAGGTTGACCTCTCTACAACAGATACAGCATTTCTTTTTTATAGTAGGAATTCAGCTCTCATACCCTCGCATAGATAGATGATGGAGTGCACAAAGTGTCCAGATGAGAAATTAGAGCCATGTTCTAATTCACTCTGCTTCCTAACCCATTTCCCTGAGATTAAGTCAGACACTTCAGACAGCTTCAAGCAGCCACACTTGGGGATTTTCTGTCCATTTTCAGGCCATTGTGACCCACCTGCAGTTAATGTAACATTGAGGTTGAAGTTATCGAAGCTAGTGCTCTTGCCTTTGCCAGCAGATTTTAGCAGCTCCTTGATCTTCAGGTATCATAAACTCTGCAGGTTTCTGGCCACGGCAGGTCTGAGTGCCCTTGCGTCAATGCCAATAGGTTAGCAATGCAGACCACTGAGAGTGAATAAGGCGTGATTAAGAGTGAAGAGTACCAAAGTGAATCACCCTCAGTTAGGAGATTTCATAGATGTTAGGAGCTGGAAGGGACCTTCCAGATCATCGGGTCCAGCCCCCCGCACTCGGGCAGCAAAGACTACTAGGGCCAGACGACCCCAGCAAGATGGGCGTCAAGACGCTTTTTGACGATCGCCTGGGGTGGGTGACTGTACCACTACGGGGCGGAGGTCTGTTACAAACCCTCGGCACTTGACTTGTAAAGAAGTTTTCCCTAATGCCTAACCTGAAGTTATCTTCAATCAGTTTGTGCCCCTTGTTTCTTGTCCTTGCCTGGGGGCCTCGATGAAGAGTTGTTCCCCCAATCCCTGGTGTATGCCCCTGATATTATACTTGTTGTCAGTGGAGCAGGGTGATTTGAACTTAGAAGAACTGGAGCCGGAGGAGTGGCCGCTGTTTCCTAGATAAGCTGATAGCCATTTTGGACCCCTTGCAGCTTCATGCTTCCCATCCTTACCTTACTTCCTGGGTCTCTTTAGTGCCACTAGTTGATCTACTAAACAGTTTTGGGGGCTGGAGGAGAGGTTTTTTTCCCCCCCATGAGACAAAACTGGCAGACTAGCAGATGGGTTTTTGCTTTCTGCCCGATCTCCAGGACATCTGGTTTGGGGCACTTAAATTATAACTGGCACAACCTCATCCGGTTCTGGTGTGAAAGTTGGATTAGGATGCATTTGACTGAGGTCCTTTGAGCTCAAAGGTTTGCCTTGGCAATGCAAGGCGAGAGGAGCCCGGTTTGTGGCTTCCCTCAGCTCTCCCAGAGACCTGGGGCTCTGGCTTCAAGTCCTGATCCCAAGGTCAGTCTCGGGGATGGAGAAGGAGCATTGCCTTCACATCTACCTTCTCATTTCTAGTTGTTTGATCTACAGGCAGTGCTTGAAGATTACACTAGACGAGTGGGGCCAAACGTTTTGGCAGGCAGGCCACAAGTTAACCCCACGTTGTCCCTGAATACCACTCCGTTCCCTTGCCGTTACCCAAAGTGCTGCTCAGCTTTCTGCTCCTTGTCTGCCCTGATACTCTACTTTCTGCTCTCTGCATTATCTGCCACTGTGCTGCTTATCGCCCTCCCACACCTCCAATGTGCTGCATGTCACACACACAGGTTGCCCACCCCTGTCCTAGAACAACCCTGCTAGGGTAGTTTGAGAGGGATAACCCACCTGGGTACTGTTCTCAGATAAAAGGGTATTTAGCCAGACCACGGTATACAAGCGTCCCATTGCTTCTTTGTCCACTTGCAATGTATTTGTATGTGCAGCCAGGCTTTTTATTTCGCAAGAGTCAAATATCAGCAGATGGGAGAGGAATCACTAATGATAATTAAACAAATCAATAATTCCCTCATCATAGGACTGAGAGCAAAAGGCTTATTTTAAGAGCAACAGCAACCTATTGTGTCTGAGATATGGACTCTAAATGTCACCAGAAAAAAGTTTGCATTCTTTCCAAGTCAGGGCACTGCACAAATGTGTTTTATGAGTTAGTGTTTTTCTACATGAGATGGAGCACCTCCTTGGGAGTCAACCTTACATCTGAGGTTCTTAATATAGTATTTTCTTTTGAATCTGTGTGAAGGCAAGTTAACATATTGTTATAGTATTGTTTGAGGTTAATTAAACTGCAAATGAGCTTAATGATCTGCCTGAACTGAAGCTCAATAACAACCCATTATATATAAACTACCAAAATCAAAAGAGCTTTTCAATTTCTTGTCAAATATACCAAAGAAGATAGAAGAAGCCAATCAATAATGTCGCCCCTCTTAGAAAATCAGGTCTGGAGCTGGAAAGCTTGAAATGAAGGAACATTAATGTAGACACTTAAATTCTGCAACTAAATTGAAAAGGGCTTGAGAACATAAGTCAAGTCTGTTGGAAGAAATGAAAGAGAGAGAACCAAACATGGGGGGGGAGGGGGAAGACATATTTACCTCTTTTATATGTTAGAAGCAGCACATAGCTAGACCCTACCGTGTACCCAGAGTGCAAGGTCTATGTGGTAATAAGAGGACATTATACAGTTTCAGTCTTGTTTCATGTCGTGGATTCTGCAACCTCACAAATGTTTCTACATGTTCAGCGGTAGGAGGGTTTGCTATAAATCAAAGCAAAGGGCATCTAGTTGCTTCCCCTTGGGCAAAAGTCTTGAAGCCCACTGCAAATGCAAAATGGATGCATTCTGTAACAGGTTTGTATTCCTATCACTGCTACTGATAGGGTAGCCACAAGCAAGATACTTAGGACAACAGGATGATAGTGGTGAAAAAAGGGCAGTTTGCAACCAAAAGTAGGCACAGTCAGACCTGCGAGGGTCTAAGCCTGGGGGGTACTGAGATTTTACAGGTCTCAGTTAACTAAAATGGAGCTGCAGCTGTTCAGTTCTTCTGAAGATTAGGCCTTTAGTCTCTCAGGGTCTCACTATATCCATCCACCAAATGGGTGTAATACTGCTTTATCTCCTGCAGAGTCAAGAGGTGCATTTAATTAAATTAGCATAAAACTTTTTCAATACCCTACCTGCAGGTGCTGAGAAGTGAGGAGTCTCAACCTCAGTGCTTGACCTCATCTTTTCATATATTTAAGTGACTCTATCATTAATGCACTGTCTAGACAAAAAGCAGGTAGATTATACCCATATAAGATCAGACTAGTTGACCCTACACTCTTGCAGTAATACAGCAGACTTCCCGTATGGATATGACCCCTTTTTCTACGGAACAGAAATCTTAATGTTGATGTGATAGCGAGGAGAACTAAGTACAGTCCTCGACTTACGTTTTGAGTTGCAACGTTTCACACTTACAGTGTTTATAAGTTGGCACCCTGTTTCAACTGTACAATGCCAGTTTCGACTTACAGCGCTTGATCCTATGCAATGCCGTGCCAGCAAACAAGTTCGCTGCATCGCCCATCTCCCTGGAGAACATCTGTCAAAACTTCCTTGGACGCTTTCTTTATGAAAGCAGACACAACTCCAGAAAAACCTGCAGCCGAGACTCCTGAGAAGACTCCAGCCAAGAACCCGTCAAAAAGTCCAGCAAAGTCACCTGAAAGGAGTCCTTCCAAATCAATAGGATTGCTATTTACAATATAAATATATTAATGTAGCTATGTTACTTATCTATAATTGACCGAGTACAAAATTCTGGGGTATTTTTTGGTGAAAATAGGATATTGGGCCTTGGTTCAGGAACCAATCCCCCATTTATAACATTGTTTCTTATGAGAAAATTGGTTCCGAGTTGCAACGTTTCAACTTAAGACACTGTTTTCAGGAACCAGTTGTGTTATAAGTCTAAGGACTGCCTGTAGTAATAATATGCGCTGAAATTATTTTATCCCAAAGATCATTCAAGTAAGGAAAAAAGGGCAGAGTCTGCCATACAGTCTTCTTTCCCCATTATTAAGATGATTGGGTACCATCGTGTGGATGGCCCCTTAAGACTGTGGGCCTTCCCGTGCCAGTATACACCCCTTTAGCCCTAAGGAAGAAGGTAACACGTCACGGATCCCAAGTATGGAGGTACCGTGGGAAGTTCCCAGCAAAGAGGCAGAAAGAGCATCAGTGGGCCACCGAACCTGACAGAAGGCCCAAGAGGCTGCTGGAGGGGAGCAGCATTAAGCTGCGTAAAGGTGTGCAGAGTGTGATGGAAAAGGCCAGAGCAGAACACCAACAATAAGTATGTAATCTGTGAAGGATCTGCTGGGTACCTTGTATGGTGCATGAGCCCGATGTAGGACTGTGGAGAGGGCAGGAGGGCGGACAGCCATTGCAGTCCAGGCTGAAGGACGGGGCCAGCTTGAAGGGGCACATTGTGAGTCAACTGTTGTATTCATTCACGCTCCTAGAAAGCAATTAAAAAGAGGTGAGGAGGGTGAAAAAAGAAAGAAATACATTAAACAAAACCTCCCTTTTTCTTTGATCAGCTTTGAAAAATGTTTCCTTTTCCAGGATGATGTACTCCAGGATGTATTGCCTGGAGTCACTTTCCTATGAACTCATCTTCCAGATGTCCCCCTCTCCCCCGCTCATTGAAAAGATTTCAAAGGCTGCTTTCTATTGCATTGTTACTTATCTGCAGTGTATCAGAAATGGTGCAGTAGCAATACAATACCTTGCACATCGTGTTGTGGGAATGCATTATCTACAGACGACAAGATCCCGTTACGCGCAAGGAGTACATCTTCCTTTAGATGCAGTAAATAATTAATGCTGGCTCACACAGTGATTTTTCTTTTATGGACATTAGTTAAAATACTAACAGTTATTATCTGTTTGCTTTCCTTTTTTAGTTCCAAGCTACGGTAAAGGAAGGTGTTACAGGAGTGATTGTGAATGTAACTGTTCAGGATGAGGATGATCCAGCAACAGGGGCCTGGAGAGCTGTTTATACCATTATCAATGGAAACCCAGGGCAGAGTTTTGAAATCCATACCAATCCACAGACTAATGAGGGGATGCTCTCTGTTGTCAAAGTAAGAACTGTTTGTCTTTATACTATATTATAGCTGCACAGTGTATCCAGCAGATCTTTGAAGCATGAAAAGGTGCAACCACTGGAATAAGCTTCTTAAAAATATGGCACTAGTTAATTAGCTCCTCTCCACTTTAGAAATTTTACCAATATCTCCCTTTTTTTTTTTTAAAGGAGCCCTGGGTGAGGGAAGAGATGCTTGGCAAACCTTCTCTCCGTCCCATATGTGGGACATTTAATTATTTGTCCACAAAACAGAAATCTTGAACTGAAATTTTAAGATAAATATCTTTTAGTGTTCAGGATTTTTTTTGATGTCCAGAAGAAGAAAAAAAAATGACAAGAATCACTTGTGAAAAGAAAGGTGTCTGAAGGCAGTATTTTCTACTGAGAGAGTTCGGACTGAAATGGTCCCGTTGGCTGTATTTCTGCCTGCGCAGTGAATATCTTTGCAGTAGACAGGGCAGAGCTCAAAAGGAATGGCTCTCCTTGCAGCCCAGAGATTGGTACAGTTTGGGTGAAGATAGGGTGAAGTTGCACGTAACACTTGGACCATACTGAATCTGTGCAGTGTTAATAGGCGATAGCTACATAACTATCATGTTGATAAGTGATAACTAAATGGCTACAATGTTAATAGTTGACAGCTAAATCTGTGCAATGGTAATAGTCGGTAGTGTTGAAGCTGGAACATGTTGATCAGTTAGACGGTATGGGTCAGTACGGTTTCTTGCCTGCACCGCTCTGCTCTACCCCTCGAGGGCTGGCAAGCAGGGGTGTGGCTGGAAGCCAGGACATTTGGGCTTTATTCTTGCTCTGGGTGGGGTGGGCTGGGGTGGGGAGGCTAGAAGTGGTGCACCCTGGGGTGCTTGAAGACTTCAAGCTGCTCTTTTTATCTCTGTGAAGCAGACTTGAAGTTTTCCTGTAACAAATTAGGTAGCACAGCCCAAAGTTAACCCTCACCTGAAGTGGCGTAATTTGAGATGCTCAGAGTGCACTTAGCATGAGTTAACAAGCTCTAACTTGCAGATGCTCACATTTTAAGTGCCCTTACTAAGGTCTGAGTGTAATGTGTAACTTCACCCATACGTTCCACCTAAGGAGGTAGGAATAGTCTTCCAATTGAATAATGCGCTTACACTTAACCTAAGCACAACTGTGGGTTATCAGGTCTATCTCAGAGAGTCAGAGCAGTTCAGATCAGCCAGCAGAAAGGATAACACGGATAATAATTAAATGCAACCCATTTTTCTTCTCTCCTTTGTTATTGGGGTGAGAGGGGAGTAGAAAATTCTGGACTTGCTCCATTCACCCACCCCCCGCCGTATCCACCCTCTGTCACCGTGAGAGGCAAAATACTGAGCTAGCTGCATCAATTGTCTGACCCAGTAAATGGCAGTTCTTATGTGCCTCTTCAATACTCTTCCCTGTAACTTGTAATTATCGTCATGTCAACTGCTGAACTTCAGCCAGGCTTTGAGATGTAACCAGTGCCGGTACAAGAGATGCTGTCCCCTTTTGTGGCTAATTCTGTCACTTGGGGACTCAGCAGAGGGGAGGTAATGTTAATTTTTTTTTTTAATTTATCTCATGCTTCAATGTTTTGACTTGCCTTTCAGCCTCTAGACTATGAGATCTCAGCGTTTCACACACTGCTGATCAAAGTAGAAAATGAAGACCCACTTGTTCCAGACATAGCCTACGGCCCCAGTTCCACAGCTACGGTTCAGATCACTGTTGAAGACGTAAATGAAGGCCCCGTTTTCCACCCAAACCCAATGACAGTGACCAAAAAAGAAAACATCCCCATTGGCAGCTTTGTACTAACAGTGAACGCCACAGATCCAGATACCCTGCAGCATCAAACTATAAGGTAAGTACAATGTTCTCTAACCTAAGCCTACAGAATAGGGACTACAAATGATTGCTGTGCCTATGGTACTTGGCCGTTTGCACAAAATTAAATTAAACGTGTTTGGGATCTAGGAGTGAAGTTTTTTTTTCTCCTGTAATGAAGAGCTTCAAAATGACAAAGAAAAGGAGTTTGCATTAGGCAGGTGACAATAGTTTTCCAAGGAATGAGCTGACGGCGTACAGCACCTTTGGGTGATTCTGTCCTCAAACTGGTTCCCCCACCTTTATGAAGTCGAGGGGACAAAAATAAACATTTCTAGACCAGCTTCTGAGAATCGTTTCTCAGTCCTGCATGCTCGGTTTATGTTTGCTTCTGATGCCACCTCATAAAGTGAAATAATTATTGGCCACCCAGATTCAAGTACAACAGGGTAATACATGCTTCTTGACTACACTTTTGGCATGATCTGTTGTGGTTCAGGTTCAGAACAATGCAAGGAAATATTAATGCACTTGCGCTCTGAGGAACAGTGTCGGGTATTAAGTTTAACAAATGCCCGAGATTACTATAATTATAAAACTGGTTTCTGACACGTGAGTGCTGTGTTCCTGCTCTGAATCTCTTGAGACTATAGCAAGGAGCGTATTATGCTTTACCAGCACTTTTGCTCCCTGGAACACTGCTGCGGAGAGAGAAACGTTGCTTCTCCCCAATCCAAAAGCAGATAATTTTCACAGTTAAAAACAGCACCTGATGTCTCTGGTGGTTTGGATGAAAATTTAGACTGAGCACACCACTCGTGCAGTGATGTCAGTCTCGAAATTGCATCTTCTCTGCAGAGCTTTCTTCATAGCAGAGAAAGAGCTTCAGTCACTTACTCGGGGCTGTTGCTCCCTCCACCTGAGCTAGTGCAGAGAGACAGGTGGGGTTCGGTGAAGCTGTGCCGCTGAGAGGTGGACCAGAGGTTGCGTTATGTAGAGGGCCCTACCGAATTCGTGGCAGGAGTGGAGTGTGCTGCAGCTCTTTTAATTTTGTGGGTTCCCCTCTGCACTGATCAGTGGAAGGGCCACATTTGTGCCTTGCTCCTGATGAACAGGGAAGAGAAACCAGTTGTTTTAAATACGGTACCGTTTTGACCTCCCCACCCGTCAGCAGCAAGCCACGGGGCTGCCGTGGCCCCAGAGAGCCACCACTCTGCGCCTTGTCCTTGCCCAGAGCCCCCGGAGGGAGTCTCAAGAGTTGTGCTCCTTTTTTTCTCGCTAGATTCTTGCAGGCTATGACTCTTCTCCCTTGTCCTCACTGCGCGAGGGTGCAAACGCCATTCTTCATGAAGGAAGACGGCTCTTTTGCTTCATTCACATCATCGAGATTGAGCAGCCTCTTATTTTTGCCCTTTTATTTGTTTGGTTTTTTTCCTAAGTGGGACCAGCGAGGCCTTGGTCCAGCTCAGTCATACAATGGAGTCTCAGCCTGGTTACCCTCCATTTGAAGTCATCTAGAATTTGGGTGCTCAAGCATTGCAAGTTCTTCATGCAGGGTCTCCCATGGTTAGATGTCTTCCTCACTGCAGGGATGGTGTATTAGCGAGCGGGCGCTTCTTCGGGAAGGCTAGGCCCAGACAGCTGCCCGACCGCGAGTGCCATTGACAGTCATGGCGTCCTGTGCACACAGCAAGTGTAGAGCAGCGTGCCGTTGCAAAGGGCCAGGCTGACAGTCACGGGCTAAAATGATGTGAAGGTGAATTGAGAGCTGTAAGAGTGTTCAAAATGTAATGGCGGGGGAAAAAAGGTATGGCATCTAATTAGGAAATCCCATTCCCAGCATCACCTCAAAACCATCTAGTTAATAGAGAATGAATATTTCAATTTTTTTCTCTATCAGGAGTACCTGTGAGCTCTGCCATTTAAAGCTCAGTTTATCTGAGGGAAGACTCTTAGCAGATGTCATTTTCCCTGTTTTATAAATGTATTTATTTATTGCATGCACATTTTGTCCATTCATTGTCATTTTAGCCCTTGCTCCAGGGAATTCTTATTTTATTTGGTATAGCCGCAGATTTCTGTTGAGGGATGGACAAGGGCTGTGGAATCTCTTTCATGTGTCAAATGCAGCAATATGACAGTCAGGCTCATGATCTAAAACCTGGCTCATATAGGGATAAAAGTCCCTTATTCTCTTTGGCGTTGATATCAAATTTTAGTATATGCAGGAACAAAGCTATCAACAATTTTAACAATGTTCATGGGAGTTGTTTGGGGGTTTTTTTGTTATAAAACGGGCTTATTAATTATTTGCAACATTTGATCACATACTGCTAAGCGAGGCGCCCCAAGAGGATAAAGAGCATGTGTGAAATTGGTTAAAGAAACCATGCAGGAATTTGTTCTTATAATCCAGAATCTGCTCCTTGCCTTTCTCAAGCAGAATTGCTGATTATGCCAGGTTGGTAACGATTATGTTGGGAATGCAAACTGGAAGAGAGATTAGTGAATCATTGAAAAGACCGGTTTGATTTTCAAGTGTTCATTGCAGCTAGCCAAATAGCAGAACTCCTTTTGCAATCTAGCATGAGTCACAACCGTGCTGCAAAGGAGCCCTGAAATCTTGAATAATACAAACTAAATAAAAGTTTCCTGGAACTGAAAGCGTAATGTGAACATTATCTGCATTGCCAAGAAGTTGTATTCTTTTGCAAAAGAAAAGGTTTTCCTCTCTCATGCTGATTGTGCAAAAAACCAAACGCCGCAGTGATTTAGTGCCGGTTGGGAATGGAGAGTGATTCTGTGGAAGGAAATATGTAAAAAGATCAAGGACTGTTAGTTTTGTCAGGAAAAAAAGAACAAATGGGGAACTAATGGAAGTATAAAAAGTAGGGAATTAAATCGAAAAGGCTAATCTGACTCTCGTATCCCCTCTGATACAGGGACAAGAAAGCACAAAGTATAAAAGCTTAACCCTTAACACAGAAAAAAAGAACTGTGTTTCAGGCAGTAGTTAAGCTGTGGCATTTACTGCTGCCAAATATTGACAGTAATATTCAAAGAGTTAGATATTTATGTGACTCATTTGCAATTCAGCTAGTGTAAAATTAAACATGCTGGGGCTAAAACTGATCACTGTATGGAACTGGCAAGAAATACTCCCCACTAAATGATTGCAGTTGGATGCATTTTGAGACGTTGGGGTATATATTGGTTTATAATGGCTCAGGATCCTGCCAGATCTCTCTCGTGGAGATTACGTATCCGTCAGATTCCTACGTGCTGGATGTTGCTGTGCTCTGTAAGTTCTCCGCAGAGGAGGTACTAGTACGTTAAGGTCAGTTTTTGAAGGCAAAATGCACGGGCACTAAACCATGGTGCATGGGAGCAAGTCACGTTGTGATGTGCGCACGCAACGAGGCGTGTCAGGACTCCGCCGTGAATTGGGCCCGTTGTTTCACGTTGGAAAATGTTTGTGCACAGAAAAGTAAGAGGGGCTTTGTCCATGCCTCCCCCCTTTGCTTTCAGCCTTTTGCAGCCAAAATATGGATCCATTGAGGGCCAAGAAGATATTTTCCATTTGTTTTATCAGCAATGAGAGGGTGCCACTAGCTACTGGCAAAATGTTCTGCTATTGCATAAAATATCACAACTGCATTCCAGAAACTATGACTGTAAAGGTGAAGAAAGATTTCAGTGCCATGGTCCAAATCCAGATTCAGTCTGTTCTTTGAACACTGTCTGAATCAGATTCAAATGACTTATCTTGGTGAAAAACATAGCTTGCCTTGTGACCGTTCCTATAGGCATCCGCAGCGTTAAGGCAGTTTTCCTTCTTATTCTTCAGCTTGAAGTGTTTTTGCAGCCTGAGAATGCAATTCACTTAAAAGCTCAAGCAAGCTGGCAAAACTATACTACCCAGGAAAATACAACTTCAAGCATCTCTCAGAATCAAAACCTTGTAACTTCGGTCCAGATCTCACTCTGTACATAGTTAAGCAATGCACTTTCATGGTTTTATATTCTTCTCTGATCTAATGAAGTTCACATTCAGGGAAAGTTGTTAGAAGTATCGACAGCTTACTGGGAACGAATGTCTTAGGCTCTCGTTAACCAAGCATATAATGAAGGCTCCAAGCTCAGTTTTGCTCTTAGGTATTCTTGACTGTGTAAGCTGTTTGTACTCATTTCAACCAAAGTCCATGCTTGTTTGTGGAGAGGCAACCAGTAGGTGCGGAGGGGTTTGATCCGACCCTCAAAGCAAGAATGCAATGGCTTTTCACCAGATGTATGCAACTGAAAGCAAAAATGTTCCTTCTGTGCTTACTGGGCGAGAACCACGAAACCAATTCAAGTGGGATTGCAATTCTAGGATTCATTAACCTATATTAACCTATTTTTTCTAAAGTATTCAACTCCCCCTACAACTCCCAACTTTTGGGAAGAAGAAAAACATGCGGAAGCCCCCATATTAATTATAATCCAACAACTTATTAATAGACCAGTAATGAAGTTTCTGAAATTTGATTTCTTAATCAGGGATCATTGTTATTTTTGTGCCAGATTTAAGAGTTTAATTTTGGGTGCCTCTTTCCCACCTCTGAAATTTTAATCAGAAGTTTCAAGTGTACATGTCAATGAGAAGTTAAAGGCCAAAATTAATAACATTTTCTACCTTGGGAAATTAAAAGAAGAGCCTCACTCTCTGAAATCCATTATTAACAGTAGATCTTAATTAAACATAGTTACTGGCCTCAATAATTTGTCTGCATGGAGAGATCAGTGTAGGTATTTCTTTCATTTTTTGGATTCAACAAGTGCGGGAGAGATAACAGTTAGACTTTTAACTAAGTGTAAATAAGTTGTTTATGGCAATATACTTATGATTTTTAATTAAAGCAATGCTCTCTGGTTTCATGTTTTATCCCAGCAATATATTTTTATTACCTACTGTGCTCTAGGATTTTTAATTATTTATGTAAATATATTATTGCAGTTTTCATTCTTGGGAAGTGATGTGCCTGGATGCTATATTAACATCGCCAAGAAAAAACCCAACAACCCTGTATTATGGATTTCGAGCATGTCTAATTGCATAAGAAAATTGAAACGATGCATTGTGGCAGCTCATGTGTAGTTGATAACATGTAATGCCCGTAATTCCTGAATGGGTGGTTGACAGTCCATTGTCATATTGGGAAGGACTGAGCCATATTCAGCTGTAAGTCAGCTCCTTTCTCTCCTGTATTTGACACATTTACACTCGTAAGATTTGAGGGTAAGGACACTAACTGGTTCAGAGGGGCATGAACTTTAATAGGCAACAACCATCTTGGTCAGATGCTAGGAAGGGACTGCATCATGCTCTTAAGGGTTGATTCTGGCAAGGCTGCCAAAATTAGCGGATATCCATGGACTTCCCTGGATTTGTACTAGCCTGGGATTATAGTCAGTCTTTGCTGATCATCCCATGATACCTGCCTATGTTGAAATACAGTGATAAACAGACTGTTTTTCTTATAAAGGTCATTATCCTTAGAGCAAAACATTGATGCATGGCAATGCGGCCACTTCCCCCGAATAACAGGCTGGATGCAATAACAGCAAATCTCACAAGGACACATTTCAAGACAGCAATACATTCCTTGGTGTCATGGTTGAAAGGGCAATGGCTAAAAGGATGAGCAATCAGATTTTAAGTTATATTATTACAGCTTAATCAACATCCACTACATCAGTGTCATCATTCCAGATTTTACACTGCTGTCAGTGAAAATGCGTGTGTCCTGGTACGTTTTTAACTTTTGCAGAGGTGCAACGCGATTGTAAAGCCCTGTAAATTAATAGTTTTACTCAACAGAACTGCTCACACGCTTAGTGATCTTCTCCTTACTTCCAAGCATAAGAGAATCCCAGCAGATTTTGGTAGGATACAGTAAGGAGTAGTTTACTTCTGTCACTTCTATTTTTGCTGCCAATGACCAGTATTACAGCTAATGCAATCAAGCCATGAATCATGACACTAATTCAAGAAATGCATTTCATATTCTGCTATTTTTCCCCCTACAGTGCATCTGAACACCCTCTAAAGAACAATGAGACTCCAAAGCACATTCCTCTTGAACACTTAAGGGATTAATTTTGCATAGTCTGATGCGCACTGAGTCTTTTTTAAGACACTTTTTTATTGTAGGCAAGGGTCAGTACACTTGTTTTTGGGATATACTGCCATCACTTTAGGGAAGAACTATATAACGAAAGACGGATGGTAAGTCGTACAGTAAGAGTGCACGGTTATAAGAAGTGATGCACTCAGACATTGTTAAGTGTGTCTCCTGGAATCTGAAGAGGTTCTGCCCGAACCCTACCGTCGGGAGGTTTGTTTTCCTTGGGCAGACAGAAGAAATATTCCTGTTGTTTTAAATTAACGACTGAGTCTTGCTCTCAGCAGGCAGCACTGGGGGTTTCATTGCAAGTTGCCCCCAAGAGCATCTTGAGTTGGCTCGGCAGTTTTATTTATGGCCTACATGAATCCACCCATTGGGAATTGGGAGCATATCACTAGATCTGAAATTGCTACATATTGGCGAGTGCAATAAAAAAAGCAAAACAAGCCAGGTAGACAGGGAACTTGCCCCGAGCAACAAGTTATTCCTGTCGTCCCCTTCCTGCCAAAATCTCTGAAATGTGAAGTATTGCTTCCAGGAAAGCCAGCTGGGATCCAAAGGCTGTGATGGGGCAGAGAGGAGAAGAAAGGACTTGAACTGCTGGCAGTGACAGAAAGAAGGCATGCATCACCTTCCTCTAAAAGGAACAGTTTTGCCATTTCTCTCCTGCCCAGGGGACCCCTGCAATTTTATATGCCATCAGATTCTCACAGAGCCTCCTCCGGAACATGAGAGTAGTATGCTGCTATGTGATATATAGCACGCTGTATTATGATGTAATTATAGTAAGGTTGCAACACAGAGAAAAATGCACTGAATGAAAAATGCACATTCATTGCTATGGTATATGAACAAACAGGGTTGCATTGTCCACGTATTATGTAGTGGGATAAATATGCAGCTCTCGCCTTGTGCAGCAAACTCTTTAAGTTGATCCTAAAAGGGGAGAGGGGTGAACATACCAAGACTGGAGGCTACTTATTGAACAGGATCTAATCTGCTTGATTGCACTCTTAGACCACCGCTACCCTGACCCAAGTGTACAGAAGGGGGCAGGCAGAGGGGTTGTAATGGGTTGAGGGGAAAATTGGGTCCTGAAAATGATTTGCTACTAGGGAGCGCTGGCCAGCACGGCATGGATAGATCACATAATTTTGAATTCACTGGGAGGAAGTAGCCGGCACAGGGATCTCTGTAGCAGGAGCAACCTAGTGAACTCGGACTGACGAAAATAAATGACTGAAGTAGAGTCATAAGGCTGGAAAGAATTCTAATAATTCTGTCAGATCTGAAAACCAGGTCCTAGGAAAACTATGGATGGGAAAAACCTAACCCGTCAGGAGATGAGCTGCAGCAGTCTGTCCTTCCCCTCGGCCACACAACCCCTGCCTCAACTTTAGAGCTGTGCAAGAGGAAAGTGGTATCTGCCTCCCTCAGGAGAAGCATTTCCCCCAGCTGTCAGAGGCAAGCTCTTTGAGGAAGAAAAGAGAGTCTGTTCCCTACACGATTATAAAAGGTGATGTTGTCTCAACCTCATCCTAGACATGTAAAAAGCAGGAGTGTGTGCGTTAAATTGTTGCAAGAAAGGAAATAAGTGTTTGACTTGGCAAAAAATACTCCGAATGTAAAGCGTCATTCCCTCACTCTCTGAAGCTGTGTGGATGCTCTTGTTCAGGAGGTGTTTGGGACTTGAACCAGGGGTAAGGGACGGATGACAACCACCATGGAATAGGTTGCGATATTTGCGACTGACTCACAGCAGAGATCCCAGCAAAGTTGATCCAGTGCAGGAGTTAAGACTGCTTTGGGTTTCCTCCATGTCTGCTTCTCAGAAGGTGCAGAGGCCGGGGCTGAAAGGCAGCAATGAGGCATGGCAGCAAAGGCTCTTCTAGGACAAGACCCACATTGCATTCAAGTTCTTTAGCTCTCTAAACCTTTCCTTTGTTGGGCTACCTTGGCAGGAAGCTCCATTTGAGGAACCTCTTTGACGTTATATGCACCTCTCGTTGCCTGTTACTGGCAACTTTGTCATAGGATGGATGATCTGACTCAGGAGTCAACTGACTGTATTATAAGAACAAGCATGGAGTTATTAAGCTATCTCTGGACTGATACAAAAGACATTGGAGGCAACTACTCTGAGCATCTAGAGACGTGAAGAATCATCAGAATACAAATGTGACCAGTAGGCCAGGCGAGGGGTGACAACATGCAGGACTGAAAACCAGTTGGGTTGCTGATGTGATTTGTGCTTCCTGAATCCCAGAATTGATGGGATGATGCACATTTGAAGGGAATTAATGTGGTCTTCACACATCATTGATATTTCTTGGTTTCAAAGAACAGTGTTGGACTGAGTAGACTGAGCAGCACTGGGTACAAGGAGACTCCATCTATGTCGTCTGTACTAGTCAATGCAATGGGTTATGCTAGAGGAGAAAATATGGATGGAGAGGTGCTTCATCTGCAGAAGTCATTCACCCCTGGGCTGAAGCTCCAGAGGGGAAGGGCTCTCTCTCCACAATCCTTTGGTGTATACGGACAAAGAAAGCATCCATTTTTCACACATTTTGAGTCTTTTACTCAAAGTGGGTTGGGCAGTGGAACACAGATTGTGGCATCCCTTTCTCCTCCTCGTCTGACCACACCACGCTGCAGAAAGGACCTTGCTACAAGATCTCGTTACAAGGCAAAGAGAGCTCTTCACTGATGCCTTAAAAGACGCTTGAGTAAGCGATCCCAGAAATCCTTGCTTCTGGGCTTCATAAGGCAGGGGTGGCTCATTTCATGAAGGACCCTCTAGCTATTCAAACCCAGCCCCTGATGCTGCCAACAACACCTGTCAGAAGGGTTATTTTCCTCAAATCTTCAGTCTGCCTTATTTTGGAGGCATAAATCATATTTATTGTGTTCTTGTTCAAAGTACAGATGATAGGTTTGAGAGCGTGTGTTTTCATGTAATCAGATAGGCCAAAGAAACCAATTTAAACCTCCCTTGATGTTTCTTTAAGTGCTCCAAATTCTTGATTAATAAGAATGAATGTAACATTTAAGGGGAATCTAATTAGACCCTTCCCTGCCCCCCCACAAAGCAGTATTATTTCACATTATGTTTTCAACTGTGTCAGCACTCAGAATGAATGGCTCTGAACTGTGAAATTATATGGAGCATTTTTCATGTCACTGACTAAACAATATTGCAGTCCTTCTTGAGAAATACAACAATGGGATGTATCAGTCGCAAGTTCTGTGAATAGTGGAAGGTAGATACTGATAATAATTCACTTTGTCGTTACTTAAATTGTGCTGGTTTTGGAACAGGAAGACAGGCCTCTGGAAGAGGTGGAGATTTTCTTGACTGTTAGGGATTTGCATATCATATGTAAGGATACTGTGTGAGGTGGCTGGGCCTCTGGGAAATGAGTGGGTAACATTTCATACCCCTTTGAAATTGGGGAGATCCCCTGAGAGAGAGTATTAGTATAAAATTCTAAAATACTTTCATTTGCTCTGAAGGGAATGCCTTTGTGTGACAGTAGGTATAGAAGATAATACACATGTTATTGTGTAAGCAAAGGCAAGGCTGCAGTTGTAAAACACAAAACCTGAATACAGGTTTGCTGTAGGAACTTCCATATCAAATTAAACTAGTGATCCAGTCCAGAATATTATCACCGGCTGTGTCCAAAGAAAAGCAGTAGCAGCATTATGATCCTTATTAGTATTACCATTATGGTACACACTCCTTCCTCCGACAAGAGCAGCTATTTTCATGGTATTTGTGTCCAAGAGGAAAAATGTCAGAATTTCTTCCATATATGTTTCTCCTGGTTTAAAGAACTAAGTTGTTTGGGTGGTGTGGATGTACTTCAGATACAGGTGAGCTCACTCACTCCAAGCATCCATGATGAGATCAATAGTGAAATCTTGGGCTAGGGACAGAAGTTACATGTAAACTGGTTTAAGTCATCAGAATTTGGTTTAAACCAGTAAGAGAACTGAAGTTTAGTGCACATAAACCAGATTCAAAATGGCTGAAACTGGTCTAAGATGACCCTGGTTGAATGGAGTATCAGACTTAACTGATTTGGGTCAAACCAGTTTATGAATCTTCTGTCCCAGACCCTTTTCTGTTTTAAGTTAAATCAGAGTCCCCTCACAATCCCAGAATGCTTTCTAGCCCTGGGCTGTGTTGGGCTGTGCTGTGCTTTCTGTACCAGCAGAGAAAGGGGGGGCAGGAGCCAGGGAGGTGGTTTAAATGCTCCTTCTCCTGGCTAAACCCTCCTTCCCTTGAGTACAGAGGTGCCCTGCTAAACTTACTGAAAGTTACTGCTGGCTGCAACTGTGGACTACAAATCCCAGAGGCACCTGGAGGCAGGAAGAAGAAGTGATAAGCAACCCTGCAGAGTCCTGCTACTGTGATTGTGGACTGCAAATCCCAGAGACCTTGGGGGCATCAGGAAGAGGAATTGAACACACAGACCATGCTGGCTGTGTGCCAGAGAGCCATGTTCTAGTGCTCCCTCGTTTCTCAATGTAATCTCTACACCTTAGACTAACTTGCAAAGGCTGAATTGATTCAGCCTCAGGCTTTTTGATTGTCTGTACTTAGCCTTGATGGCACTGGAGACAATGGCATAATCTTCATTGAATTCAGTGGGGCCAAAATCTCACCCTAGCTGGGTCATATGGACCCTTTCCCAAATTCAAGTCCTCCATCATGCTGTATATATTGATGTAGTGATTTGTGTTGCAGCTCATGTTCAGCCACGAGTCTGTGCATTTCTAGGAATTAAATCAAAATCACACGTGGCTATTCTTAGAATAGAATTTAAGTTCAGTTAAGGAAATTGTCAGAAGAATTTGGTACTCATTTTTCATGAAACGGAGCCCTGTAATTTTGCCATAATAGAAAAAAATCTTGTGGAGTTCAATTGGAATTTTTCTATTAACTTAGCAATAAGGAGTCCAGTTTCTGCAAAATGGTTTCTGAGTAAAAGTAAAATTACATACTTTGTTTAGCAGCAGGTAAGTCTGTAGTTTCATGATTAGTTCAAACACAAATCATCGATGGATTGAGTTGGCTTTATGACCAATATATTCTGTACCCAGGTACACAGAAGTGTGCATGCATACTCTTTATCTATACAGATCATTAGTATCCATGTAATACAGTGATGGCAGATGCATAGGATGATAGTATTTATCATGCAGCTGCCCTCTAGCCACTAATCCATCTTTCCCAGACTTATTTTACTATTCTGACCCCTTAAGCAATTTAAATTTCAAACATTTACTTTTTTTTCTTCTTTTTTTTAAATAAACCTGTCAGAAAAATGCTACCTGCCTAAGGCCCAGCTTAGGTGAGATTCAGCCCTGGGCCACTGACTGCTTAGCTTTTTTTCATATACACAAAAAAATGCAGCTTTAAAGGCTCTTATCTCATAACCCTGCAGGGGTGTAAACAGGAACTTTGTACTGCTGAAACAGGAGGTTTCCAGCTTCACAATGGGACATGCAGCACTTGCTTCTGGCTCTGGGAGGAGCTGAGTTAACAAGCTTTCAACCGAATCTTAAAGTCTAAAAAAAGCGAGTAGTTTTTAGAGGCTTCCATAGCACCCTCTGAGTTGGGTAAAGTTAGAGATGGACTTGTGGTAACTCGGAAGTTTGGCTTTATAGGTGGAGCAAGATATAGAGAAAGTCTAAATAAAATTGTTAAAACTCTGCTAACATTCCTAAAATAGATTTTCTGTCACATACAGCGCAGGCAGCTCAAATTCAGCCAAGTTATAAGGCCCTGAAAATTGGAGCGTGTACATGTTCAGGACCATTCTTGGATGATTCTAGTTGCACTGAGCATGCTCTGTCCCTATGTAGTTTCTGTGCTTCACGTGGACTTGACAAGCGCCAACCTCACACATCGACTGAGCTTGCTCCATCACAAGTCCAGGACTCCTTCTGCATTTGCTGTTGGCTGCTCAGGGTCACTGTGGAACCAGATACCAGGATGCTGGGTTTTTGGTTGTAGCCGTGTTGGTCTGAGGACATAGGGCTCTGTGAAGTTTTGGGTGGTGGTTTGATTTGGAGGAGCTTTGGCCCTATTTGGTGGCTGAATCTCCGAATCCAAATTGAATCAGGGGACCAATTTAAAGGTCTGAATCAATTCAAAGCTCTCTGAATATTTTCCAAAGATTCAGAGAGCTTTGATCACTCAAATGTAGAGCTTTGATTTGGGCTGTCCACAGTGGCTGCAGCAGGGAGCTGCAGCCGGTCTCTGAGCTGGTAAGTACTAGGGGTGGGGAAGGGGACCATGGGGAGATCTCTGCCAGTCCCCTCTCCCTCCCCCAGACCCCCGTGGCCACCTGCCTGCCCAAGCTCCCGGCCCTTTAAAGAAGAGCCCTGGTGCTCACCGGGTGCTGCTGGGTGGGGGGGGCAATCCCTGCTGCCTCCCGCTACCCCACACTGCATGAGGGGCACTGCCATGAGCCCTCACTCCCCCAGCCCTAACATGGGTGCCCTACCTGGGCCAGTTCCAGCCCTTTAAGAAAAAAAACATGGAGAAAAGCCCCTGGACTCGCCGCTTCTGCAGTGGTCTTGGGGCTTTGTGGGGCTCGTGCAGAACCTCCACATAGAGGAGCGGGGGGGCAGCGGGAATTGCCCCCTGCCAGCAGGCACCATGAGTCCTGGGGCTTTTCTTGGGGGTATTTCTGTCTTAAAGGGTCAGAGCTGACCCAGGAGGGGCATCCATGGAAGGGCTGGGGGAGTGAGGGGGAGTCAGGGCAGGCAGAGCCCCCATGCAGTGCGAGGCATTGGGGGCAGCAGGGATTGCCTCCCCCTCCCCACCTGGCAGCACCCAGTGAGTCAGGGCTTTTCTTTCCCAAAGAGCCAAGAGCTCGGGCTGGGGGGGATGGGCCTAGCTGATTCGGCCATTTGGCCGAATCAATTCAGGACAGTGATTCAAATCACCGAATCGAATCACTGTCTCCCAAATTGGTTGAATCCAGATCTGAAATGAATACTAGCCCACTTCACACAGGACTAATCGGCAGGCAGAGTTCTTTGGGTAGATGTGATATCTTTTATTAGACCAACTGAGTAGTTGGAAAAAAATTCTTTGCCAGCTTTCAGCCGCACTCGCCGTTCAGATACCAGGATGGGAGATGTGCGGATGGGATCACCGTTCCAGCTGTTGGTGCCCAAGGAAGAACGGAAACAGCATCACTCAAATGTAGAGCCAGGCACAGGAGTAGGAGCTGCCAAGGGGGGCATTGGAGCTGAGTGAAGTAGGGACAGACCCAGAGGTGTAACAGGATCAGACAAGGGGATGGGGATAGTAGTCAGCTGGTCATTTATACCCGTAGGCGGGTTTGTGGGTTTTCCAGGTTCTATCAGGAGTCAAATCCAGACAAATCCAGTCCCAGCAGGAAAATGTCCCTCCTGCTTGTACCCTGAACTGAAAAAAGTAGAGCCTGTGCTAATTTGAGGCAACTATTATTTCTTGCCTAGCTCAGCCTCTTCACTAGCTCAGCTCACTTAACTAACTAATGAAGTGAGGGAGCTAGCCATGTTCATCTGAACTTTAGCAGAAGGCAGGGCAGTGTGGCACCTTCTAGACAAACTCCTTCAGAAAACCAGATAGTCTTGCCAAGTGCTGCACTGCTCTGGCAAGTTGTTTAATACACTCCTAGAAGGCACTTGGTCCTGTGGTGATGATTGCAGTACGAGACTGTATACAGAAGAAAACAGAATTATAGGCACTGCATCAGAGACCGGCTATCTCTATCCTTAAATGCACATAGTACTTAATCTACCAAAAATGATACTGTGTAATCTCTAGAGGGGTATTAGTGGGAAGTGTTCAGCACCCACTCACTTTTCAAGAAATAAAGGATCATTTTCTTTGTTAAAACTATCCTTTTCTTTTCTTTTCCCTTTGAAAAGCATGTTTTGTGTTGCTCAATGCCTGTGTATTACAGCTGTGAAGTATACAAAGGACCGTTCCCTCAATCACATCAGACTTTTGAGATTTGCCCCATTACCCATCAGAATAGCGAATAAAAATTAAGTTCTAT
Source organism: Caiman crocodilus (assembly GCA_030014935.1). Taxonomy (NCBI): domain Eukaryota; kingdom Metazoa; phylum Chordata; order Crocodylia; family Alligatoridae; genus Caiman; species Caiman crocodilus. The sequence goes on along the minus strand of JAGPOW010002791.1, from coordinate 6,195,078 downwards.
TAATATTCTTGTCTCTTGATATTTTGACGTTCAGGGCAAAATTCATTTTCTATCTGAATCCGGTAAGATGATGGATGTTGCTCTGAATTTATAGCATAGTAACTCAGTGGAAGAATCTGGCCTTTTACTGTTTTTGTTCAGCTTGCGAGAAGCAGTATTTCATTTTCCTACAGCCCCCAAAGGCACAGGAGAAAGAGGAAAAAACAAAAACATTTCAGCCCAGCAACCAATAACAAATGTAACAAGCCAGGCTTGATGACATTATAAATAAAACAGCTAAAACATATTTACACAACCTTGAAGGTGATAAGAGCCAGTCAGGTAGGAAGTAAGAGCATGGAGTGGAGTGAGTGTTTGGATGCTTTGAGTATATAGGAATCTGAATCATCCAGATCTGAAAAGGTAAATCACATTTTCCTTTCCCATTTTCATGGCCTTTAAAGGTAATGAATTAAACAAAGATAGACAGCGGGTCTAAAGCAAGAGGAGAGATATGGCATCAGGACGTTTACAGGATTGAGACTAGAGATCTAGTGCAGTTGTCATGTGTTGCTTAAGGGGGGAGGGCTGGTATGCCTGGTAGAATGGACTCTGTCAACTAAGCGTCTGATAGGAAGTTGCCCTTTTCCACAAGAAGGAAATGGTTGTTTAAAACAAACACTGAGGTTTATAATCATAGACGGAGGGAGAAAAAATTGTTTTTTTTTGGGGGGGGTGCTGAGCATGTGCATTTATAATGCGTGTGCCTCCCCCAGGCAGGTAAGTCTATGGCGGGAGGGCTGGTGGGGGCAGATTGAGGTCCAGCGGTGAGGGACAGAGTGGGGCACAGGCACAGGCAGGAGCAGGGGCTGGAGTGTGTGGGCCCTCCAGAGTGGGCTGGAGCAGGGGCAGGCCCTGGACAGCTGGGGCAGAGCCATGCCTGGCTCGTCTGGGGCACTCCCGGCATGGGGAGGGGTGGCAGCTCTCTCCCTGCACACACCCTGGGAGGGTACAGGGGCCGTGTCCCCGGGCAGGTTGTGGACGGAGGCTTGGCTCTTCCTGGCAGGGGGTTGGCTGTGCTGTGCTTGGAATGGGTGGTGCTGGTGCTGGGAAGAGGAGGTTGGGGGGCGATGACAAATTTTGGGGTGGCTCCAGCCCCCCAACCCCATAACCCCATAACCCACCCTACGCATAGCACAGCATGGCACAGCCTCAGCTCTCCTTTGCCCCACACAGATCTGGGGCACATGCCCCCCGTGCCTCCTGGGGTGCACGTAGCAACAGGAGCTGTGCCCCCAGACACGCTGCTTGTAGCTCAATCCTGTCCCCACCCCGGCTGTGACGTGCCTGCACCAACCCTACCCCCACTCCCTATTTCACCTCTCCCCACCGCCTGCTTCAGCTGCCACAATCCCATGGCCAGGCTGCCTTGCAGCCCTTCCATGTTTGGGGCAGCTAATCCCCGTTAGCCCCCGCTTCCACTGCCTTAGTTTAAAATGCACAAGAACTGTCTGCCAGGCGTTGTGCAGTACTCCCACACTGGTACCCATATAAAACCAAAAGAAGTTGAAATCCTGCTTTTTTTTTGTTCTCGTTTATGAACAGGCCCTATCATTTTTCTGTTATTTTACAATCAGATTGCAGGGTGAGGTTTTTCTGGAGCCATATGTTTTCATATGCCTTACAGAATACTCTACTGAATTTGTCACCTGCTCTCTTCTTCGTTACTGCAAGCTAAGAGGATAGAAAGGTTTTTATATAATTATTTAGGGTCACTTAACCTGGACATATATCAAGATGGCCTTTTTCACCTCCCCCCCCCACCATTTTTTAATTTATGTAATTGCAATTCTTTCACAAAAAATCAAAACTCTTGTGGAGAAAGTCAGAGCTAGTGGGAACGCCACTGCTAAACATAAAAAATAATTAAACAAACAGAGCAACATCCCCGTCTTAATTACTGGCATAATGTCAGTCTCTCATATTTTCAGGAGTTGGTATACAAGTGAACCCATTTCTATGGAAACAGTCTTATTAACTTGCTGGCTGTTCACTGATTCATGAAGCACTTTGAGTAGTGCCAACTCCTCTGGATAAAGCCCAGCCATTAATCAGACACCAAAAGAACTTAGCGCATACCTTTCCTGTAGTATAGACCCCCAATCCACATTATCACATTTGTGTGTTGGAAGAAAATCATGGCTGAGAATAGAGACATTGATGATAACAAATTCAGTATCGGGGCATGGTTTTCATTAGAACAGCTAAGTGCTGTTTTCTGGAGCTAGTTCCAGGAGATGATGGACTCCATCAATTATGCGTGTAGATGATAGAATTTCCATGCACAAATCCAGGTTGGGCAAATGGATATTATGCATGCAACACCCACCTCCTTCATATGTGCACGCGCTAGACATGAACTGGCCCCTGGAGAAGTGAAAGGCAGGATCTCTGTGGATAAAATAGCACGCTACACCCCTTACTTCCTGTTGATGCACTGAAAACTGGCGATTCCAAACTTCCCAGTTCCCATCTTTCCTTTGCATAGGAGCTGAAAGTCTGAGCAAGTACTCCTCGTAGACTTTGGGAAAGTATGGATACTAATTTGGAAGTCTGTTACACTGGCCCATGACTATTAAATTGATGCATATGTGTAAAAATGCCATAAAGCTTACGGGCACGATTAGGAAACTATTCAGAACGGTAACATGAGAGAGGAAAAGTACATTAACATCATATCACGTGTAAGTTTTTCTATTCTTAGTGAGCAGAAGCTTATCTAGTAGGGCTGTGCAAAGCTTCAGTCCCTGATTTGATTTGGTGGAGATTTGGCCCAATTCGGTGGCTGAATCTCCAAATCTGCACCAAATCAGGAGACCCTTAAATCTCTCCAAATTGAATTGGACCCCTCTGAATTGATTCAGAAAGATTCAGCGATTTGGGTATAGACACAGCTATAAATGTTTTTCTACGTATCTCAAGGTACCAGGCAGCTTGCGAATGCTGCAGTGGTGGGGCGGATGGAGCGTCCCGCAGGAGTGCGGGGGTTCCCTAGTGTGCTTGGCAGCACACCCCGAAGTGGACCAGAAGCACTTCCGGTCTGCTTCCGGATCCACCAAGGAGTGCTCTTGGGAGTCCCCCGTGCCTCGCCGGCTCAGTGACTGGTGCCTCGTGGGGCTGGGGGCCCATGTTCTCGCTAAGTTGTAGTGATTCGTGAGCCCACTCCTTCAGTCTGTGCTCGCCGCTTCTGTCTGCAAGCACGCCACTTTGGTCCTGCCTCCCCCTTTTGGCACATGCCACCGTGGAAACTACAGGTACCTGAGGGGCACCCTGCATAGAGCCCTATAAGGGTTAGGGACCCTGGGACTCTAGTGGAGGTTAAGCAGCCTTGTCTGCAGTTAGGGACCCCAGGGGCCTGGGATGGATGGATGGAGAGGAACCTTGCCTGGTCCAGGGAGCCCAGGGGACTGGGACAACATGTGGAACAGGGCCAGGGCCAGGGCCCTGGAGCTGAAAAAGCCCGCACCAGCCCCCAGCCCCGCCTCACTTCAGGGAGCAAGGAGGCACATGGCATTGGGACTGGGGAATGGAGCAGTTCCCCAGTGCCAGCCCTGAGTCCCATCCTCCGCCCTCGCCTTGCCTTGCCTTGGGAAGTAAGGAGGCACGTAGCATCAGGGTTGGGGAGTGGAGCAGTTCCCCAGTGCCACTCCTGAGCCCCATGCCCTGTCCATGCCTCACCTCGGGGAGGAGCCACTGCCGGAGGTTACCTCTGGTAAGTGTCCCATGCTGGCCTCAGTGCCTCCACCGTGCTCTGTGCCCACCTTCTCTCTGGGAAGCCAGTTTCTCTCTGGGTGGGTGTGCGGCATTAATATGTTAGCGGCGCACAGCAAGATTTTAAATCATGCACATGCATGCACCTTGGAACGAACCTTGGTGGGGGGTACCCGGAGTCCCCCTGCAGCCTATCATTGAGCTGGGGGGCATGGGGGACCCCTCTGTGCACTTCCAGGTTTGCTGCCGAGCACGTGGGGCCCCCCGCTGCACTCCTGTGGGATGCTCCATCCATCCCAGCATTCATGAGCCACCCCTGGTACCTCGAGGTATGTAGAAAAAACATTTAAAGCTGTGTCTATTGCCGAATCACTGATTCTCCAAATCAGCATTGAATCTTCAGATTCAGATTCGGCCGAATCAAGTCGGGGACAGTGATCTGAATCAACTAATCAAATTACTGTCCCTGATTTGGGCCAAATCTGAATGGAAAACAGCCCATTTTGCACACAGTGAACCAGGATGGAAGGGGGTATGCTGTTGATCAGTTTTTCTACCGGCGGGTCTGCTGGGCTCCCCCTCCGTTTGGTGTAAGAGTAAAACGGAGCTACGTGGAACCTTTTTCTTAGTCAGCACAATACCATTCCTGTTCCACCTCCTGCTTTACTGTCTGTTTGCCTTATAAACAGCTGATGCTTTGAAATGAGTCCCTTGTAAGTTCAGCCAACTTAGTTCCAGCTCGGTCAGCATTGGAAACTAGTTCTATTACAATTTTCCGGCAGCATCAGCTTCTTTACAGATTTTCCTCCTCAGTTATTACTTATTGTGTGTTAAATTTATTGTGTGTTAAATTCTATCCTTTTACACAGTTGCCCTTTCTGTACTTTTGTCTGCTGAACTAAGAAAAACAGGTTTAAACAACGGAAAGTTTGCCATGGTTCATTGAAATAAGTATATGCTTATTTAATTTTTCTTGCTCAGTTTGCTATCTTTTCTTCTTTAGAAAACTTTTGTGGACTCACCTAAGATTTCAGATTATTTGGAATAGTTTGAAATACTTTCTTAGCTCTTGGAGAGAGCTGGTTTAGCTTTACCGAATGGCTGATGCATAGAAAATGAGTGGTGTGCTGATCATTACGATGCCCCTTCTGTAGATAATCGTCACTGTAATTGCCCCTATCTGTTGTCAAATGCTGAGCATGGCTGATACTTCAAATATATTCTCTCCTTGGGTTTAGCTGTGTTTTCTGCTGTATCCAAGTTTGATAATGTTTAGCCTTCGGCTTCTCACTCTTCATTCCTGAGAACCTTTCTATTTTATCTCAGCTGACCTTGCCTTGACAGACTGAACACGGATTTCCTCCACGGGATCTCTCCTGTAACTTTAAGTAATGTCTGGTGCTGATTTTGGGGATTGAGTTTGTAATTCCATCACTTATTTTCAAAGACAGGTCCATCTTGTGAATATTTTCTCTTTTCCTGGATATGATCCAGTTTTTTTGTGGTAGGATACACTTTACAGAGCTTCTAAATAAATGTTGTTTTCAAGGTCACCTTTACTTTTAAGTAATGCTCAGCTGGTTGCATTCAGTAGCATTCAAAGTCCCTTTCAGTTCAGAGCTAATAGCATAAAAGATGTAGGTTTCTCTCTCCTTCTAATGTACTCTTTTAGTTAGTAGATGGCTCTCAGTTCATCCAGTCTCCAACCTCTTCTGTAATTCTTATATCTTCAACAGGTATTTGGTAAACACCAGACATGAGAATGCTGAAATCACTTAATATCTACTTTTTTCTTCTTAAATTTTTCACTTCTTGTAGGGTAACATCATCTTTTGCCATTTAAATTTAAGAGCATAATTTAGGTTTCTACTAGAGACAGTTCTTTTCCATTTGGACATACATGGTAGCAGTAGTTCACACTTTGTTTTCCTGCACATCCCTGCTTTTTGTATAGGACTCTCAAGCTAAGGACAGAAATGACACACAAACTGGTATAAGTGATCAGAAAACAATTCAACTCTGTAACACAACAGTAGTTCGGTGCACATAAACTGCTTTCAGAATGGCCCAAACCAGATTCAGGTAAACTGGATGGATGTTGCGTTAGATTTAACTGATTTAGGTTGAATTTGTTTATTAGGTGAATTTGTCTATCCAAGATCCCCTCCAGATTCATATTAACTCACAGTCCCCCAGCATCCCAAGATGCTTTGCACCTCTTTTGCAACCCTCCTCCTCCCACAGGGTGGGCAGGCTAACCATGCCCTAAGCTGTCTGCTCCAGCCAAGCGGGGAGGCATGCTCTAGGACCACCCCCAGCGGCTGCATTTCTGGAATCAAAAGTGAACACTTCTATTGCTTATCTATTCAATCTATGCAACATAGATTAACTTGCAAAGATTGAATGGATTCAGGGCCAGGCTTTTTAGCTGTTTGTGCTTAGCCTCTCTCTATAAACCAAAGCTAGAGACAAACTTTCAAAAAACCTGAACCTGAATTGATTCCGTCTTTGCAGGTTAGTCTAACCTGCAGAGATTGAACCAATTTGGAAGTGGATAGACATTCGCTTTTGATTCGGGAAATGCAGGCACTTGCCTGCAGTGACTCAGGCTAGAAGCTGGGGGCGCTTGACTGAGCCCTCCCGTCCTTTATACAGTGCTGAGCTGGTGCGGGGGGGCATGGCCAGGTCACAGCAGAACGCTATGTTTAGGACGGTGTTTAAACTTCCACTCTGGCCTGCAGTCCTCAGCCAAGATATGCCCGGGTTTTTCCCCCTGCTCACTGCTTAAGGGGTGTGAGTGTTGCCAGCCCCCAGCTAGCACTCTGAGGCAATCAGGGGGAGGGGGGAGAGGGCCAGGCGAGACTGCTTGTGTGGAGTTCATGCATCTGTTGATGATATTGAGCTTTTCAGTCTCCCTCTTCCTGCTGCTTCTTACTGTCTGCAGCAAACTGATGGCACTCACAGCTCCCATGCATTGCAAACCAGGTCATTTCTCACACCTCTCTGTGTCCCTTCTTAAGCGCTGCCAAATTGCAGCCTTTGAAGTAAGCCAGCAGGGAGCTTATCAGAATACATAGCTTATCAGCCCATCAAGAAAACCAAAAACAGCTTTTTCCAAGGCATTTGTATGGAAGAATGGAGAGATTACCAGTTGATCTGCTGATTAATTCCAAAAAGCCCTATACAGACACCATTCTGTCTGCCTTTGTTCCAGTGAAATTGGAGACACACACACACATACACACCTCTCAGCATTAGCTAGCATGAGAGTGGTGTGATTGTGCCCACATGCAACTGGGGTCCATGCCACTAGGCTCTTTGCTGTGGGAGAGAGGAGGGATCCCTGCTTGAGCAGCAAGCAGCAAGAGGGAAACCATGCTGCGGTGCCTGCAGTCTCCACCTCCTTCACAGCAAGACGGAGCTCCAGATAGAGGGGAGAGGGGCAGGGCCAGCTCTGGACTTTGGACCAGAGCTAAGAGCTTTGGACCAGAGCTGTTCTTTGGGCCAAGAGCTAAAAAGCATGCTGGGATGCTGGGGGACTCTGATTTAACTTAACCAGGAAAGGGTCTGGGACACAAGTTCCATAGCCGGTTTGACCCAAATCAGTTAAGTCTGATACTACATTCAACCAGGTTTATTTTAACCCAGTTGTGGTCATTTTGAAGCTGGTTTATGTGCCCTGCACTTCTGTTCTGTTACAGGATTAAACCAGTTTCTGATCCTTTAAACTGGTTTATATCTTCTATAACTTCTGGTAACTTCCATCTCTAGCTCCAGAGTTGAATCTACCTGTTATTCATAAATGTTGGAAATGGTCTTAGATACAGGAGAATCCTCTGTGTATTTTGTAAGGCTGAGGAGAGCCAGACTATTAATGGTTTTGAATGCTATAGACTTGAGAGTGGCTGGTACACATCATATAAGTGATTCCATCTAATGCTACATGTCCTCAAAAAGTGCATAAAATTTAAACTTTGCTTGCTTTTGCGTTTGTTTCCTTCACTAATATTCTTCACATCCTGATGGACATCTAGGGTTAATCATTAAAGTGATGCTTATTTAAACCACAAGACTCCATTTGATGGCAGAAGAAGCCATTCAGCTATTACCCTAGGACCGCCTTTAAAAATGTTCTCTTTGAAATTGTTGGCTCCAGTGACAGTAGGAGGAATGATCTATAATAGCTGTAAACTTGACTGGGGGGAGGGGAGGCAAGTTTATTTACCTAGCTCTGAGATAAAATAATCCCATTTCCCCCTAAATTTACAACGGGCTGTAATTCTTTTTATCCCAAAAAGTTCTGTGGAAAGAAGGACAATAGTAAACTGCAAAGAAAAAATGCAAGTGGGGGATAAAAAATAAAAAGAAATGCCCCAGTATTTATCAGGTACCTGGGAGTGGGACCTAATCTCTACTGAAAGTAGGAAATATTGCACAGATCTTAGATAACCACCATAAATGAATAACCTGATCCATACATTGTACTGAAATGATTACTCACATTCACCAGCTCCCCTTTCATCTCCACAATGATATTATACAAATATTAATTTTCCTGGAACCTTTCTGACTCCTTCTAGGAGTTTTGCCAGCAACTTCACTGGGAACAGGACCAGGCATTATATTAATCAAATATCTGAGAGGCGGTGGTGGAGTTTGGGCTTTTACTGCGGCTTGTTTAAGTGGTCCCCTGCTGGTACCAACCCGAGGTCTGGCCGCGAGAGCGGCTGACCAGCTGAAGCTCTCTTGATCGAAATGCAATATTGCTTCACAGTGGTGAGCCACTTCGTATCTGTGTTCTGCCTTGCTTCCGCCTCCCCCCAAGGAAAAAATCTCTCACTTTTCAGTCCTAGAATTTGTCATTGAATAGGCTTATTTTGTAGTGACAGTTTAGTTTTGAATCTGCTGGGCTCTTATCAAAACTCATCCATCTTTCAAGACTGCCTAGCCCCATCTTAAAAGAATGGAAAAGCAGCAAATGGATACGTACGCTGGAAAAAACGGCTTCTGCTGGGAGCATGGCTGTAAAGGATTGGCATATGCAGAAACTTGATAGAGGTTTTACAGCCAAAACCACCCCTAGGTGCTTCACAAAAGCACCTCCAGCTCTTGCGCTGATTAGCTTCTGTGGCACAATTGCTACAATTTAAAAACTTTTACCGATTTGCATATGTCGACAATTATTATAACAGTAGCATCCTGATTATACTGTCGTGTTAGTCCTAGATAGAGTGTATTATTCTGTGGCTTTAGGAATAATACAGATAGTTATAGCCTCTGGGTTCTTTCAACCAGGGCACTAATCACTTCTGATTAAAAAATATACACACGCTATATATATATATATGTGTGTGTGTATATATGTGTATATATATATATATCGTGTGTGTGTCTGTGTATTTTTTAATCAGAAGCGATTGTGTGTGTGTGTGTAATATATATTTTATTTATATATATTTATATCTATGTATAGATACATATATCTCATTTCACCTTAGCCTCTGTTTTGTTTGCCCTGAAGAAAAAATGAAAATTAGATTTTGGTATGTAAGAAATGTTGGAAGGCCACATAATAAACATAAAATCCTTTTCATTACTATAGCATTTTATTTAACAACCTGATTATTACAGCTTTACTCTTTCTATTTGATTAGTTGGCAGTGTTTATATTCATCTTACCAGCTGTTTCCTGCAATGAATCTCCATTTTTTTGTTTCAAGTCTATCAGGATTTTCTGCTCTTTTTCTCTACAAGCAACTAATTTTCCCAGGCTGTTTTTTTCAGTGGCAAGGGAATGGAAAACTAAATTTTGTCTGCCATTTGATGCATTTTCATCATATCACTGAAGGAAATTGTGGTGAAAGTCCGCTTGCTAAATCAGTAGAATCGCTACCATAATAAACTTGCAACATGTTTTCCCCCCTTACATGGTAAGGCATTATGCATAATAAACTGTACATTTGCAGTTGAAACCAAATTGTGTCCATCTCTTGCCACCTATTTTGACAATTGGGCCATGTAGTCAGAAGGATCAGCCTACAATGGGGCAGTTTACAGGGTTGGGGCCACAAAACCAGAAGTGGTCTGTAGTTTCTAAGAGTGATCCAGTTCCCTTGCAACATATAATGTGTAGTTATGTTAACATGTATTTTGTAATCCTGCCTAAAAGTAGCCATGCTGCTTAGATCCATGTTTAAATCAGTAGCAGGAGCATATATTGGGTGAATATTGATGACCTGTCATTGGCAGTAAAGATGCCTAGCTGAACCTCATTTACTTGACCTTCTGTGCTAAGCGTGATATATTTCAATTTTTTCTCTATTGCCAGTACTTCAATTTTACCTGAATAGACAAAAAAGGTTATGTGCAGATAGCCCTCTTACTAAGAGCTTATTTTTGTCTCGAAATACACATGCTTCCAGTGAAGCTCAATGGAAAACCCACTCCACGACAGAGAGCCCAGTGGTATAAATGCCTAACCCTAGTCCTTGAACGTCATAAACCAATCCACCGTTTATAGAAATACTGGTTTTGTGTGAGAAGTTACAAGAAAAGGGAATGAGCTTTGTTTGTGCACCAGAAGTGTTGACCAAAAAATGTTATTGCCAAAAATGATATTTTGGGGGAAATGGAAGTTTGATGAGGAAAGTCTTTTTTATTTTTAATTCTTCACTTGATATTGAAAACATAAGGAAGAATTGCATTTTAAAAAATGCAAAAATTGTTGTTTGGCTTTGGCTTTGAAAACCGAAGCATTTTCAAGCTTTTGGAGTTTTTGTTTTTCTGGCTGATTTTTCTTTTTTTAGTCACCGAATGCAGTGGAACAAGCGATGCCAACATTTTGTATCTCAGTATTTTATTTAGTGTTACAAATTAAAATGGGGGGAAAAACCCCCAGTTCCATTCTGAGTTCTGCAACAGAAAAAGGCTGTTAAATTTCAAATATTTTTGTGAAGCTCTTTTTCCATTTTGAACCAGTTCTGTCTGTAATTCTTGTTATCGTGGCCTCAAACACTTGGAGGAAACTAGGTTAAGTTAGATTAAGGGATAAATCACTGTGGCATCATTCAGACTTTGGTTCCTAGCACCGGTTGGCTGTTACTGGTATAAAACCCCCCTGGAAATGATTGAAGTGGACATTAACTAAGGCAGAAGTGGATGGCAGGAGTTAGGCTGGAAGCTGTTTGGGACAAGAACCGCCTTTAGACATTGCGTGTTTATACAGCACCTAGACCGGCTGGGTGCTGCTGTGCGACTAAGGAGTTGGCAGGCCACAAAGGGATTGGCTGTGCCCTTTTAAGCAACGGATGCACTCTCCGCTGTCCCGCCAGAGCTCTCCGTGTTGTACCTCTTGTAGAATGTCTCCTAACAACCCAATACAATGGGTTTCTACGCTCTACAATACAGACTGATATAACGTGACTTACGTCAGGGGTCGGCTGACCTTCCCCTGCCCCCCCCCCCGACCCCCCGGCTGGTAAAGACTCGCCTCCTAGCAGTGGAAACAGCTCGTAGTGGTGGGATAGCATGCTACTTAGTGTGCTGCTTCGTGCCCCATCTTGCGCGGGGCCAGGACTGGACAGCCACAGCAACAGAAAGCCGGGGGAGGGCAGAGGTGGGGGTGTAAAGGAGGCTGTGCAGCCTGGCTCTAGCCTGGCCCTGTCCGGGCAGAGCAGAGTGGAGCGGTGCAGAGCACAGCCCTCTCTCCCCAGGCTCCCAGCCATGGCTGCTGGGCCCAGTTGTTGGGCCCAATCTGGGAGCCGCTGGGAGCCTAAGGAGAGAGGGCTGCACCCTGCACCACTCTGCTCTGCCAGGGACAGGCAAACCTGGGAAACCTCGTGTGCGCACCCCCTCGCCCCCATCCCAGCTTCCTGTTGGTGCTTGGGGGCATGATGCAGCATGCTGAGTAGCCATCTCACCTACCCACCACTGTGGGCTGCTGCCACTGCTGGGGGGGAGCTTTTGCCAAGGGCGGGGGTGTGGCACCCAGGTCAGCCAACCATGATTTTTTTCAGTGCGGCATGACATGGGGCACAGCGCTCCCTCCTCCGGCTCCCGGTGGTGGGCTGGATAGGATCAACTGGCATCTCCCAATGCCCCCCATCTAGCCTTCGACAGCTCACCAAAACTTGTGGAGTAGCCCTGTAACCCCAAGAATTGCCCCTCCCCCCCCGGCTTATATCTATTGTGCATTTGTATTAAAATTGCAGTTCTGCTGTGTTAGTGAGCAGTGTGAAGAAAAGTGGGGTGCACTATTTTTCTAGTAAAGGTTTGTGCCTTTTGAAGGGTTTTGGATTGCTAAGTTCAGAAAGATTTTGTATTGCTGTTGCAGCCGAAGCAGAATAATGCCTTTTCAGGTCGAGTTAGAATAGAGCACCTGTCTTAGCTTCTGTGAATGCATAAACCCTTGGTAAGTCATAAGCCCTTCTTCAACACACAGGGAAGGTTTGTGGCAGTGAAGTATTACACAGGTCTTCTGCACAACCTGGGGGAAAGTGTTATTGGCGCATATCTAATGCATTCACTCTGGAATATGTTCCATTTATCAAACAGCAACAAGAATATGCAGTGACCAAATCTCCACAGGATGTTTTCTGGCACAGCATGGATGGGAATTTTAATTTATTTTTGAAAATTGTACTTCAGGTTGACATTTCCAGCCAGTAAAAATACAAGGTATAACTATCAGCCCATAAATCTGTTCCAGAGAGCTGAAAAACGGATATTGGATAAATCCTGTATCTACAGTAAGTTTATAAATCCATCTGACCTACTACTTCTTTCAGTAACATCCTCCCCTGCCCAGGAAGGGCAATTTATGTGAGCATATTATTGTTAATAACAGATTTGTTTTTAGTAAAGAATGAGTAGATGTCAGTTAGTTTTGCTAATAGCATGTGAAAATTGGTGGACTTAATCCACCGAGAACATGACAACTGGAGGTTGTATCTTTGGAATCTGTGCACTACTACAGCTGGGTTTTTTGGCATGCCCCATATTTATCACATGCCTAGCCCTTTAAGAACAGCCTTTTTCTAAATGCAGAACTGTGCATTTTATAGCATTAAATCAAGCTGAGAGGTTAAGTTGAGTTGCTGAGCTTTCGTTATGAGCCACAATATGCTGGAAAAGAGAGGGAGATCTTTGCTTTGATTTTGAGTAATCCTCCTCCGACCACTATCCAAAGCGGCGCTAACATACTGTAAGGAAAACGGGTAGGATAGCTTGACCAAAGCTCCCCTGTTATGATCCAAAATTCAGTTTTCCAAGACACGCAAGAAGAATTGATGGGGATATCTTTAAATAAATTCGGCATCTGCAGAGTGCCAGGGATGGCAAAACAGTCCTGTTTCCAATGGGAGAGTAGCATTTTAAACCCCTGTGCTGAAACATCTACTGAAAATGGGGAAAAAACATTCCATTGGCTAGATGGGATACTTGGGCCCGGTTCTTAAACCGTGATTGTCCCAGCAGAAACAGAACGTGTGTTCACCCTATCGATGGCCCGGCTTTGGCAGCGTGGCTAGGTAAATTAGCCTGCCCTGTGTCCCCTGGTGCTGTACCCAGACTGGTGCTGGTGACCAAGCAACCTGGTGTAAAGTTATGTAACCTGCGTGCTTCTATGTGGTTCGTGTTCCCTGGGTAAAATAGGTGCACATCTTGCAATTAAAGAAGTATAAACATAACCAGCAAGCTGAATTATTGTAGGCTTAACCACATACCCTCTAGTGGGTGACCCACAGGGTAGATAATAGACCTACTAGTGCTACCTAGTAGAGCTCCTCATTAGGTTGATTGGAAAACGCCTGTGTGTACAGATCTGAAGGACCCCAACCTGCAATTCCAGCTGGTCACATATCTTATGGATATGTGACTTAGCAAATAACTGAGTCTGGTGCGTAGAGTCCATAGATTTGCTACAAACAGCCCATTGAGCAGCCAGTATAGCTATAAATACAGCAAAATCTGCCTTTGTTCCACACCTCAATGAGCACATAGTACATAAAATGCTAGGGGGTGAAGCAGCGCTATTGAGAGAAATTTGGGTTATTGGGCTTAGCAAGTGTCAGGTCAGCTGTGCATATCCAGTTGCTGACTGCTGTGCTATCATGTATGTGCAAAGGGCAATGCTGATGCAATTTTGCCTTCATCTCTGCTAACACAAGGCCACTTAACCAGTGCCATTCTTCTGTTGTTTTAGACAGAGTTTTATTTGACTCGCTGACAAATTATGAAAAGGGCTCAAGTTAGAATCATTGCCCAAAGACACGCATTTAACAAAACAGTCTAAGCGCGAGCAGATTACAGATGATTTCAAGAGAATCCTGTCGTGACATAACACAGCGTAATATATCGTTAGAGAGCTCTGGCAGCGCTGCAACTCTCTCTGCATGTGCTCATTGGAAAAACGGGGAAAAAGGCAAGATGGAATAGGTAGGCAGAGAAAACAAGCTGCATTGGAGCCCAGCAGTTGGCATCCTCACTTTGTCTGAATACCATAATATCAGTGAATATCGAAGAGGGCATGCAGACTTGAATCCAGAGATTATCAAACTGAATAGCAAACGACCAGCCTCGGAGTTCAGCTCATTGAAAAGGATGTAAAAACATCCTGTAATACGAATCTATAGGTTTAAAGGATGGAGCGCGTAGGGAGTCATGAAGAAAGAAAAAAATGCATATATACGTACGTCCCTTTTCTATTCTCTAGAGGTTATATGACTTCTTTTGAATCCTAATGGGAATGCACATCAGGCAGTGGTTTTGAAAGGCAATATGAAAGCCTTTCTGGATAACTGATTTTCTACAGAACTGCTTACAAGTAGTATCCTTTCGGCTAATGTGATAAAGTTACAATATGAGTCTTATCGGTGGCTTCCATATTTCATCACCAGTATTTCTGTTGAAATGGAGAATTCAATTATTGTCAGAACTGTGTCATCTCTTCTGGCGCAGCGTGCATCATACGAGACTCGGGAACCAAGAACCGGACACGTTTGTGTAGTGCGCAGATGGAGCATACAGTTTAGGAAACTGGACTTCAGTGCTTTTAGACCAGGGTAAGCTAGGCAAAACAAATCTATCTATTTGCACGTGTTTCACGTAACTTTGGTGGAGAAAACAAATTTTGTTAGAAAATGGGGGCAACCCTCCCCCACAACCCTTTTATTTATTGAACTTTTCCAACCACCTGTTATTTCCCACAAACCATTCTTGTAATCATATGACAGAAAGCAAATGTCAAAGTTGCATGGAAGAGTTTTCATGAGCGCTTGAGTCGTTTCATGAATAAATATTGTTATTAATTACTACCTTCATGCTCATGTAGATTGGGGTCCTCACCAAAGGTCCCATTGAGCTTGCGGCATAAAACCATGTAGTTAGTAACACTCCCTGCCTTAAATAGCGTATAGTCTAACACAGTATTGGAACACAAGTGTGTGTGCCCTCATCAAATCAGATAGCAAAACACCTGAAAGTGTTACTTAGCAAATCAGTCAGTGTTAACCAGCCAAGATGACATAGCCAATCTAGAACACAAGCATGAGTATTATTCTGCCGCACTGCTGAGACACTTGCTTACCGTGGTCAGCATGGTTGAATGTTAATGATGGCACAATGGGAAGGATGTGATCTCAGGGCACGTACCTTACAAACTGAAGAGCTCTACCTTAGCACTTGAAATATAAAGTGCATTATGTATAATTTCAACCCAAACATTCAACTTTTAAAGGTGTACCTTGTAAAGGTGAGGGACATATATATTTATACTATAATTACCACACTTGTCTCTCTTATGTATCAGTTAACATCTCTTGGAGGAAGTTGCCCTCTATTTTTCAAATGTACTTGATGTAATGGGGATGAAACTTTTATTGCTGTGATTCAAGGGTCATATAAGGCCCATGTTTGGAGAATTTTTCCTTCAAGGACAAAAAGGAATTTTCATGCTGAGTCCTTAAGTGCAGAAAATATGAAGTTATATTCCCCACTGATCGTTTTACTTGAGCAGTTCATGAGAAGCTCATAGAATAAAAAAAAATGGAGACTGCCATTTTGCAGTATGGGCACAGCAGGTGTGAGTACAAATATAGCAGCTTCAAAATTCTGCCTAATTCTAGGTAAACCTCTGAGAGTAGAAGTTTGGCCCATCACCCAAGACCGTGAGTGCTCACCTGAACCTCTAGGGTAAACACACACACACACACACACACACACACACACACACACACA
>JAGPOW010002791.1:6104091-6178994 GCA_030014935.1 Caiman crocodilus | reverse complement strand
AGTACTCACAGTCTTGGGTGATGGGCCAAACTTAGCTGAGTACTCACTGGGTTGGGTGTGTATATGTCTATATATGAATGTGTATACACACACACACACACTCTCTTAAAGGAAAAGAAAAGTAGTGCTGGAAATACCTCCAGAGGTCACATCTAGTCCTACCCCCTGCTGAGGCAGGATCATCTCTATCCAAACCACCCTATATAATGATAATCTAACTTCTACATAAGACTCCCCCGAACGCTGACACAAGGTAGACCTAACACCTGAACCTGCCACAGGTAAAGCAGAGGAGCCATGGCAGCCAACGTCCTGCTTCTTTGAAATGTTGTCAATATATGCTCAAGAGATCCTGGGTAGAAGGTCATGCCCCCTGCTACAAAGGAGGGCAAAAACCCATACAGTCCAGACGAATCTGACCATAGGGTAAAATTCCCCCCAGATATGGTGATTGGTCTGACCCTGACCAGAACAGCAAGACCATTTAGCCAGAAACCTCCAGCTTTAGTCCCAGCAGGAGCATTGGGCATAGTCCAGTCGATGGCCTCAGCCTTGGCTAAAGCCAAGGAAGTCTGAAAAACACCCTGATACACATAGCAGAAGGGTGGGGATGTGAGGGGAGGTAACCAACAAAATATTGGTCCCAGCAAACTCAGCGTGGGTTTTTCCAGTGATTTCAGTGGTACCAAGATTTGACCCCCAAATCCTGCAAATGGGATCTGAAAATCGAATGTGTTAACAGGCCTTGAAAAAGTATTTTTGGAACTTCTTGTTGCCACTCAGACTGGAAATACTACAAAATAGTTGTATTCATGACACGTTGCCACCTTCAGTTCCACTTGGAGCCAGCAAGCTTGTGTTTGAATGTGTACAATATTTAAAATTTAACTCAGCTGTGTTTATCCATGTTTTAAAGGTACTTCAAGTTCGAAGTGGAGTTAAGCAACTCTCTGCTTTTGAAAATACCAGTAAGTGCCCATCTGCATCTTTAAAAAGCTGGCCCACATTATTATAACCAGTGCTTTCTATGTAATGTTCCCAACTGCTCTGATACCCGAGTGCCTCATACAAACACGTGCACACACACACAAGTGTGTGTGGGGAGGGGGTGCATCTGCATGAGATGCTGACTGTGCAGTAGCTGAAAAATACTGCACAGTAGTGCGTCAAAGCACAGATAGTGCTAATATGCTACTTCACAGTACTATTAGGCTACTGCATAGTCGCGTCACCTAAAAGATGTTCACCAGCACTGCTGCACAGTAACTCCTGCACAGTAGGGCAATAACTACCATAGTAGCTAAATAAATGTGCAGTAACGACTGCACAGCAGCATCTCGTGTAGACACGACCAGTCTGTGTGTATGAGGCGCTCGAGTATCACATCAGTGGGGAACATTAAATAGGAAGCACTGGATATAATAATAAAATAGGAAGGCTACTCTTTCTTTCCTTTGTTGCAAGGGTAACAATTATGTAGTTGTGTATGTACCTATATGTGTATATATATTTATATATAGGTGTATATACGGTGCATATATAGCTATATACCCTTGCAGCAAAGGAAAGGAAGAGTAGCTTCCCCATTTTGGAGACGGGGATCCCAGATCTAGACTAGGTTTCCATTGCCTAAAGCTGTAGGCGGTTGTAATCCTCATCTATTGTCAAAGAGTGTTGAAGAGAGCCCTTCCGTGCTCAGGCATGTTCATCAAGTGACCTGTAGTTAACTTTAATTTGCCTGATCCCGTACTGCTATAGTGGAGCTCAACTCCTCTAACTTTAAACCTAGGTAAAGCGACTTTGGAAATTACAACCGTTTAAAAGCAGAATAGAACGGACAGACCAAGCGGTTAGAGCAGATGCTAGAAAATGCTTTACCTGTTGGTCTGGCCCCAGCCTCACCCCCCACAGAACAGCCATAGGAGAGGTCAAGCAGCTTACGCAGTAGATGAGCCGGACTCAGGCTGTGCCGTCCCGTCGCTCTTTGCTCAAGACTGCAGTCTCTAGCTTGGGACGCATTCACAGTTGAGCTGAATTGCTCAACACAACTGTTCTGCTTGTTCCCATGTCCTCGCACCAGTCTCATCTTGTTGGTCAGGCAGGCTTTGTACAAAGCAATCTGTGGTACAATCTCCATTGTATCTATAAGAGAAAAACGCGCGTGGCAGCGTGTCAGCACAAATCGGTAGCCTGGCCTGTTGGTGCCGTTGCGAAAGCGCAGCACAGCAAACTGCCACGCGTATGGTTTGGCACTGCTTGCTCCTGTTGCTGGTGGTGCTCAATATGCTTCATTTTTGCCTTCCTCCTCTTTGTGTTCAAGCGTAAGAGCCAAGACCCTTTGACTCCACGTGGGATATGTCTGGCAGCCCCCAAGCTCTGAAATGCTTTGCCAACAGCAGCATCTGGGTCTGTGCCTAGATGCCTGGCTGCTCTCCTATGCTCCCCTTGGCTATTCCACGTCTGGCTCTGAAATTGTGTGTGGGGCTAGTGGGGGGTAGTGGCACTGATTAGATTTTCATGTCCTTATTGCCTCCATTGTTCCGTGTAATGATCTGCTTCACTAATCCGGGCTGCCAGACGCAGTATACATGTGCTAACGATCCAGGGTGGCATTCTTTGAAACATTTCAATGTGTGTTGACTAAAAAAGCCTGCTCTATAAATTAAAGATGAAGCCATTTACAAGAAATAAATAAATACGCAAAACAACGGCTTTTACTTTCAACCCGACTACGCCAAGTGCACGTTATAAGGCACGAGCATGTGCAATTCAGCATCAGAGTCCTCTTTGCTGAGGATTTTCCAGCAAACAGACGTATCCCCCTGGGATTCTTGGTCTAAGGCAGTGATTCTCAACCAGGGTGCCACAGCAGGGTGTCTTGAGATCCTTTCAAGGGCCAAGCGCTGTTTGCACTGTGAGGTGGGCGAACGCTACGCACAAGATAAACCCAGAGATTTCCAATAGGAATCCATGGTGTTAAAAACATTTGGTCTGGTTGTGGTCTGAGTTCTTTGCAGCAGCAGATTTGCTCCATTACTTTTCTGCAGTCAAAAAATGGGTGAAAACTAAGAGCCATTATTTTCCAAGGAATGCCTTGAGTCTATTTAAGGGTACCTGGAGTCCAACAGGGGGTCCCTTGAGCCGAAAAAGTTTGAGACTTATTGATCTAAGGGATGCATTGATATATGCTCCTAGGAGAGATGGACAAAAGGGGCTACATTTTGTCACTCGCCAGTTGGTCATAGTGGCTTGACATTGGGTAGAACAAAACGAGACTGCTCTAAACATCACTGCTGCTCGTGTGCAACAGACCCAAGTGTAAGCTATGATTGTTTCTTGGGATAAAGGAGAATAGCAATCTCAATGTCAGCGTGTAGATGCATCGACCTACACATGTCTATGACCTTCAAAACTGTTAGGCTCAGTCCATATTTAGGCACCAAGAAAAAAAAGTAGCCTTATTTTCAAAACTGCTGAGCTACCAGTAGCTGCCATTGAGCTCAATAGAGGAAGAGAAAGTCCTTGTATTTTATATTGCTATGGTTTCATATAATGCTTTTCTTAATGAGTCTATTTTAAGCCTTTTTGCTGGTAGAGCGCTCATTTGAACAGAAAAAAAAAAAGGGAACAAAGAACAATCATCTTAACTGTACAGCAACGTACTCTTACAATAAGTAAAAAATGCAGTGGGAAAGACAAAGTACTACTTTTACAAAACTCTGTGCCAAATCACAGGTTATACAATTTAGCTTTTTATTTGTACAGCCAACAGTGCTTTGTAGAGCAATCAGGGAAGATAATACAATCCATTTTAAATTCTCATTACTTTAAAAGTGTTGAATCTTCTTAAATTGTTTCAGGGTTAATTGAGAATTTGCTGTGTTACAATAGCCTGGGAATTGTTTAGACTGTCCTTGTTTCATATTTTTGCACATACCTTTGTTACAAAGTTATAAAACAACAATAAAAAAGAAACAAAGACGTGAAATGAAATAATTATCAGCGTTGTTACTTGCTATTCTAGCAACTCATTTTTATGGGAGATAATGCTCATCTATTGATTAATGTTTAAACGATTACTATAGAGGAAGTGCATGCTGGGTTGATGGACTGTCTCACTCACTATTCATTAGTGTCTACCTATATCTCTTTGTTTGCATTTCCCATAAGAGACTAATCCAGTGGAAGCCAGTGGTGAAGTTACCTCAAGCAGGCTAGAGATAATTAGGCTGAATGAATGAATGACTGACTGATAGTAAATATATTATCCATCAACTGTTTTCTTATTTTTTGCAACGGGAAGTTCCAGAATGTATTTGGTTTCTTAAATTATTAGCAAGGGTATTTTTTGAATGTGTTTCAGTGTAGTGTGGCTCAAAAAGAGTTAGTTGGGAATTTGAGGTTGCACTTCAACATTTTCACCCTCCTACGCTCTGATTTTCTAACTGGATGTCTGTGAACAATCCTGTGTCCTTACATGGAGCCCAATGAGGCTGGTATGGTTCCCCAGCGGTGAAAAGGTCATCCTCTTGGAGTATGTTACAGGACTGTGATCGTGGTGAAGAGCATGAAACCCAGTCTGATTTCTACCTCAAGTTCGTTTGTGATTACGAGTGAACTTAGCTGTCGTTTCAAGGGCCCTTAGTTATCATTGACAGCAATCGCCAATCACCTGCCCACCCAGCCGCTACTCTAGGATATCATAGCAGTTATCGTAGCAGCTATAGTAAATGAAAACCCCCCACAAATATTTGTAACATGGTGGGATGGGAAGGGAAAGGAAAAGGGGAGGATTGGGATGGGGTCATTCACATCACATACTGATGGAGAGAGACCAGTCCAACCAAGCATAGGCAGGTGCCAGTGACAAGGATTTTGGGGCGACCATGACCATGCCCAGGGGAGACTCCCAGTGAGAGTCGGGACTGCCCAGTGGGGGTGGGGACTGGGCAGCCCGGATGGTTTACATGCGCTTCCTGATGTAATGCATTAGGAAAGACATTCTAGGGCAGCGGCGCTGAACCTTTTTCAGTCAATGTATCCCTTGGTCTCAGAGTGAGACTTCACGTACCCCCTTTCAATGGGCAATTAATTTTTATGTCAAACTACATTTATAATCGTGTATTATAAAAATGGCAAGACACTCATACAAAGACTTTTTCATTTTAAGCAAACTTACCCCTTGACGAGGCTTCACATACCCCCTGGGGGTACATGTACCCCCTTGGTTCAGAACCGCTATTCTAGGAGGTAAATTGGTATTTGAATCCCCCTACTGAAATCTCCAGGGAATGGCACATGAGGCTTAATTCACTCGAAAGTGCCGGTCATGCAAACACCAGTGCCGTGTCGTGCACTGCACCAAAAAAGGCATGTTAAAGCTCTCAGGCGCTCTACGTTAATGCCCATGGCATCTACACACGCCCTTCGGATCTGAATAACTCTCCTGGGGATTGTGGGAGTTCCCTTTTCTGCAGATGGGTGGTTGTGAAGACCAGATGAACTCTCAGGTCCTCGTATTAAAGTACAATTTGGGTCTAAGAACTGCATTTTAATAGAATCCTCATCCTCCTTCCTTCTTTGCACGTCCTTCAGTTTCTGCTTTCTTCATGAAGAGTTTCTTCCATTAAAATCTCAAGTAGGGCAAGGCCTTTGTGTCTGAACAGTTGATTTTTCTCTCTTTTCTTGTGTTTTTATATTTCCTTCAGTTTTCTGCTGAGCTAGAAGCAGGTTATTTTCTGGAGGGAAAAAAATACCATAACAAGTCTTCCTAAACGCAATATTAAGAACAGTGAATCAGGTTTCACCTGAAACATTCATCTCTAGTTTTGTTTTTACCTGAAGAGGCACAAATCCTGAAATTCAATTTCTTACTTTTTCCTTCGGAGGCAAACATTGCTGAAATCAATGAGCGTTTCCCTCTCTAAGGTACAAACAAAAGCTGAGTAAGGCGTATGGTTTTGGCCCATGGATAGTTTTAAGTAAAATGTAAAGAGAGTTTTCTCCAGTATAATATCTTTGCATGTAAGTAAAATTCAACTTACTTACATTGAAGAAGCAGAATCTGGAGCCCAGAAACAAAAATCTGCTTTCAGATCTACCAGGTTACGACTGGAGCTGGGTAAATAATGGGCATTGGGTTCTGTGGCCAAACTATAGTCAGGAAAAGAAATTATTTCAGGTCAAAATGAGTGTTTTAGAGGGTTTCAGTTAAATTGGGTTAACCCAAAACATTTTGTGTGAATCCAGATGAAATATTTATTTCTATTTTCAGGTAATTTAACACGTTTTGTTTACGTATCGATTGAAAAATAAATTGTCATTGAGGTCATTGAAAACAAAATGAGACTTGAAAAGTAAAGTTTCATTTGAAAATGTGTACACGCCACATTTTAGCATTTCAGAAATGAAATGTGTTTTGGCATTTTGAATTTGTACTCCACTGTTTTTGGCTGATACGATATGTCATTTTTGACCCAAATTCACAAGAGCTTGGGTCCCCTAGAACATGAGTTTACAACATTTTTCTGGGCCTGAATGACCTTGCTTAGGTCTGAGGTGGGTCGATGCAAGGACCCAGCTACTGTTTCTACCACTTCTCTCCACCTTTTGGCCACAGTGCAGCGTGGGCAAAGCTCCCCTCCTGAATGCTGCTGCAATCCTCGGCTCTGTGGCCTGGATCCAGTGGCTTTGTGGTCTGTGGGCCGTAGGTTGCCACAACCCGTGCTCTAAAAGCTCCGTTTTCCTCCCATCTGTAGCCATGACCTACTGGAGGCTAACAGTCTGATTCTGGTCTCCTTTATGCCACCTTATGAATCTCCTCCAGAAGACAATGCAGTTAACTAAGGTTAAATGCAATTTAGACTATGGCTTCACGGCTCTAGCTCAGCAGGAATAATCCATCGCCTCTGGAGGCCAGTGATCATTTTTCCATTGACTTGATTTGGGATTTAATTTGGCCTGTTCACCTCACTCAAAGTCCACGGTGAGAATAAATATATTAATGATTTTGAGGTGTCCAGACAGAGTGGTAATGAGGACCAAGCAGTTATTCTGAGGTAGATGGAATATCGCAGTTACATGATACCAAGAGGCTGCTTTCAAAATAGCCTTCAGAGTGATCTCTCTTTTAAGCTGGTGATTCACAGTTCATTTTTTTTTTCCCCTTTCCTGGCCATTTTATTTATTTTCTTGCTAACAATCTGCTGCTTTTGATTACTGCCTTTGGGAGGTGGTTGCAACGATAAGTTTTTTTGACAGCGCTGCCTGCCTAGCTCACCTTTTAAATGGAGGCTTCTCTGCGTCACTGGGATATTGGCAGGTACTCATAAAACAATAAACAGGCTTCGTGTCAATTGCCTATAATTCAGAATGTCTATGGAAAGCTTTATGGCAATTTATGACCTGTAAAGCAATGCACTGCAAAAAGATAAGGATCTTGCTAAAGTGTATATTGATTGTGTGATTGGAGCATCAGTTGGAGAGTTGATGCATTAAAACCTTTCATTAAAGAGGAAACTTAAGCCAGTTACTTCAAGTTTCTTAGGCACCTTCGACTGTGAACAGAAATAGGCCCTGAGCCTGCAAATAGATATGCACATAACTTTCCCCCAGTGAGATTATGTATGATAGCTAGGTTGACCACATGTGTCTGTCCAGACCTAAATCAGTGAAGGCCAACCTTATTGGCAGGTGTGCCACAAATTAGCTCTGGACCGTCCCTGAGTGCCACTATGTTCCCCTTCCTGTACTTGATCTGCTGCTCTGTTTTCCACTTCCTGCTCCGTGCTCACTGCCCAGTCTGTTGCTCTTTCTGCCTAATTCCTCCCCGATCAGCCACATGTCACACACAGAGGTTATCTGTACCTCTTTCGGCACACGTGCTGCAGGTTGACCACCCGTGACCTAAATGATCATGAAGCCGAAGGTCCCGTCTGTAACAGCAGAGTAGGTGACAGGGCCCCTGGAAGGCAAATCTTACAAATCTCTATTTAGACGGCTCTCAGGTGGCCTAAGGGTTTGGCAATTGTGGCTATGAAACAGAATTCCAGATGAAATCAAGCCTATCCAAAGATCTCATCATCTTTAAGGAACATTATCCATTGCTATGACAGGTAGTAGAATAAAAGTCCAGAGATGACCAACAGAAGGCAGTCAGCATATGAGAGAACCGGCCTGCCTTTATTTAGTGCTTTGGAGATGAATTTAGGTTTCTAACTTTAAGCACAGATGTTTAAAAATGCCAACCTTAACTTCCTCATCTGTGTTACTCCACTTGTAAAAAGATTCCAGCAATAATGACCTATCTCAAAAGTATAAGGTAGGTTTTAATTGATATTTAGGATGTAGAGATCTGCCTGTGAAAAGGGCAAAGCATTGTAATCCACTCATGTCTCAGTGTATGATCTGGGGATTTTTTTTCCTCTCTCTGCCTAGGTATTCTGTTTACAAGGATCCAGCAGGTTGGCTGGAAATTAACCCTACAAATGGTACCATTGGCACCACTGCCATCCTGGATCGTGAATCATCACATGTCAGAAACAACATCTATACTGCAGAGTTTCTGGCAATAGACAGCGGTAAGTAGTGATTTTTGATAGTACTCAGTGGAATGGAAATATATTTCATATATTTTTCCCCCTCCTGACGACCCCTATTCCAGTAATGTAAGAATGTGCTTAAATCCATTGTCACGTCAGGCCGTACAGTTAGGGACCTACCAAATTCGTGGCAAAAGTAGGCTGAACAGCAGGTCCTTTAATCTTACAGGTTCCCTCGTGTGCCCCCCATCATCAATTGGCAGAGCCCCCCTACCCCTCCCAGCCAGTGAGCAACAAACAGCAAGGCCACCAGGGCCTTTCAGCCAATCAGCAATGGGGGTGCACAGGGGAACCTGCAAGATTTGGTAGGTCCCTCCATATAATCCATATAAGCATATGCTTGAATCTACTGCCAAGTGGGCAGCTATGGGTCTACGAAATAATTGTGGACAAAAAAATGGACAGGAAGGAGGTAGGGGAAAAGTTAGACTTCAGCCTAAGAAGGCATAGGTTTGTGGCTAGGGTTTGGTCATTCGTTCCTACACTAAGATTTCACCACTAGTAGTAAACCCTGCATAAATAGTTTTGGTAGCAATAAATCATCTTTATCAGAGTTAATTTCTTTATAATATTTGAGCTGTTATTAAGCCTAAGGCACCAAAATACCAATAACAACTCATCCTTGATATGCTGCACTCTATCCTATTAAACATATAATGACAATGACAATAAAAACATAATTAAAAACCCTTGTTAAAATACAATATTTTTACATCTTTTGTGGATTAAAGTTCCTTCTGTCAAGCATAATCTAAATTAAAGGATCTTGTGAAAATTCACGGCAAGTGGCTTTCGTCGCACATAAAAATGTAGAGAAAACCCTGAACATTCCTCCAAGTCTCCAGAGCTGAAGGCATCAAATAAATAAAGGCTTTGTGTGTAATATAACAGCTAATGCGCTAACACTTTTCTACAGCTCCAGCTGCTTTAGCCCTGGTGATGAATTGTAAAGTCCTCCTTTTAGGAGGGGTAATTTTACATTTCTGTGCTGCCTGACTCAGCACAGGGAACATTTGCAGGTTTTGACAAGAAAAGGGAAACAGGTCCTGAAATGCAAAAGAAAAAACCCACTGAAGTGATTTACTTTATAAGCTCATAAATACATTTTTTCGTAGGCAATTTCCACATTAAAAATATTGCATGAAACTTATGCTTTCCCCAACATCTGCTGGCATTACATAATTTGTCAGAAATGGATCTTAATGAAGTGAACGAGCATTGGGAATGGAATCTTATGTTGCTAGTGGGAAAATTGGGATTGTACGTCTCGGGGCCCGTGATAGCTGCAGGGCAAAGCCACAGATGTTCCTGGGACAGAAAGCAGCAACAGAGAGCTGTAATCGGGGTGGGAAGCAGGGGGCAGTTGTCTCACCAGCTGTCAGAGAGAAATGAGAACAGAAAGCTCGTGTGTCCAGCTGCAGGCAGCCCAGGCACTGTGAGCATCCTATTCCATATAGACTGACCACAGCATTTGTACACCGTTGTGTGTTGTGAACAGAACTGGGTGGACCACCGCGTCAGGAACGTTTTCAAGTGTAATAGCGCACTATTCGCATCCAACAGTAACTGAAGTTTGTTAAGCCATGAAGCAGGCCGATGACTAGAAAAATGTCTACTGGTCTATAAAAGACGTGACACTAGAGGGTCCCATGGGATTCCAGTAGACCCACAAGGCTGCTCCGAAAGGGTTCCTAACCTATTATTAAAGGGAATATGGTATATCCTAATCTGTCTTCTGCCTTATAATTGAACCTCACTGGCGAACTCCAGACTTGTTGTAATGTGCACGTTTGCCTCATTAGTTGCATGCCAGTACCTCCATAATAACTTCTATGTCTAGCCTTTTGTTTCTCTTCTTGCCTTGTGAAAATATGTCAACAACAGCATCCCAGAGCAACAGGTACTTTATAATGTTCAGTGCATGAGTGTGGATATGGCTACAGAGAGGGTACTTTGACTGAAACCGTTCTTACCATCAGTAAGATGCTATCCATCCTCGCACTGAGTTTACTGGATAACGGTCCTCTCCTGTGGAGCGTGGTTTGGTTGTACAACGCCTGTGATACCAGTGACACTGCTCCTCCTCACGTCCCATATAGACTGGCTGCTAACAATGGTAACCAGAGAAATATAGTTCTTCTCAAATTTTCTAGATAACCATCACTGGTGCCAAATTTGAAAAGGAATATTACATTCCTGGCAAGCTAAACTACATGTGTAGCAGGGTGGTAAAATAGTCTATTATAAATACAAAGCTCTTCCAGGACTTTAAAAGTGGGTTAAATTAACTGGAAAAAAAATCAAATGAAAATAGCCTGCATATATTTTGTAGAGTCACAGCCTCCACAAACTGAAATGTGAAGGTCATTTTTCTTTTCCAGTTAAGGAGGTAGTTCTAGTTAATATCAGTGAATATAGTTAGATTTTTACATGGTAGACACTGCTAGGGGAAGATTTAAAGAGGCCCCAAATGGATAGAGAGGTAAATTGAAAGCACAGTGACATTTCAGATAGTCCAAATCATGCATGTGCCCAATAGTCTTGGCACAAGAAGAGAGAGAAAACGACTCTTAAAATAAATCAGAGAGCTTTTTATTCAAAGTCTGTGCTGTGGCACTCGCTGTATGTTTTGCTTTTCTGCAACCATTACACGTGGCCACTGGCCAGCAAACCAGAGCAGATATTTATTTGATGGTCATTAAATGTGGATTTAATTTTGGCTAGAGCAAACAAGTTCTTGATCCATTAATGGCACATAACAAGAGCCTACTTTTCCTGTGATTAATATGGCCATTTAATTTGCCTTCGAAAAGGTAATGGACAGAGCATGAACCATCTTCTCACCTCCAAGTCAAGGTGGAGGCCTCTGTGTTGACAACCTCTGCTCCCCAATAGGCAGAGCTCCCTTCATTTCCCTGAGAATTGGCTCTGGCATCACACTTGTAAAAATAAAAGACTGAACAATGGAATGCATGTGGTGAGAAGCGACCTATACTCTGATTTAGTGATGGTCTATTACACCAATAAATATATAATATTTATACCATTCCCTTGGGGCTTATTGAAACAGTATGTGTAACAGCCAATTTGATGGACAGGCTCTTTAATTTTATGCATAATAAAATATGACCTTTTATATGGAGGAAAATCAGTTTTAAAATCCTTTTTGGACTATAATGTTATATTATATATGATACCAGTAAATATATCATATTTAGCGATGGTATATAATAGACCTGTGCTACAGGTTGTCCATCTGCCTTTAAGTCATTGATATACAAGTAACAAGGAGGCTAATTAAGGAGGCAGCTATAGTCCCACAGCACTTCAGAGTCATCAAGCCTGGGATTGCAGTGCTTTAAATCAGGGCTGGTTCCTGCCTGGGGGCAGCTGGGCTGCCCACACTGTGCATGCCCAGGGGATATCTTCATGGCGAGCAGCCTCTAGGTCTGCAAACCATGTGGCATTTGGCCTGACTGCCCAGAAGGTGGACAGCCCTGCTCTCGATCACAAAAGTTGGTCAATAAAAGGGCGAGGAGTCTAACCGTTCCCACTGATAATCATGGCACTGAAGACATCTTTAGCTACAGAAAAGGTGTTACCTAGAATGGGTTACAGTTGTCTCAGCTTAATTTCTTAGAGATGGACAGCCCTTTCCGTATATAGTATGGACAAGGGAGGAAGACAGGAAGCAAATTCAAAGCAATCACTGGGTGTTTACAGACATGCTCTAAGAGGTTGGGGTGGGGGCATTAATTGGCAAACCACGCTAATTGAATGCTCCTAGTTGTCACGTATATCAGTGCTGAAAAAATGGTGGTGGGATGCTTTGACCTTCAAGCTTGTTCGGCAAGCTTTAGTTCAAAGCACCCCACTGCCATTTCTCAGGGTGGGGGTGCTGGTACACCTGACATTGGAGGCTGCTGGAGTGAGATAATTTCCACGCTCTAGCAGACTTGATTAATCGAGTCTGCTCCAACCCATTAGATTTACAGCGCGTCGGAGCAGCCTCCCTGCATGCGTGTAAGTGCCAGGTGTCTTTGTTTTTACCTCCCCCCGCCGCCCCGGTTTATAACCTGATTAAAAGCTCATTGAACTCAGTCAAGTTCAAGGGGCTTCACGTTGTTTTGGGCTCTGGCACTTCAGTGCAACGGGCCAAATGAAGAGCATTTTGTGTATCTGTTTAATGTCACGAGTTACCGTGGGGGAAAAAGCTCTGGACTTTCTGCTGTGCGGTTGTCTTTATATGCCGGGGGGCAATATTTCAGACTCCTTTACTTCTCCTCAGTATGCAAGTGTCCTTCCCAATAGGATGCTGCTATTTTCACTGCAGGAAATGACAATTAGTAGCTCTGTTAGATCACTATATGCTAGTCTCCTTCAGCACAACCAGGAGGGAAATGTAGCCAGAGTGAATTGTTTTGTTTCCACCGCATACAATCCCCTTGGGGCTTATTGAAACAGTATGTGTAATGGCCAATTTGATGGACAGGTTCTTTAATTTTATGGATAATAAAATATGACCTTTTATATGGAGGAAAATCCGGTTTTAAAATCCATTTTGGAATGAACATTCTAATTTGCGTCGTATTCCCTTGATTTCTATAAAGGTCAAGACAGCATCTTTGGAGTTGGAAAAATCTTTATTAAAAGCTTGTGTGGATGTGGATGTAAAATCTCTGGTCTGTTAGAAAAGAAATTAAATGTTGGCGGGAAATACGGAGCAGAGTTAACATATTTAAGTGCCACGAACTGTGTTTAATCGGAGAATGGGGCATATAGCGGTTTAAGCAGATTTGAAAACCTTGAGAGGTTTCCTTCCATTAAAGGAACTGGCCATTTTTCATCTTTCTCTGCCTTATTAAAAAGTGCTAATCACCAGAAGACAGCATCGCTACTGCAAAATGTAGTAGTCTGCAGGATGCACGATACTTTTAGGGCATGGTATCAACTGATTTCACAAAACTGAGCTAGAACAAGCTTCGCGGGAAATTGTAACGCTGAATATATTTCAGTATTTTTCAGTAATAAACTGAAGTATTACAGCAGTTATAAACTGACTCATTCTGGGTGATTACCATAAAATAGAGCAGCTAGCTGTTTTAATTTCTCCTGTCAGGTCAGACATGCTGAAGCCTCTGCAGAACAGTCTTTCTTGCTGGATTTTCACATTTCTATTTACAGGTCGGAACAGAAGCAGGAAGCAAGGGGGTGGAAAGCAGAGAAAGGAGCTTAACTTGAGACCTGGGAATGCCTCCTGGCATTTGGTGGGATCAGGGTATTGTGGGATGGCTCGGGTTCCTGCTTTTCCCGTTGCCTGAACGCAACAGTTACGGAAATCGCTGTTGTCTTTTGAAAAAAGCCATTGGTGGCAGCTTGATCCTTGGAAAACAGCATGGGCTACTCAGAGATGCTGATAGTAGACACTACGGCTCAGCTCCGACTTCTTGGCACCACTTAAACACGCTGCTTAGTGGGAGCAAGGAGGCTGAACGGCGCCCGGCTTTCTCCAGCAGAGAAATTCCCTTGCAGAGAAACTTCCTTTTGGTACAGTTACGTCAGCTGTTGGCCCTTCTCCTCTCAGCATGGAGGCCTGTTGGGAGTGGGTTTGGGAATGGCCAGAGACCCACGTTCAACCTACCCTTTGCCAGCGTAGGCTCCACGAAAGAGTCAGCATCACTGGCAGAGCTCACCCCAGCCTGTTGGCCTTGGGATCAGAGCTACAGCCTGATGTCTCCATCCCTCCTGTGCCTAGCAATATGCTGAAACACTGCTTAATCTAGTCCATAGTGATGAGTCTTCAGGAACTCCAGATAGCACCGGATCAGAAACAATCCCAGGTCTATGAGATGCTGAAAGCCCTCCGTTCCTATTCTTCCATGCAGCAGAGCGTGTGTCAAATCTCACTGGAGGTCGCCAGCACCCCAGATGATCACATCATTATCCAAGTTATATCTCGTTACACTACTCTACTTATAAATGGACCAAATCCCAGCCACTTAGGTGACACATTTGTACAGCTGGCATATGTGAATGGATACAATCTCTTTGGATTCAGAAAAATTGCTGATTTGTAGTATTTGTGCCCTACCTGACACCATAATCCTAATTTTTTTACATGATAAACATTTTCATGGCAATTTAACACACAGTTACGAAGAAGAATATGATTCCTAGCAAAGCATTAACTGTAGGAACTGGTGCTCTTTTAGAAACAAAGATCTCGGGTTTATTTTAGCAATACAAGGGGAAAAGAAAATGTAGGTCTTCAAAGATTGGTTTGCCTGGGGGTGGGGTTTCCCTTTAGATTGTGACCAGTTCCACATGTGCGTATTGGTTATTTGAATAGCATTAATATAGTTCCCCTGTTGGACGCTCCAAACTAAAATGAGCAAGGACTGAGGCAAGTTTTGACAGCGACCTTTAATACCTGAAGCAGGGTTTGAAAGAGGATGGACAACCTGAGCCCATTGCTCCTTGTTCTGTCTCAGTGGTGGCAGGTGACAGACTAAGGAACAATGGGCTCAAGTTGTACCAGGAGAGGTTTAGGCTGGATATTAGAAGAAAACCTTTCTCACGAGGAGGGCGGTGAAGCACTGGAACAGGTCACCCAGAGAGGTGGTAGGTGCTCTATCCTTGGAGGTGTTTAAGACCCAGCTAGACAAAGCTTTGGCTGGGATGATGTAGTTGGGGATGTTCCTGCTTTGTGCAGGGGGTTGGACTAGATGTGACCCTTGAGGTCCCTTCCAACCCTCATCTTCTGTGAATCTAAGTTCTAATTGTAGTGTTTCATTGTTTCTAGTAGCTACTTTAACTAACTCCACTCTTTTCAATATCTTATTTGTTGCGCAAGCCTCGACATTCCCATTCATTAAGAAGAAAACTTATCATTCGATACTATGCCTAATAATGAACAGAAACAGACAACGACTAGGCAAGAGGAAAACGGGAGTAACAAAGAGATGCATAACAATTTCCAATTAGAATTTCTCTTTACATGTAGCTAACCTGTCTTCTTGCTTCATGATGTATATAATTAAATTACCACAGATTTGATTCCACCGAAAACATGTTATTTTGGAAGAAATCGGGCAATTAGTTGCTATGGCAACCCAATTAAGCCAGTTTTACGCCCCTTATCTTAATTGCTGTATTAATTGAGAAGGGAAAATAAATTGAATACTCATCCTTTTCTTGCCATTTTAAATTTCAGTAAAATATGAAATGCACACAAAATATTCTTTAAATTTGTCATCATGGACTGATGATTAGAAAAAGAAATTAAAACAGTGAAAACAGTATTTAAGACGGATGGCATATGTCAGTAGCAATTTGATACAGTGAAAGAACTGTGCTTTTTTGAAATGTCATTACTCAAAAAGATGATCTGCATATATTATTCGAAGGAAGGAGTATAACCATTTAGGACTATTTGTTTTTATTCATTGTGAAACAAGATGTCTGGCTACTTAAAACTTAAAAATAATAAATTATGAATTTTGGTTTATGGAAAAATTGGGAGTTATCTCTTGCAAAGTGTTAGAGGATTTCATTAACAGCTTCTCAGGGTCATACTCTAATTCATGATTAGCAACGTTTCCTGTCTCCCTCCCACCGACGTCAGTGGGACCAGTTGTAGGTCTGAGTATGTACACAGCAATAACTGGAGCACGTTCAATGACAGTATATCTCTAAATTGCATAGGGCAGTACTGAAGCACTGCCCCCTGTTTAGTAAAACAATTTGAGGAGAGTCCCGTTTGTTATCATGGGGGGGCTGGGTCTAGCCGAACGTTGGTAAAAGAGACGGTTCAAGCCTTGGAGCAGGAAAAGAGTCTGCAAATTCAGCATAGATTGTTCAAACCATCTGATCATACAGCGTGAAATATTGCTTTCAAAAGCAGAGTCTGCGGCATACCTATTTCCGGAGAACATATGCTGTGCGCAGCTCTTCAGTGGTTGCATTGTGTCACTGCGCGGCTCACCCCAAATGCTGTTGGATTTTTGAAGTGTTCCTTTCATTGTTCTCTGCCCTTCCTTTCTTGGCAACATTAAGTACAAGAAACGAATACAATAAAGCCATGCGGAGGGCATGCCTTACAGCAGGTAAGCCCTTGTCTCCTTTTGAGGCCAAGCTGTAACTAAGAATTCATGAGCGGGTGAGTGAAAAGTCCAAATCAATGCCAGAGGTCAAGAAAGCCAACTCAGTCCCATATTCTGCTCTCAGTTATTTGGATATAAATCCAAAATAACTGGATTTCTTCTGTGGAGTTGCTTCAGATTTGAATCGATGTAACAGATAAAAATTCTGGCTCCTAGATGTATAAGTAGCAGCTTGCAGTGACCTTATTAATGACAGGGTGATAAAAAAAATGAATAGTGGCAAGATTTCCTGAATCCAAATTCATTTGCTGAAAATGTGAAAAGGGGGTTTTTTGTCCTTAATACGCTAAGCAGACAAACAGCAAACGCCAGACTCAATGCTTTGTTTTATGGCCATACAACTCCATCGTCATCGGTGGAGTTAAACTGGTCTCACACTGCTAGAACCAAGTACCTTGTGGGATTGTCTGAAGCAAGTTGCGGGTCGACACAACTATTTGCAAAGAAAGCAATGGAAATAGTCTAATTTCCAGGAAAGAAACAGCGGTTTGTAGACATGACGGAGTTCTGAGCCCTGTTGGCTTGACAGGAAATCTTTGTTGAAAGCCAAACTCTTTCTTTACGTGCCTGCGACTGGCTTCCACTGACTGCAGCGGAAATCTGGCACGTACGTACACCAGAGGGCAAAATACTGCCTTCAGCTTTCAGTGGCTTTGTAATTTCTGCCTAGTGCACACAATGACTTGGATAATATATTAACTTGATAACTCTGGAAGTGTAATTTAATAGGAAGAAATACACGCTGAAATCTTTCTACCATTTGTAATTTGTGTGTGATAGAGGCCCGTTCATGTGCCATCCATTCTTCTTGATACCGCTCTGGCTTCAAGCGAAACTCTGCCTCAGATCTCTATAACAGTTGGATCCTCTGAAGCGACTGAAGTTTCATCTTCAGGAATTTGATAAATAGTGCCAGAGCAACAGGTCTGCTTCAAAAATAAGTCAGTAATTCTGATTAACGTTGCCTTGTTCCTAATTGTCACTGATAAGAAATTGTTATATAGAAGGGATTTAGATAAATGTTTCACAGCTCTAATGACAGAATTGTAGGCTATAAAACACTCCAGACTTAAACACCAAAAATTGCATGTACGTGAGTCTTTGATACTACAAGTTTCTAAATCTAAGCAAAATTATGCAGCCTCGTTAATGATCTTGTCTCCCACTCTTAACACTTTCTGATTTGTCTGTATGGTATTTCCCTCATTAGTTGATTATGTTGTGATTATCAGTGCTTTGTTCCCCTGCTATGCCACTAAACAAATTATGTTATTTACAGGTTACCTGACGTTTCATCTGATTTAGTCAAAGCCCGTTACCATGTGACATGGTCAAGCATCTTCTGTATGTTGCAATACCTGCTTCTCCATTGCACAGTATGCTTCTCTCGTCTTTAATCAGGAGCTGACAGAGACGTTTCAGGTTTCACTTAATTTTTTTAGGAACCTAAATGGAACTTAGATGGGAAGTAGGAGCCTGAGTTCCAAGTGGATCCCATGACAGCAGGCACAAAGCTCATTAAAGGCCTTTGTTTGTGGCTGCAGAATTCACTACCTCTTTGCAGAAAGACTTCTGTGCAGTGACGAAGTAAGGCGGGGTTGGAGGGGGGCATTGAAGCAAAGGGGTGCCAACAGACTTTGCTGAGCTCAGGTGGGGCATGGGATGGACCTGCGAGCAGCTTGTTTGGGGTGGCACGGGGATGGGGGAAAGGCAGCTCCTGCTTCTGCATGCGCTCCCAAGCAAGCATGGTGGGGGGGGCACATGCCCCCCCACCCCATCCGGGATCTGTGCACAGGGCGAGGGTGGGCTGCTCCTGCACGCTTTGTCCCGGGCACCAAACTTCCTTGCCACGGTACTGATTCTGTATATTCTCAAAACAAATGCCCATGGGGCACTGAGGTAGGCCACAATGCCTAACTCCCTGCGGAGAACCACTGTGATTCAAATTGTTGCTGGGAGCCACCCAAACTCTGTTAAGACTCTAGAAAATACCTGGAGAAAAACCAGAGCTAACTCATAGATCGCACTGACTTTGGCTCATCTCCGGTGCTAGAAGTGCTGCCCACCTGTTGCTCAGTAGCCTTGTGGTTAGGCTGCTCGTTCAGGATGTCGGGAACATGGGATCTAGGCCTGCCAGGTATTTGGAGTCCTCTCCTCCACCTCACCATTTTGACTTTTTGGACTTTTGAGCAAGCAGAGCCTGGTTTTGACGTCTCCTTTCTTCTTAGAGCAGGGTGCTACTTGGAAAATCCCTCTCGGAGGAAAGTCTAGTATTCCGGCCCTTGTCTTGACCCCACACTGGGGCAAAGAGTCGAAATACTGTACCGCGCTCTTTCTCGCAACGAAAAGTTCTGGAAAAATTCAACAGGGAACTAGTACAACTTTTCATTTCGAGTCAGTGCAGTATTAGGTACATTCTCCCATGGTGGCCTGTTGCTTCATGGGATTGTAGTCTATATGTTCTTGTGGGCCAGGTTCCCCGTGTACGTTAATAAGGATGTCACTAAGATGTTGTCCATCAGGGGACCCAGCCTCTAGGAGAGAACGGGGTAATGGAAGCCCCTCAACTACGATCTCCACGCGGCAGCAAAACACAAGGGGGCGCAACAAAGTGACATTGTGGTTCTGTTTAGTGGAGTTCGGTTTCAGAAACTGCATTTCTTTCCAGATTACTGATGTAACATAGGTATTTTCTTGTATTATTAGATTTCTGTCCTGTTGCTATCTCTTTAAAATATGCCATCAAAAAAGCAGAATCTCATCTCAGAATAATGATCCCCTGCTGCTTCGTAAACACCGAAGCAAATCCAAAGCATTTGTCTTCCAAGCAGGAGACGACGATCATGTGACAATGTTGCATTGCAATAACTTCATTTCAATTAGAGCAAATGATTTATGTAGATTTATTATTTTTGATGGATGTTTGCACGGCGGAGTGGCATTTGCTGATGATGTCATTATTTACTCTGTGTTGCAGATTGGTTTTGTGAGCTGAGCTGCTGTATCAGCTAATCATAGACCAACTTGACAGAAAGCTATTTTCAAGAAAGAAAAAGGGGATGCTACGCTCTTATTAATGCATTGATCAGGAATTCAGTCATGATTAGGTGGTGAACATGCTGTTTTGTGTAAGGCTTGATGTTTTGCAAAATGTTTTCCCAATCCATGCCCATCATTTTTATGTACAGGCATAACTGATGCATTTGAGGCAGCCAGATAACTAACTGGTGGATCCCATGCAGCTGTAAGGACTCTAACTACCTTTAACTGTCTAGCTGGAAGTCTGTTTTCAAATCCATAGCCACATACTTAAATTGAATAGACAACATTTCTGCAGCTGAGTTATTCTTTCATAAGAATCGCAGTTTCTTAAGAAGCACCATATGATCCCACATGGCATTAAATTAAAATATCAATATACAGCAACATCCAAAGGGTCTATTTTCAGAACATTCATTTTCAAACCACTTGTTTTTCTGCATCCACGTTCATTTGCACTCGATAGAGCTGGAATAAAACGTTATGCTGTTTTCTTATCGTAACAGCCCCTTTCATTCTAGGCTGTAGCTCCCAGACAGTGGACCTTGTTGTGCAATATGTAGTCTGCACCTTCAAGCCGGGATGCATACCCACCAATCCTTTTCCATTTTCTGATGGTTGCATCTTGCAACTGCACTGGCTATTGCTTAAGTGACAAGTGATTGCAGAAGCTGTTTATGTACTTTAATGCTGGGACATAAAAGATACTACCATACATCATGCATTTCAGAGGTATAAAGCATAAGTTTCCCATTGTGGTATGATTTGATATTCTCTGGAATTACTGACAGAGGGTCCAAACTCATGAGCCTCACTTAATTTGGATAATCTTTACTCACATAAGTATTCCCACTACTGCTAAGGATCACTTAGAACAGTTGCAAGGACATGGCTCCAAATCAGTAATGCCCACAGCTGATGCATGCTCTCTTGTCATCCATGTGCAATTACACTAACTTGGGGGTGAAACCTGAGGATCCTTATACTAAAAGCCCTTACTCACACGAGTAGTGCCATTGAATTGAATTTTGTATCTTATATGCCGACCAGCAGGAATTTCAGATGGTTTCACTATCTATCAGGACCTATGGAGACACCTACACGTTCAAAGTGTTCGGCACCAGCAGTCATTTCAGTGATTAAATGGGACCTGAGCGCTTTTGCAAAGCTGTTCCCAAGGGTTTGGTAGGACCGAGACCTTTAAATCCTGGTTTATGCATTAATTCGACTTCTAACAGCAAAGTTTTACAATATCTATTGAAAGGAATCTTATTTTAGAATTAAAATATGCTAGTGAGAGGCGTTCATTTCAAAACTGTTGCCGACTGGAGATCATGGGTTTTTGAATGGTTTTTATATCAAAGGCATAATTGTGTCAAATATATAAAAGCCGTATATTCCCAGTGGATATGTTGTGACCATTTTTCTTTGACTCGCTTTTTGTTGCATTTCTATGGCAGGCTTGTTAACAAGCTTCAATTTATGGCTTTGACATTTGCTTATTTTTCTTTTGAAAGTCTTTATAAATCAGGAAAACATTTCGTTTAAGTCATTCTAAGTAAAACACTCTGAGAGTAACTCATTGAAGTGGACAAAAGCAATTTTCTTCCTCTCTATTTGTGCATCTTAGTTGCCTGGTCCATATGCTGTACACAAATAGTGACGCATAAGCAAGGCAGAGAAGTGTATGGCCACATCTGCATTTGACCAAAGAAAAGTATATTTATAATACCGCTGGGTTCTTAATTTCAAAAAGCAGATTTCTATATTACTGACTTCAGAGGCAGATAAGGAGGGCAGTGCACAAGACATTATCAGTCCAGTGTGGAAATAATGCATTCAAAATTAAAGACAGCAGTTTAATTAAGTGCATGAAAGGCTGACTTTTATGATCATATTTCAAATACTCAAATGTCTTTTCATCCATTCTGCCGTACGACTTTACTTAATAACATATCAAGAACAAAAAATGTATTGGAGTCTTTCTGCAAATTCAATTAGTTCAATAAAAAGTGAAAAATAATTTATTTTTCATTAAAAAGAACTCAAGCCTCACCCTTGTGATGACAAAGAGAAGGGGAAAAAAACCATGGGACTGAAAATTCTGCCTTTGTTATGCATTTGTGTTTCTGAAACAAATGAAGTGTCACTATTAGTAACATTTGTCATAACGACTAATCACATTATGTTACAGTGAGTAGTCTGTCGAGCCAGACTACAGGGTGTTTACTTTCTTCCTTCAAATGTACTGCCACGATCAATTGGTGATTTTGAAGTTGATCCTGCCATTATATGCAGATTAATTATACTAAAGAGTACCACTTTTCCTGCTGAATTTTAAAATATCGTGAAACATCACACTAGAAGGTTCAAAGGTTAAACATAGCCTCCTGCTTCCTTTCTGCATACTCAGGGGGTCTGAAGTTGAACAGAACCCAGAAATCACAGATTTTTGCTACGGAGAAAATGCTAGGTGTCGGAGGTGGGTAAGAAAACCTGGATCCGAAGAAATGTTTGATTTCGGTCAGGGACAGCCTTATTAGGTATCACAGCATCTGAAAGAGGAAAGGTGTTTTTAAAAACTTGAGACCGGCTGTCAAGGGGAGCCGGATTTCAAAGGGACTGGAAACGAGATATTGAGCTTTTAACTGGTATAGCGGGTCACTGGTTCAACCATGGCATGCATCAGTAGTGACTGGAAGTTATTACCACCTGTCAGCTCTTCGCTGACCTCTGCGAAATGAGATGGTGGTCTTCATCCTGCTCCCAGTGGGTGGACGTCTGCATTACGCACGCCTCCAGCACCACGGCCCCTGCGGCGGTCACTGAATGGAAGCTAGGGCTGGTTTGGGGGGCATGGTGAAAAAACAGCTCTCTCGTGCCTGAAACAGCTTTGTCCAGTCAGGACGGAGAGAGGCTGGCAGATAATTTGCAGAAGCTTGAACGGCCGCTGCTCGTTCTGTACTACTCTGGGTAAATAAAGGAAATCATTCAGCTGACAACAGCACTTCTGCTAAGTTAACTAAAAATGGTCCAGAATTGAAGGCCCTGGCATGGATGTAAAATAACTAGGATCTAGTTCCAGGAAAAGCTCTCCAGGGGCATGAACTGCCTCTCACTGTATGCTGCGTACAGAAATTTTTCCTTTAGGCTTGGATCTCACTTATACCTTCATCTGATTTTGACCCCATAGAATAGACTGAGTTTTATTCGTGGATGTTAAGAGTCAAGAACCAAACGGAGGACAACGTCAGTAGGGAAATGCAGAGCGCCTGAGTGAGGGATGGGGGTGAGGAGGGGAATGCAACTCGGTTACAATGTTAGCCAACTAACCCCAGGGGGTGGGGAATGGCACACCTGGTCTCAGCCAACAGGTGGGTTAACTCTAGAGGAAATTAATCTAGAGCAGGGGTGGGCAATTATTTTGGGGAGAGGGCTGCTTACTGAGTTTTGGCAAGCCACCAAGGGCTGCATGACAGGCAGCCCGGGGCAGATGAACATTAATTTTCTAAATTTTTTTAGGGGCTCCTTGGGCCAGATAGAGTGGCCTGGTGGGCCGCATCCAGCCCCCCAGGTTGCATTTTACTGCCCCCGCTCCAGAGTAAACCCATCCTGGGCAGGTGTCTACACGTGCTGGGATTCAAGAGAGAATTTGCTGCTCCTGGCACTAGTCTGCTCCTGCTCCCTCCAACACTGCACCGGCCCCCTGCGTAAACGGTGACGCTTACTACGCGGTGATTAGCAATACTGTGCAAAGCGTGTCTCGTGGCCCAGCAGTCACCTTAAAGGAGGTTTGCTTAGATTAATGCTGCTCCCCGTGGTCCATGCACACCAGATACTGAAAATACAGCATTATCTTGTAAAAGTGGCTCTTGGGCTTACAATGTCAATAGCATTGCTGTCCTTTTGTGAGCACCCAGGTACGTACCAATGGCAGTAAGTCCTCTGAAAGCTTGGATTCATAAGCATACGCTTGTTTTTTCACATAGGCAACCCTCCTGCGACTGGTACAGGGACTCTGCAGATTACCCTGGAAGATGTCAATGACAATGCCCCGTACATTAAGCCAACTCTGGCAAAAGTCTGTGATGATGCAAAGGATCTCAGGGTAGTGGTTTTGGAAGCAAAAGATGATGACCTTCACCCTAATACAGATCCATTCAAATTCGAACTGAGCAAACAGGCTGTCCCAGATAAAGTGTGGAAAATCACCAAGATTAACAGTAAGTCTTGCATCGTTATCCAGTTTTTGTGCCTTGTGTCTCCTTTTTCCGTTACTGTTTTGGGAGGGGTTCTGAGTTTGCTTTGTTTTAAACCCGCAACAAGCACAATTCAGCAAGAGTTCACCGGACTAGCCCCTCTCTGATCTTTACAGCTGTCGGGGCTGATGGGTGAGCAGGTTTCGATGAAGTGCCTTTTAGAAACGATGGCTAGATCGGACATCGATGACATGGCAACAGACTCTGTCTCCCTTGCTGAAATCACAATTCTTTTTCTTCCCAAAGACTTAACCACACCTGCCTCCTTAACTATTTCTTTAAGTAGTAATGGGGCCCTGTAGTTTTATAGGACCATTGGCATATGTAAGACGTGCAGGCCAATTTTACAATGTAGCAGTCTTATCCTGTGATTTAATTGGCCTTAATTCAGCAAGGGACCGTAGAGTGTGCCTAACTTCATGCATTAGAGTGGTCCCCGCTGGAGTCTCCGGAACTAATGACATGTCAGACAGTATCATGCAGATCAGGGATGATATTGCAGGAGGAGAAGTCCAAGCACGTGCCAGAGAATTGCAGAATATTTCTAAGGCAAAAAGCAAGCATGAAGATTTGTGCTTCTGGGGGTTATTGTTTTTCATTTAGATTATTTCTCTTGCTTTTTGTTTTGCTGAGCAAACTATTTAGCTCCATCAGCATTCTCCATCCCTTTCCCGAGTGTGAACTGTTCTAGCAGTTCACTGAGAAATCTTTTCCCATCAGTATAAACCTCCAAGCCCCAAATATTATTCCAAATATTAGATTCTTCAGACTTGAACTCATCTTGACTGCCTTATGCTGTACAGCCTTACCAGGAACAGGGCAATAGTGTGTTTTCTGCAAGATGGTAGTTGATACCGCGGAAGAATAAGGAGGCCACAAACTATCTGAGATCACGT
The DNA here is from genome assembly GCA_030014935.1 of Caiman crocodilus. Taxonomy (NCBI): domain Eukaryota; kingdom Metazoa; phylum Chordata; order Crocodylia; family Alligatoridae; genus Caiman; species Caiman crocodilus. Next base: position 6,154,038 of record JAGPOW010002791.1, on the reverse strand, counting down.
AGCAAAATAACGTGCTAACTGTATATGCAAGCACCTTGCTGATTTTAATTCATAGCCGCTGATTTCTGCGGTTCCGTATATGACTTCTGAGTTTTGTTCTCAACCCTGCAAATTGAAAGCAAAAGCTGAGGCAAATGAGCAGGCTTCACCCAGTTTAACAGTTTTGCTAGATTGTTTTTCAAAGCTTTAAATTGTCCCAGGGTCACTGAGGGGGTTGGTGGACCAGCTGAACGTGGCAGAAATTTGTTTTTCGCAAAGAGGATCTAATCTGGTTGAGATTTATGTGTTTTTGAGTGTCTGTTGCAAACATTTCTCCAAGATGCGCCTAGATATTCTTAATTAATCACTCCGATCAGCTTTTCTCTCTAAAACATTAGCCAGCACTGTAGCTTCTTCAGAAGCGATTAAGTTAGGAGTTCATAAAGCTAAGGACGGTAAGAAGTCTACAGCCTGCTGTTAAAAAAAAAACAACCAAAAAATCAGGTCCAGTCAAGCCCAGGGCCATTTTTACTGGCATCTTAATTTCCGACAGGCACCTGTGGATTTGATACTGGCTGCTGTTTGTGAGCATCTTGCCCTGGACTTCTCGAATGTAGCAGGATGAAAATCTGAATTAAAACCACTGCAGAGTTATAAATTCACTTTAGTATATTTAGACTGTTCCAGATAATGGAATAAATGGTCTGACTCCTGTTTCTTATTCACAGCATATTGCAGGAGTGTTCACCGGTGTTTCCTGGCCTGGTTCCTGCCGTTACGATTCCTGCAGCTGTTTTGCTGAGTGTGATAAACTTGCAAATGTTATCTAACCCGAGCTTTTAACATGGCTTAAGACTTCTATTTATTTTTTTTGGTGTGTCCACTTTCAGAGCAGGCTATGAAATATGTGCAAATAGCTCCCAGCACATGAACTTCCAGGAGCATTCAGGTAGAGTGTCTTGAGGACCCAACCCTCAGCCCATTAAGGAGATGTAGAAGATGGACCAGGTCCACAGAAACAATGTCAAAACTTTCTGTCCTGTATTCACATTCTTTATACTTACCTGATTGCTAACAAACAGCCAACTCTGCTGACCACTGGATGAGAGGCTGCTTTCCCTTACCCTTTACAACAACTCGGGTTAGGAAAGTACCACGTCCCCTCCCAGCTTGCAGACCATAACTTTGGGTAGAAGGCTTCTTGTCACCTCTTTCCTCACTGGGCGCATCTACACATTCATTAACATGCCGTAATTACTGCACATTAAGTTTAGTACCTTTGGGTATTTATACACGTGCCTTTCTGTCCCTGGCCCGCCGGAGAGCCGCTACTTTGGAGCAGACTCCATTAATTGAGTCCTGTAAGAAATCCAGACTCGATGGATCGAGTCTGCTGCACACACGAGCTGACGTGCGCTGTGCCGTGCAGTTGTCTAAGCAGCGAAATGTGCATCAATGTGCAGAGAGTGTGGCGGCAGCGCACTTTTGAACTAAAGCACTTCCGAGGTGTTTTAGTTCAAAAACACACCGTCCCCATTTTCTTCATGCTAATGTGAATCTTACACCTTATACAACTGCATGCGTTGCAGCACCGGGTGCTTTTCAAGGCACCCAGTGCTCTGGCGCTTGCATGTGTGAAAAAGCCCTGTAACTACAGGGATTACCTTAATGTGCCGTAATCGGCACTACTGCGCATTAGCTCCGATGCATGCTTTTTTGGAGACTAATGCATGCTTTTTTGGTGAGACGAATGCACAGTAGACTAATTCTACTGCATAATTGGTACATCAGCATGGGGTTTGCCTCCCGTGCTACTGTGCAATAGAATTAGCCGACTGCATTTCTTGTGGACATGCTCACTGTGTGAGTGATGTGATCTAGCTGCTAATTGGTACACTTATTTCCACTGGAATTTGCCTGCTGACATGCTTTGACTAGAGAGATCATACTTGTGTAAAAGTCCTGAAACTTGTGAAAGCCCTTGCTTTCCTGGCGTCACGGAAGGTATTGACCATTATCCCTCAACTCTGTTTGATGAATTCCTGTGACCAAATTTGTTACCAAATTCTCTACGCTATGTATAATACTCCTTTTCCCCTTTAGTCTCCATGGGTAAGCGTGGTATATGTTGTGTGGCTTGTCTGTTGGTCCTTCTTATTTCCCCTTCCACCCCACCCTCAGTTGGGGCTCTCTAATTCTTGTGTCCTCATTCTTTGCAGACACTCATGCCCAGGTCAGCCTGCTTCAAAACCTGAAAAAGGCCAATTACAACATCCCCATCTTGGTGACAGATTCTGGAAAACCACCTCTGACTAATAATACAGAACTGAAAGTACAAGTGTGTTCCTGCAAGAAATCCAAAATGGACTGCAGTGCAGCCGATGCCCTTCACATCAGCATGACCCTAATCCTCTTTTCAATCTTCAGTTTATTTTGTAAGTCTTTCTAAACTACACTGAAGTCACATTTAGCTGCTGGTTCTTGCAGTTGATTCTGTTATGCATTCTTATAAGAAAACTCACCCAAGGGAGAAGTTAATTCATAAAGCCATCTACGAGCCCAAAGTATGACCAACCACATTTGTTGAGGGAAGTACCTATATGTATGAGGAGGGGAGATTTCTTTTATTAATAAGGATAGAAAGGCAAGGAAATGCCTCATTTTCAAATTAGCAGTTGATTGGAAATTGAGGCAATAGTTTTGTTTTGTTTTTTAAGTAAAATCAAAGGAAAAGAAAACTGGGATATAATAAACTAAGAAGTAGCAGCATTTTTAACTGAAGTGTGAGACATTTTCTTTCATCTCTTCCCTAAATTCAATTCAGAAACAGAAACGGGAGATTAAAGGTGTTCTTGTAACTATAGCTGTTCTGGGTCACCATGAAAATGAGTACTGTCTGCTTCAATCTATTCCTCTGTACAAAGTGTGCAAGCAACTGGAACACAGGGAACTTATTCAAGGATCTGAGCCTATAGACATCTAAGATTGATAGTCTGGAGAATTGCAAGTCAAAAAAAGAAGGGGAGAGCTGATGTGTTAGGGTAAATTTCAAGGGATTGTCTCTTTTTGATGCTCCTGAGCAGACCTTTCTCAAACAGCCTTGACAAACACACAGTTTAAAGTGGGAGACAAAAGAATAAAACATATTTAACAAACAAAATGACTCAGGGAGTGAGATGCCCAAATCCTAGTCGCAGGCTGCCCTGGGGAAACTGCCTTATATTCTTAGGGCTAAATCCCATTTTACTTTATGAATCTAACTGGCATGTACACAGCTGCGTATCTGCAACTTTGGGCATTTAAATGCAATTTGGGGCTCAGTGGGCATGACTACACGTGTACTTATGTGTGTCCAAACTTGATGCACCTTTGTTTAAGGTACATTAAGGCAATTTAGGTATGCATCTACACGTGTACACATGCTAATGCGCATTAAGGTGCATTAGATTTAGGCTGGTTTAGCTAAATCGCATTAGCGCATGTGTAGCCATGCTAATGTGCATTAACGTGATGTGTGTCCATTGATGCACACCACGTTAATGTTCATTAAACATTTACACATGGGCTTAGCTATCCCATCTTAGATTTGGTACTTAAGCAGGTATCCTATTTAGTGCAGTTAGCCTAAAATCACTATTTTTAAGGCAGGGCATGCACATGTGAACATGCACCTTTAATGTACCTTTAAAAACGGTGATTTATGCTAATTCCACTTAAAAGGGCCATGTGTAGACAAGCCCAGTTTTTCCAGAAGTGAGGGAGGAGAGCTAGCCTACCAGTTTGCCCAAGTTCTAGGTTCCTCCTTGCCTCAGCAAGGAAGGGTTTGAACCTCCTCTCCACCCTACCTCTTGTCGCTTACTTGGCGCATCTTGTATGTAATATCCATTGTCTCAAATGGTTAAAAACCACTAAGAAAGTTTGGGGAGGTGATGCCAGGCTAGAACCCAGGGCCACCTCTATTCTAGGGTGGGATCAATCTTACTGAACTATCCCCTCTAATTTATGCTTGTCCTCTTAGCCCTACACAGTTTTCTCTCTTGGCCGGCTCTAGTAGGCCAGCTTCAAGAGGAAGGCTGGAGAATGACTTAAATTATGTCTTGCCTTTAGCATGGTTGTTAACACAATTAGAGCAAGGAAGCAGAAGATGCGTGTGTTCAAATCCCCTCTGGGATCTTGGGTTTCTTGTTTTCTACATTCACCGCTAGAGTGTTTAGGCTAAAATATGAGAAGCTCTTGCCTAACACCTGCTGACCGTGTTTGTTGCCCTACAACAATTTCCGACCTTACACACACACACATCCTCCATGTGAGTATATTTATTTCACTGAGCATGCTCACTGGGCACAGGGAGAGCTAAATCGCCATACGCCAAAAACTGCTAGGTAGTGGCTGTGTACCTGCTGTTTAGGCAAACAAAGCAAAATAAGAGTTAGCCCTTAATGTTTCAGTGTCCTTGTCCAGAAAATGGGATAGTAAAGTATCTCTGATGATAAATAGGTGATTTAAGTATTTTTGCCATCAGTTATTATAAAGTCTCGTGTATGTATTGCACTGTGTGGGTGAATCAATGCCTCTTTGGTCTCTCAGGGTCTTACAGTGTTGGCAAGATACACCATGATAAGATTCAGATCTAAAGACTGGGGGAAAGGAAAGGCTTATACATGTCCCAAACCTGGGTGAGGCAGTCTGTGCAGAGATTAGAACTAGCTACTCTCTGTGAAGCTCCTTAAAGGTGAAAAGGGCTATACAAATGCAAAGTGCAAATACCTCCTCTGTTGTCCCCTAAGGCTGCACATAGGTGCCTCATTTGTCTTGGGATAAACCATGTCCACTATCCCAGGATAAATTCAAAAGAAGTTTCTTAGATAAAAGGTAGTGACAGTTTATCCCAGGTTATTGCAAAGTATGTCTGTACAGTTATCTGGGGATTGCATCCTTGAACCAATGGCAGAAAAAGCAGCACTGTAGTCAGCCACTCAATAAATCCTGGTTAGAAGGGCGATGTGTGTGTATATGCCAATCCTGGGATATTTTTGCTCCAGAACAAAACACAGGCTCAACCTATCCAGGGACAAATGCAGCATATGTTCATAGCATCAGTGAGATCTGAAGTGACTCCCATTACTTCACCATAATTGCTTTGGATTTATTTACTCTGCTCAGACCGAGAGCAGAACTTGCCCTAAGTAGGAGTAGTACAGTTGTTAAACATTCAAGAATCCTGATTTCTTTCCCTGCTCCACACACCCTTTGAAAGCAGTACAGTGAGAAGGGGATAGGGAGGAGATAGTTATTTACCTGTGCGACCAAGTCATAGTATCGGCCCGAGACACCTAGCGGAGTAGCATACTGCTCAGCTGTGGTCTACACGAGATAGCAGTCGAGACTTTTACTTGTGTGAGGTACAGTGTTGCAGGTGTTCTTCCTGGAAAAATGCCCGGCCGTACCACAGCACGTGCGAGCCTGTAGCAAAAGTGTCATAAATATGGATATTATCTGAAAAAAAAAGATGTGCCTGTAAGAAAATAGTAAGATGGTAGGCTCGTTCTGCTCACTCGTTTTATAAAACAAGAGGCACAAATGATGTATGCTTGCACGATTTGCAGGTGCAGTTTATTTTGTGTAAGTGGAGCGATTCACTCTGTTGTCTGAGCAACTGCTGAAAAGACAGGGAAACACCAGCTGTATGGAACGTGCACATGGCAAGATCTCCCTTTGCCAGATGTGGGTTATTTAATACACAGTTGTTCTGAGTGATATCATGCATTTGACAAATATGCTTCAACAGGCAGAGGGGCCTGACATTGAGCATTCAGCCTTTTTCCTAAATTTCTGTGATGCTGGGAACTCAGGGCTATTGATTCGATTCATTTTAGAGAGAAAGGGGCCAGATACTCCATTGTTTTGTATCTCGCATCGCTATTTATGCTGTGGAAAGTGGCTGGCAACCACTGTCAAATCATCTGGGAGAGTTTTATAATGGCTTTCCACAGGTGGAAATGCCTATACAGAGCAGGATAGACTGGGGCCAGGATCTAGCTGAGAAGTTTGGCTGTGGATCTGAAGTCTTCCAAAATATGCTGGTGTCACGTCGGGGATTTGGTTCTCATCCAGCTCCACAACTAGTTGTTCTTTTTATAACTGCTATTAGTTTCATCACAATCTCTCCTATAGTCCAAATATTTATCAGAGTAATCAAAGATTATAGTGTCATAAAAACTATGGGAACTTTAATGCTTATTGAACAGATGAAATATCCCATTGCTAGTGGCAAGTTATGGGTTTAATCTTTGCAAAACCCCTTACGTGGCTCACTTTGCTCCCAGTGCTTATCTTTTATGAGGCTCTTATTCCTAGGAGGTAAATCCTTCAGTCAAGGGAACTTTGCTGTTCATGCCAAAATCTTTCTTTTTTATATTTGACATCTGGAGTGAGGATGGATAGACCCATGAAAGAGCTGCTAGGTATAAAAATGTCTTGCGTGAATCTCTTGCCAGCCCAAAACATCTTGATATTATCATTTAAATGGAGCAATTACAATTTAACTTAGAATATGGACCTCTTCTTTAAGTCATAGAAGAAGGCATATGTGGCAGCTTTCTGAATGAATCAGACACATTATTGAAGACCTTCCTTCAAACTGCAATGCAAGCAAAAGGAAATAATTTGGCTAATTCAGCTACTGTCTTACCACTCACAACTGTCAGCAGTAGCAAGCTAGGGAATACACAGTTGCCTAGAAGTGCAAAATAAGTAAGTGTGCAGTTGGAGCACAAGACGTACAGATTGCTGAGGACTGTGCTGAATGTCATTGCCCTAGAACACAAGGACAAGTGTGTAGTTAGTGCAGTAGAAAGAGGCAAATGAAACATGATAGAGCAAAATGCTGTCTCTCGCAGCACATAATTAGGAAATGGATCTCATTACCATAGGAAGCCACCAAGGCCAAGAACTGAGGAAGAGAGGAACTAGATGTTTAGATGGATAACAAGAGTATCCAGAGTTACAACAGTTAATGCCAATCAGTTATGGAAGGGATATTAGAACTCATGCTTTGGCTTTAGGTTAATATCAAGCTGCTAGTGTAGGGGCAGACATTATTTATAAACTGGTTTAGGTGATCAGAAACTGGTTTAAACCTGCAGCAGAACAGATGTTCAGTGTACACAAACCAGTTTGAAAATGCCTGAAACTGGTTTGAGACAAACCTGGTTGAATGTAGTATCAGACTTAACTGATTTGGGTCAAACTGGTTTATGCAATGTCTGTCCCAGGTCCCTTGCTTGTTTAAGTTAAATCAGACTCCCCCAGCATGCTCTCTGGGCTGAGTGGAGCTTTCTGCTCCACAGCAGAGCTGGCCCTTCCCCTCTGCTCCCTGAATGCAGCTCCAGCAGAGACTGCAGGTGTCTGCCTGACTTCCCCTGGCATACCACATGCTGGCTATAGCCTGTGCTGTGGGAGACTGGTTCCTTCCTTGAAAAAGCTGTTTAAGAAGAGCTTGAACTAATAGAGAGAGGCTTTGTTTTCTGATGGGATGATAAACACTGAGTTAATGGTGATAAATACTGTTATCAAATCCCTGCTGGGCTGCTCAGAAGTGGGAGAACCCCTCCCTAATCAGAGTCTCCTGCCAGGTCCTGGCCATGCCTCCCGTCAGCTCAGCATTGTGGAAGGGAAGGGAGGGCTGCTCTAGTGCCCCCCTCCCACCCCACTACCTCCTAGCCTGAGCCACTGCAGGCATGTGCCTGCATTTCTGGCATGCCTTTCTGGTTACAAACCTAACCAGGTTAGACTAACCTGCAAAGATTGAAGCAATTCAGGCTCAGGCTTTTTGAATATCTAGCCCTAGCCCGAGAGACCAGGAGGAAATCTTGTATGGGAAGCTGGTTATCCTTCATCTGCCTACTTGAGGAATCATTAGGCCTTACTTCAGAAGAGTTGGCCACTACTGATGATACAGTATTGGACTGCAACACTGTGACATCAGGCACAGCCTGCCTGCCATGGAGAAGCTGCTGAATGAGATCAGGACAAAGAGAGCAGTAGGTGTAAGAGAAGCAGCTTAGCCAATAAATAGATCTGAGATGAAATTGGTAGAGGATAAGTTGACTGGATGTCAGCCACACAATGGAGAGAAAGAGATAGGACAAAGAAAAAGTGCATGATGGAGCTTGTCCTTGAAGCTATAGTTGGCTGGTTATTTTATGCAAAGAAAGAAATCAAGCCAAAGCAAGCTATTTTGAAGGTATCTTTTCTGAATGCTGGGTTGTTAGGGCTTTCACAGTCAAAACCAGTCATTTTACCATGACGCAGTTAAAGTATCTGAGCTCAGGAGCTGATATAGCCCAAGGAACAGACGTTCTTAAAGCACTCGAGAAAACAAACATATTGGCATATTGTATTTTGTAAGGCAGTTCATCACCATTGCAACCAAAATCCTCCATAGTTTTCATTAAGAGAATATCACAAAATGGTCTATTGATTTTAAATAATAAAAAACAGATGAAGTCCAAAAGAAAAAAAGAATTGATCTATTGACCTGAAAATGTACAAGCTTTTAACCTGGTAAGATCTCTTGACATTGGTCGGGTGTGAATAGTAATTAGAGAGTGATTGCCTTTTCAAACTGTATTTAAATGCCATCAAATTCACAACAAATGACAGTGTACATATATGTTTTTGCAGACTACTAGGTTTTTAAGATATATTCGCCTTGGTGGGAAAAAAAAATGGCTTGCCCTTCACTGCCTTGGAATAATTAATTTCCACATCGAATTTCATCATAATAGGTCAATGCACAGACATGCATCAAAGAACTCTTAGGACCTGGAATACATACAAGTGACTGGACAAAGTGGAAATGCTTCCCAGAGTTTTTTTTCTCTTACGCTAGAAGAGATTTAGGGAAAAAATGTGCTTCTGAACACAGCCACAGTGAACACAGCATCAAAAGCTAGCGTCTCTATTAGGAAACTAGACTTTACGATCAGATCTAGGTTTCACAACCAGAGAGAAATCTTCTAGAGAATATACAAATAGTGGATTTTTCACTTCATTTAAAAATAAATTATGTTGTTTCCAGTGGGTGATTGCATTTCATGTTGTAATATATTGTATACCAACATAAAACACTAAGTTCGAGCCAGGCACTCTGAAAGCAGGGGATTAAAATGAGAATCCAAGGCACAATAGCCAAAGCTAGAATAAACAGAATACAGAGTAATGCCATTAACCAATCAATCATAGTAGCAACGTTATGTCAATGCAATTTATTTGTGAGAAAAATGCCAACTCCTGAAAAGTGACACGTTTCCGTGCTGGATAACAACAGTTTAAGTCTTAGTTGACAGCAGACAAGTGATAGGAACATTTACTTTTTATTCTAGCCTGGGCAGTGGACTACAAAGTTGTAAGCTGACTTTGGCCTAAGTAAATAAAGTACTCCATTATCATGAACAGAAAGTAAGGAAACAAAAAATAAGGTAGCTGAGAAGAAATTAAATGAGCTGGCGGCTTGGCATTGAAATTAATTTGTCAAACTGAGTGTGAAAGGCCTCAGGTGTGCTGAGAAACAGTATCAGAGAGATGCCAGAACTGTGATTGCAAATAAGCCTCAGAGAGATATCCTTAAATTCAACTTCCTATTAATTTCCTCTGTCCTTCCCATTGAAATGCTAGCTCTCCCCCCACCAGCTTTTTTTTTCCCATTTAAGGAAAGCACCTAGAGGGCCAAAAGACAATTTCCCACACTAGACTACACACGTGGATATTAAACCATTTAAAAAAAAAATCTTCAAATGGTATTAACTGGCAAATTTGAGCTTAACTGAGCATGGACAGGCAGAATTAAAACTGAAATGCTTCCTTTAATCCATCTCTTCATATGAGGGAATCAAAGTATATGTTTCCTGCATTATGCAAGAACACCCAGTGTCTGAATGTCCAAATGCTGCCTTGAATAGGCAAATCATAGAAGTTACAAATGGAAAAGACCTGTAAGGTCATTTGTTCTTTTCATTTTACCACGGTAGGACTGTTACTTGTCGGTACCAAGTTTTGAGGCTCATCTGTGAATTTCTTTGCTTTGCTTAAGTTGAGGCAAGCATGCAATATAGTTTTTCACAGCTTAACATACTTTTAGTTTTTACAGTCAGAGTAAGGGAACAAAGATCTGTCCCTGTTCTTTGCAGTTCATGGAAGACAGAAAGACCAAATATTCCATTGTCACAAATTTGCCAGAAACAAACACGTATTTCGTGGACGATGACGATATGAATACAGTACAAAACAAAATTCTCTGCTCATGGTTGCAGCAGTCAGGAAGAGCTCCATGCGCTTGACAGAGCCATGGTATAAAATGGGCGTACTAATACTATTTGAATTTCAAATGGCAAAGATGCACTTGTATGTGTGAGAACAATAACGGCTTTGTATTATTCCCTTTTGACTGACCCAAGATCAGGCTGCTTTTGTGAGTAACACCCCAGACTGGGGATTAGCGAGCCCAGTATTTGATACCCATCTCTGCCACAGACCTCTGTGGGAAGTCATCTGATAATGGGCATCACTGGGTATGTCTACGTTGCTACCCGGTCCTGCTCTCAGTAAAAACCCTGCTTCGTCCACCCCTCGGTGGCAGACAACTCGCTGTCAGTGGGCAGTATGTGCTAACAGACATTCAGGAAGAGCCGGTTGATATTAATGGGCCACAAAGGTCACCTGGTATCATTTCTATTCCCTGTTTGGGCAAGAATAATGTAATATCTGGAGAAGTGTTTGAAGGCTTTGAACCTTTCAGGCCCACACGTGAAGTCTTTAAGTGCACGTGCAGTTGACTTGTATGCAGGCCACATGGATTACACATGCACATACCCGAGACCTGTAAAAATGCTTCTTTGGAAAATTTGGATTGAAATTAAGAGTGATATTTGACATCGCTTAGCATCCACCCAGCCAAATGTGGGGAATTTCTAATTGATTTCATTTCCTTCCATGCCAGCTGACTTTGCCCCTGTGGCTTAATAACACATTTTTAGGGATTCTCAATATTTCAAGTTGGGAAACAGTTTACCTAGAGATTTAAATGTCCCTGCTCTAATTATGTTCATGTTCTACTTTTGCAAGGCTGCTAGCAAACTATGCTGCGGTGCTTTGGAGGATGAGCTCAGACTGCTTAAGCAATTCTACATTGTTTTAAAAGTCTGCCGGGCTGTTACCCTTGATGAATTCCACTTATTTTAGTACCATACCTGTGAAAAATTAAGAGATGTATTCAGTCTGACTATTTCAAACATTCACTTGTCTGCTTTACTTAATATTTTCAGGCATTGAGTTCAATTTAATAGCTCAGTTCATGGGAGAATTCTTTCACATTTCAAACAGTCATATTTTAAAAAAAAATGTTTTTGGCTGGTCATTCAACCTCTCTCCCCGTGCTAATATTTCAACAGGCTGCAGCTTTTTATCTGCTGCCTGCCTATCAATATTCAGGTGGCATTGCTATAGCAAGAGATACCTCAATTAGGAATGTTAATTCTTTAATTAAAAAGTAGTTTCAGTCCAAGAGCATCTTTGCTGCTTTAGTCCAGGAATGCTATTGAAATGGTTAAGATGCTCCAAACAAATAACAAGCGGGAGTGTTATTGGAGGTTGCTTTTTTTAGGTTGACACAGCCTCTCACTGAGTACTGGGTAATCGACGGCAATCAACATTTAAATGTTCCTGACTCACAAAGCAAGCATCATTACTCTTCCCCTAGGTTTGGTGCACATTGGTCTCAAAAGATGCATCTCTCTGTCTGTCTCTCTCTCACATGCACGCTTTACAGCAAGCAAACAGGCACTTGACAAGAGTCAAAGAGGAGGGACAGATCATCAGATCAGTTGTTATAAATCAGCCTTAAGCTAATGGGAGATTAGATCAACATAGCTTTTGCAATAACCTATTTAGCAGCGTGAAAGCAAACATCTTTAAATGAGGCTGATTTTACCAAAGAGAGGCTGCCTTCTGAGGCTTATCCCAGCCTGGGTAACTTGTATGTCCTTTGGAAGTTGATTAGCCTGAACGGGCATGTTTCTCTACTTCCATGCCAAAGTTGGTGTCAGCCAACTGCAGAGCATGTGCTGTCATTTTAGTTAATGAAGCTAAATATTGACATTGATGTGCAAGAGTTTACTGGAGCTTTGGGTAGGTTCACTATAGACTTACCTCTGGCATCCGTGATTTCTCTTGTCGTCTTATCATTAAGAAGCTTGAAATCGTTTTGCTAAAGGGAATGGGAACTACATATACACTCATGACATGAACATTTACCTGGGGAAAGTCATTTTCTTTTGAAGCCCTGTACAATGACAGCTATTCAGCAAGATCACTAAATTCTCCCCCGTCTCCAGCACACCTGCTGCTGCTGCTGCTGCCCCAAAAAAGCTGCTTTTTTTTTTTGTTAAATTGCTGAAATAAGCAAACACATTAACTGGGACAGATGTTTCAGCTTTTCGAGTCTAGTGGGAGTTCTGTGGATAAAGTCCCCTTTTTCCTCAAGAGAAGGAAATGCCAGTTTGGCTAAGATTGGGAAGCTATATCTTTTGACACCTGCAGCAAAGCTTAGACCGTATCTTGCTCCACTGGGATTTGAACTAAGTCTCAGGAGGAAGAAGCTATTAAATGATTATTTTACAAAGGCACAAAGAAATACTAGTAATTTCCAAGGGAATGATACAAATCACACTGAAGTCACCAGCAAGACATCAGTAGAATTTGGATGAAGCTCCAAGAGAACAAAGCCCAATACATTTTTGAAACCACACATCCTGGGACATGGGTGATTAAACAATTTATTTGAAAGCCATTGTGGGATGTGGCCGTTCCAAATAAAGGTTACAGCAATAATTGCCTAATTAATTGGGTATATTGAGGAAAGAAGCATCTGAATGCTGATTTGCTTCCTAATCAGGTTCCGATTTAGCATGCTGTTTCCTGGGTATGTCTTTTGCAAAGATTAGTTCAGTCTTTCCTATGAGGGAGGACTGGAAGTTTTTCCTGTGAAGGAAGTAGAGTGCAGAGAGAGGGAACTCCGATCATCCACTATTTTTAAAGTTCTTGCTTGGTGTTAAATTAGAATGAGTGCAAGTGTGCATCTTGGAGGGTGTCTAGTTGTCCACCAAGGGCAAGCTCAGACCACAGGCAGCGTGAAGTCCCCAGAGGAATGAAGTCGAACGTAGACTTTGTGCTACTAGCCTGCCACTGTGCCATGACCTTTACCTCTTGCCAGGAATAATGCATTCAAGGGATGTTTGCATTAATTTTCTTTAAAAGTGCGAGGTAATTAATTGCATCATAATACTCGGAGACTGTTCAGATTGCAAAGTAATGAGCTGTCAGGTCAGGAAGCACCAACGTCTTGTGGTAAAGGGGAACTGCAGATTATTAAGCATGTTGGAAAGCCAGGCCCTCTATTTAGGGCCTGAATGTGATTTTTGGATTTGGATGGGCTCCATAAGGAAATAGGCTACTGTTATCTGCCTTTTGGTTAAGCGAGTTAGCTTGAAATACTGGAATGCAAGAATGACAGGAGTGTTCGATTTGCTTCATTGATATAAATCCAGGATGAAGGGCTAACATGAGATTAGCTCACTGAAATAAGCAGGTGGCTATTGCTATTGAAGACACTTATAGCACAGACAATTACACTGGCCCTTTGAAGACGGCTCGTCCCTTTTTGTAACTCTGTTATATTTAAAACTATTCATTATACCGGACTCTATGATTGGACAATGACTCACATCCCAGGCCTGTGATATTTGCCATCTCCTTAATTTCTTTTCAGCTGCCAACTATCTTCACCTTGTACGACCTCTGAGGGAGTTAAAATTGATCTGGTCTATTTAGAGTCCTTTCTGATACAGGTGCTCTCACCACGCTCATTGGCAAGGTATTTGAATAGCCCAACCACACTGTGTATCAGACCAGTGCCCCTATGAAATTATCCCATTATATCCAGACAAAAGGCCCAAAGGTTAGTCTGCCTTCTTGTCCAGAGGCCGGTAATGTTCTTCTCACAGAACCTGAGCATTAATGCTAGAAGACCCCATCTGTCTGCAACAATGGGGCACTACTTTCTTATCTTGAGGCTGTCAGCTATAATGACAGTAATTCAGAAAACAAACAAGATTTCCTTTGTACTTTAAGAAGAAAACGAACCTGACAGCTATCCAGCAGACAGATTTTCCCTTTAACTTCAGTGGGGAAAAAAAGTTTGCAAAGGAGAGCTAACACGGCCCTTGTGATAAAGAAAGAGAAGCATAAGAGAGGGACGGCCAGGATGTACCCCATCTGCATTGTTCTAATAAATTGTCTTTAACATTGGCTGCGAGGGGCCAGAGGCGTAGCAAGCTCATTCTGTGCTGGGGGCAGGGACTGTGCTGGCTGCTAGGGCTGTGCAACGCTTCGGGTGCTGATTTGATTCGGAGGAGATTCGGCCTGATTCGGTGGCTGAATCTCTAAATCCAGTTGAATCAGGGGACCAATAAAAAGGTCCGAATCGATTCAAAACTCTCTGAATCATCGGAAAAGATTCAGAAAGCTCTGATGATTTGGGCAGTCCCTGCCCGCTGCAGCAGGGAGCTGGAGCCAGCCTCCGTGCTGGTAAGTAGGGGCGGGGGAGGCGGGGATGAAAGAAGGGGGAGGGGACCATGGCGGGGGGGTGTCTCATTCCCTGCCTGCTCTCCCTGCTCCCCCCATGGCTGCCCTGCCTGCCCCAGCTCCCGGTGCTTTAAATAAAAGCCCTGACTCACCGGGTGCTGCCGAGCTGGGGGGGGATCTCCACTGCCCACCACTGCACCACTCTGTGGGGGGGGCTTTGCATGACTTCTCCCCCGTAGGTGCCCTGCCCATACCAGCTCTGGCCCTTTAAGAAAACCCCCCTGATAAAACCAAGGGACTCACCAGCTCCTGCAGCAGCCTCAGGGCTTCGGGGGGCTCATGGAAGAGCCCCTCATGTGGTGGGTTGCAGGGATCACCTCCCGCTGGGCAGGAACTGGTGAGCCCAGGGGTTTTTGGTTAATTTTTTTCTTAAAGGGCTGGAGCTGGGTGGGGG
The DNA here is from genome assembly GCA_030014935.1 of Caiman crocodilus. Lineage (NCBI taxonomy): Eukaryota > Metazoa > Chordata > Crocodylia > Alligatoridae > Caiman > Caiman crocodilus. The sequence goes on along the minus strand of JAGPOW010002791.1, from coordinate 6,138,965 downwards.
GGGCTGGGAGAGTGGGGTTGATGGTCAAGGGGCTCATGCAGAGCCCCCCCATGCAGCGCGGAGCAGTGAGGGGCAGCAGGCATCATCCCACCACCCAGCAGCACCTGATAAGTCGGGGCTTTTTTTCCCCCCCAAAGTGCTGGGAGCTGGGGCCGGCAGGACAGCCATTGCCAGGGCTGGGAGAGCAGGAGATGCTCTCTCCTGGGCCTGTGCAATTCAGAGACTCATCTGCTGCTGAATTCAGAGATTCAGCTGAATCAGTTTGGGACAGTGATTCGAATAGCCAAATTGGATCACTGTTCCCCAAATCGGCTGAGTTTGCATCCAAAGTGAATACTAGCCGCCTTGCACAGGCCTACTGACCACTGGAGGCAGAGGAGTGAAGGGGAAGAGGTCTTACCTGCCCAGCTGTCCACGCTTAGGCGGCTACTGCTACTGCTGTGCCTGCCTGGCTCCCTGCCCCCACTGCACATGGTAAGCAAGGACTTCTCAGGGGAGGTTGCCATACTGGTGTCCCCACTTAGGTGGCACTCCGGGCTGGTAGCCACCCAGTTACAGTACTGTGAGGGGCCCAGTATAGTTCCAGTTGAGTCAATGAAGGAACCCCAAAGAACTAGGTTTCACCAGGTGGAACAGTCTCCAACAGACCATTCCTTGGCAAGAAGTGATCAGAGAACAGTGCACTAACCCCGTTTCTCTTTCATTATGGGATTACTTTAGGCCACTTTTGTGTCCTGCTTCCATAGAGAATGGCCAGAAGCTCTTTTAGGGCAATCTGCCATGCAGAGGGACCCTGGGCTCTTACTGAGTCATATAAGACATCCTGATATCCCCAGTGTAAGACAAAGAAAGATGCTTCTTGCATCCATAACTTCCCTCCTGCTGCATGATGGCTCCTTGCCTGCTTTAGGTAGATCAAAAACAAGTGTTGAAGAGCACATGGTAAAACTCCTCCCAGGTGACAAGGGAACAGCAGTACAGATGAACAGAGCTGTCCCACACATCTGCTTCAAAGAAAAGAAAGGAATTATTAGGCACAACAAGCATTACTATTCAGGTTTAAACCCATCAAGACCAGATCTTGCAGCATGCCATTTTCCTAATGCACTTAATAGCAAGAACCGGCACCATGCACATTTTCACCCACATTTTGCAGTATTTCTAAACAAGAAGTGCCTCTTCAGGCCAGCTTGCTGGTTTCACATACAAGTGATGCTTGCTCTTTGAAATAAATTAGGGCTGGATCTAAAGTCCTTGACTTCAACGTAAAGGCTCTCTTTGGTAAGATTGGGCACTTTGCTTTCACAATTTGGCAAAATGGCGGATCCAAAATTTAGGTTTGTGCCTAACCTCAAGGATAAAAGAAAGGAAAACAACAAGAAAAAACCCAAGCCCATCCAACCTCGTCCCATTCAAACAGTACTGAATACTGGAAACAGCTGAGACCAGTGGGGGAATTTGAATTCCAAGATGAAACAGATCATTCGAGGAGTCGGATTATTTAAATTTAGAATTGCTCAAATGAATTCCAGGGGTGGGAAGTACTTCATTTACAGCGTAACCCGGGGGTAGGCAAAACGCACGCGGCGGACTGGATCTGGCCTGCCACGTGATTCTGTCTGGCCTGCGACGTTCTTTTGCCTGCTCCCCCCCCCCATGGGGGCACTGGCTGCGGTAGCTCCAGCTCCAGCGCCCGGGTCTGCAGGCCGAGATGGAGCATGGTGTGTGCCTGCAGAGCCGTGGGGGGACTCAGCCCCTAAACACACCCTCCTGCCCTCCCTCTCCCTCTCCCCCAGCTCTTGCTGTGGGCGCTGGTCTCTGCCAGGCTCCGGGCAACTTCCTCTCCCCCCCACCCCGAGGTGCAAATTTGCATGTGGAGGAAATAGAGAGGCAGTATGGGAAGCACAAGCCCTCCCTGCAGCCATGAGGGTCAGTGCTGGCCAAGTGGCAGGCCCTTTCAAAGACCCTGGGGTGGGAACGGTGGCAGCAGACTCTAAGCACTCTGCACATCACTTCAGCTGTTCTTTATTTCTTCAGATACTCCCACCCCCTCACTGAATGGAGTAGCCAGAGTGTTTGCAAAGAACACAGATTATTTAACAATATACATGGAAAGCTTTTTTTTGAACTGGCGAATCCTGATGTTCATGCTAAATTTCAGGTGCAGTTTAATCCAATCAAAAAACAGACGCAATATTGTGACATTTGTGTGCACCCAGAAGTAACCAAGACAGTTCAATTACTGAGCACCCATGCTCGATCTACGAAGAAGAGCGTTATTCATAGAAAACGATTTGGCACAACATTTTGAAACAATGAGTATGTTCATAAAACCTGAAAGCAGGTCTTGGGCAATTCCCGCAAGGAAAAGAAGACCAAATTAATTCAGTCAATGAGAGTGTACACCACTGTAACCATCTGGGCTCAGCATAAGAGCGTTCTGGTGCTGCATACCTACACCTGAACATGGCTACAGGGCTTTGATAATAGAGGTAGGTCTGAGCTGAACAGGAAAGTGGACAGGCTGAGAAAAGATAAAACAGAAAATGGTCCCATCAGCAGTTTCTGGTCACTTCAAAATCCAGGAGAAAGAATCAGTACATCATTTGTATTATCCCTAGACCCTATGGGATTTTCTTTGTAGCTTTATTGTTAGTATTTCATTTGATATACTACCTGGCTCTCAAAAGAATAGTCTTGACTGCCACTGGAAATTCTGGCAGCTTTCTCTTACTAAAAATATAAGCTTCCTTTTCCCCCTCAAGAAGACCAATATGTATAGAATCTGATCCGTCTGTATTACTACAGGTTAGATGAACAGCTGCCGGGCGGAAAGAGCTTCTTAAAGATTGTTAAAAAGTATGCGTGTACAACAGGAGATGGGAGAGATACAGGTCAAGATTTTAATTTGGACAGAAGGAAACAGGTCTGAAATGAAGAAGTAGATCTGTGAGTCCTCAGCATAGGAACTGCACTTGGAATTTGTGGTTATAGATGAGATTACACCAATTAAAGGGAGAAAGAAGGGTATCAAAGCCAAAGACCTACAGTATCCTCACAGGAAGTGGAGGGAATGGGAAGATCATCCAAGGCACATATTGAAAGGGTGTTGATGCAAGTAGTGAGGAGGAACCAGGAGAAGAGTCACAGAGGCCAAGACAGTTCAAAGCTCCTTGATACACTAGCTTGGGTCATAGGTGACTGCCAGTTCAAGAAGGAGAGGCCTTTTGGAGAGGTTTAGGTAGAACAGTCTCAGTGGGGTGCAGGGGGAAGTAGCTGGAGTGGAATGGGTTTAGGATGAAAAAGCAAAGAACTGCAGCCAACAAATATATTGATGAAAAGGGAAGAGCATTAGTGTGGTAGTTGGAGAGGCAAGTGGGATCAAGGGTAGGGATTGGAGAGACAAAAGCATGCTGGTATTGCATTACAGGTACGGCAGCTTTCAGTGTGTGAAATTATTAGAAGCAAATCATGTTTAAAACTAGGAAGCTGAACAACCTATTTGTAATGAATGATCAGTCCATTTTAGATGGCCTCTATTTCTTGCTCACCAGAGCAGCTCTGCTGACTCAAAAGACAGCACTATTTCCTCTGAATCAGGTTTAAACAAATGCCCCTCAATGGTGGTAGAGACATTGCCACTGGAGATGCTGTCTTTCAGATAAGCAGTAAACTCAAAGCCCTTAACATTTACTTTTCACCATTACTTTTCAGGAAGTGACAGTATAGATCAGAGATTGACTTAAATTAGACACCCTCATCCAAATTCCGCTCCACCTTGGTGATCATGCAGGTTCAAACCATGATCAGACTGTTGTGATTCCTGTCTGTCTTGTATACAACTCTTCCTGGACTCCTTCCAAAGTATCCTGAGTTTTACTGTCATTTGAAATTGGGATGCCATCAACTCTACCATTTAGGCAGTGTTCTAGTTTCAGTGATGTCATCCTTTGCTCATTAAAAGTCCATTGTTTAAATGGATCATAGGAAAGAAGGGCTGGAAGGGACCTCATGAGGTCATCCAGTCCAGCCCTCTGTTCAAGACAGGATCACTCCTAACTAAACCATCCCAGCCAGCTGTCTGTCCAAGCTGCTCTTGAACATTTTCAAGGTTGGAGAGTCCACAACTTCTCTACATTACCTGATTCAATACTTGACCACTCTTACAGTCATAATCTCCAAGCTAAATTTCCTCTTGTGCAGCTTGAGGCCATTGCTCTTAGTCCTGTCCCCTACGGCCATGGAGAAAAGCCCATCTCCATCCTTTCTATAATTGCCCTTCAGGTATTTGAAGACTGTTATCAAATCCTCCCTCAGTCTTCTCCTATCCAGGCTAAATAACCCAGTGCTTTCAGCTTCCCTCCTAAGTCTTGCTTCCAGGCCTCTAATAATTGTTATTGCTTTGTGCTGGCCTCTTTCCTAATGGTGCATATCCTTCTTGAAGAACGGGTCCCAAATCTGAACTCTCTACTCCAGGTGAAGCCTCACCAATATTGACAGAATGAAAAAATCAGTTCCCTGATTTGCAAATGACACTCCTATTAATACAACCCAGTATGCTGTTGGCTTCCCTTTATACAACAAAAGCACACTGTTGGTTTATATATAGTTTTTGGTCCATTGCAACTCCCAGATCATTTTCTGCAGCACTGAAGCCTAGCCACTCATTGTCCAATCTGTATTCGTGCATGCAATTATTCTATCCCAAGGGCAGGACTTTGTGCTTGTCCTTGTTAAATCCTGAGTGAGACTGTGTTGTATCCTCCGTTTTGGAATATGTTGATATGTAGCATTGTCATTTGTTATGCATCAGTTGCCTTCCAGCCCATTAATGACTGAAATAATGGCGTGCATTCAGGTATCAGTGAAGGCTTTGCAAATAGCACGGTGATCTCAAAATTTAGAAAGAATAAGGACAAGAATTAGGTGGTTTCTACCCGGACCAGAAAACGTGTCGGGGAAGGTGGATACAATAGCACGTGACTGTACTCTGTCCTTCAGCTCATGAGGCTTTAAGCCTTTCGAAGCCTCTCAGTAGACTGCTTCTTTTTCTTTACTTGCCTTTATCAGACGAGTGGAAGTTGTGTTGAGCAGCTTGTCCACAGAGGAGGATGGGATATTATTACAGCATGCTGACGTATCTTTGCCGTGCTGCGCACCCCAGATCTGCAATTCCCTAATTTTAGAAAATGTAACATTAAAGTTGATTTGAACGATGCAAAAATAACAACAACAAATAAGCATTTGGTCCTAACCAAGCCCACTTCATATCACCATCGATATTTAACTGCATTTGCCTGAAAAGGAAAACAAATAATTAAGAATAAGCAAACAGAAACAGGAATCCAGCATCTCTGTGACATCTACTGTGCCCCAGCACATGCTGTGTGTATTTATAGTCAAGTGACAAAATTATAAATATTTGATCGTGGCAGAACAGAAATGTAATAAAGCTTGAGCACATCCCTTAAACACACAGCTGCTTGGAAGTGCATGTTTGAAGGTTATCGTCATGTTTCTGGGCCTGCGGTGATCTCTACATAGGCAGATCTGTTGAGCTGGGTCCAGCAGGTTGGGAACCTTGCCTTGATGAAACTGCCTCAAAAGAAGCTTTCTGCTGATCTCCGAGCAGCTGAGTGGCATGAGCTATGACCTGTATCCTTTTTGTTGGTTTAAACACAGTACTTGCAACCTGCTGATGTCCAACTGAAGTCGGTGAGAAGATCTCTGTTGGGCTCAATGGGCTTCACAGAAGATTGTAATCCCCCCGTGCCGCTTTAGGTCAGCCGTACTCAGCTCTTACCATGTCAAGGAGGGCAGAGTCATGCTTCCAGGTGCAATGCTTGCAAACGTTTTTAAAAACGGGCTAGCGCAGGAAGGACGAGAGGCATGCCTCGTTCTCCTCCATGTCTTGGCAGCCCGTGTGAATATGGATACCGTGGCTTTCTTAATGCAAAGCACCCGCAAAGCATTGAGCACCAGTGGATTGCCATTAAAAACCGTGTACATCCTAGACCAATATGTTTATGTTCCCTGCGCTTTTCAATGCATGGCAAGGGAGGGGAGGGGAAGGACAGGGAGGATTTTCAGGGGTTTTGGGTTGTTTTTTTTTACTGTGCTGTTGCACAGATAAAAACGACAGGTGAAAGATGGCCTCTCTCCAACCATGCCGTTGAAGGTCTCTGAATGCCCTAAGTGGCATTTGGGGGGCTTCATTGTGTCGGTTTCTGCCTTTGTAATAATTGCTTCCGAACCAGAGTGATTTATCTTGACTTGCTTAACAATGTACATGCACTCAATCAGTAAATTGATGCTGGGGTTCCCGACCTCCCCCCCCCTTGGAAAAAAAAGATGTGAAAGGATACTGTGATCTGCTCAGTAATAATCACACGCGTTTCCCATCATTTAGGTCTGTAAGAACTCCTGACATTTGAAGCTGTCCTACCGAGTTGCCGTGGCAACGAGAAAAGGAAAGCATCAGATCCGAAGATTGCAGTTTACAGTTACTGTTCTTCACTACTAGGCCTCAGTTGCTCCAGATTCAGTTTAATTTGCCACCTCACTTAGTCTGCCCGACTGTACGTCAGTGTTTGACAGCCTCTACCCTTACATTCGTTTATTAATGGATTCCTCTTGCGAGATGCGAGGTTTATGAGAATTTTCACTGAATGTTAAAAAGACCATAATATCTAAACTTGACCTTCTCGGAGCAGAATACCGAATGACTCCATTTTTTTTCTATCTGTTGACTTGTTGCTATTCAACTGTTCAAAAAATATTTTGTCTGTGGGTTAGTATTTGTATATGTATGAGTGTATGTATATATATATATTTATAGAGAGAGAGAAGAGATATACAATAGGTTTAGCTTTTATATGACATCCATCTGAAGTTTTAAGAGGGCAAGGATAGAGCAACGCAGGCACAGATGAGTGATGCTAACCATCCTGTTCTAGCTAAACCCATTGTATGCGCTGTTTATACAATGGTGCGACAAAAAGGAGAGAACCTACTGCAACTGTATTGTTAAAAGAGCCCGCTTGAGTGGCACCAAATAAAGTCTATCGAGCGCTCCACAATGTCACTTCTTGTACTTCAGGGTCAGCAAAGAGGAGGTGCAGATTCCCACGTCTGCATTTCTGATTGAGATTTCTTTCCTTTGGCCCCAGGTGGAACTGATGATACAACCCCAGCATCTCTTCCCTCCGGGCCCCAGTGGCAACAGGGCTGGAAGAGCAGGGAGGCTCTCATTGAGAACAGCATAAAGCAGTCAGCTGGTGCTAACATATTATGGGTCAACGAAAATCAGGGCACTGATTGTGGAGGAGCCTTAAACCAGGCCTTTTCTACTCCTGTAGATAAATACTCGATGGCCCAGTTGAGGAAGTGTAAAAAGCTCGTGCCAGCGCTGCCGGGGCAATCAGGCCGGTAGATGTCTACATGTCAGAAGGACTGAGCGTAACCAGAGTAATGGCATTGCCCAGAAGCCCTGATCCACCCTCTTCCAGCTCCCCCACCACCGAGCTCCGTTCTCTCTCAAACTCCATGCAGCTCCCAGAGCGCAGAGAGGAAAATAGATCCCTTATCATATAAATGTGTTCATATCTATAGTTTGGTTTGAGTATATGTGTGTGTGTGTGTATGTAGATATAAAAAAATATATACACACACACACATATATATATACACACATACATACACGTGTACACACACACGCACCATTTCCAAATAAAAGTAACACGAGCATTTCTTCGTGTGTGCGAAACGAACCACGCTCGTTTGCAAACGTGGAAAATCGAGGGCGTTCATTATATATGAATAGGAATCCTTTTTTTTTTTTTTTAATTCTGTGAGCATGTAAGGTAAAAGAAAACTCCTAACTGTATCAAGACAACCATCCTGTTAATAAATTGTAAATGATCCATCAGAGCTCACACCAAATTTTTATAAAATTAACAAAAAAAAGAAGAAAAAAAAAAAGAAAAAAAATACTAGTGACAGACTGTGGCTTTTACTAGAGCTTGCCAGTAACTAGGGTAAAGTAAGTGTCTTAGAATATTTTAATAAACTTGCTTATTTAAAGTTTAAACAAACAACAAAAAAAGGCTTTCTTATGCAATAGAACTTTGCAGCTGCATTCTTTAGTTAGCATTTTTACGGTACCTATGGGGCATACTGTATGTTGTCTTTACTACAGCAAAATGATAAGCATACCTTCCACATCATATATATGTTTCAGTAGTAAAGCTTTTTGGAAACATAAAAAAAAACAAATAAAACCCAGCTCCAAACATCCATTTAGTTTCTCATGATGTCACACTAGATATTAAATGTGTCTTGGTGGTTAAAAAAAAAAATCGCTGTATAATAGCTTTTTCTCTGACTTTCTGTATTGTACCAAATATGACAACAACCAGTTTTGGGGGGTTTTTTGATCTGAAATGTTAATAGTAACGGTGGCAGCAGTAAAGTTAGCGTGTGTTGTGGACTGTCCAAATTTGGTAGGCCTCCGGATAAGACAGAATCTGCCTCCATGCAAGAACCTATTTTGCTTGCAGTCCTGACCCAAGGAGACCTCCCATTGACCCTGCACCTCTCACAGTGCACTTAGATGTTTAAATTACCCAAGCGGTACCTGGAGGTTATTTGGAGTATCTGCTGGTCAAGGACTTAGGATCGGGCTGGTCGGCAGCTACAGACAATTAAGCAGGAAGTGCCTGATCTCAAGTATTGCTCCTTCATTCGCGTGGGCATGCTTTCATTCCACAGCTTCTCTCCCTGCCACTGCATTAGGCCAAGGCTGCTACTTTACTGTCGCACACAAAACAAGCATTAATGCAAAGTCAGACTAACGAACAAAAATTAATGTTATTTGCCAGTAGACAATTTTTCCCCGTGAGGAACTACATCCCGTGCCTTGGTTGCCCAAAATCCAACCTGTATGTGATAAAGACGGCACAGAAAAAATATTCTTTTCTAATGGCATTCTCCCTGGCTTGCCAAAAGAGAGACTACAAGTGACTTCAATGTGCTAGTGAGAATCCCCGCTGCTTCTCCAGACCAAGGGTCTAACCACCCATTTTGCATCTTCTTAATGAGACTGCAGATCAGGAGTCCTGTCTGCCTGGAGTTCCCTCCAACCGGCTTGCTATACAGTAAGAGATCCTATGCAAATAATATTGTAGCCTTTCACCTAAATGAGGGGTGGGTATCAATGCAGATTTTTTTCTCAGTGAAAGCTCAGGATCACAGAGGCACCCATGTTTTCACTCACCATTACACCCTTCTCATTTTCACCACCTAAACTGATGGTATTTTTTGCAAACTGCTCTGCCAGGCTTTCATATTCACGTGCCTGTTGGGTTCAGCCCAGACTAGACTCTGAACATCATAAGCAGACCCCCCCCCAAAAAAAACCCCCAAAAGAGATGAAGCGCTCATGTTAATGTTCCTCCCTCTCTTTCCCCCTACTTATTTAAGAAAGGGCCTCTTCCAGGAACCCATTATGTGACATCTGACAGCCTTATTCAAAGAGGTGCTCCATTAGACTCTATGGGGCTGCTTATATGAAGAAGGCCCTTAAAAAATGTCATCTCCTGAAACCCAAGAAATAAAAGAATTTGTAAGCATTTCACAATACCATGTAAAAGCAGGAAAGAGTAAACATTTATACTTTTCTTTTTTTTTTATGATGGATTAAGTTTAAAATGTGTTTAGACATAGCATGCTTATTTTATATCCTAGCAGTTATCAGTTATTTTAAACTATTTTAGTTGCTACATTTACTTCAGTCTAAGTGTGTATACATATATATATATATATGCATACAAATATATGTGTTTGTGTATATACATACAGATAGAAAATTTTGTATATGCAACATTTTTTCGCATTTAGCAAGGCACTGAATTTAATCATTTTCACTTTGACACACGCAGAAACCCACACCAATATAAATCATTGCGTTTTAAGACCAGTATTTTCTGGTACAACACAAATCTAGTCAAACAGTTATTAAGTTAATCAAAGACTGGTGTTTATTAGCAGGGTAAATGTGTCATATTCGGTGTGCTTGCTAACTGAAACACTGTCAGTACGCCTCGTGAGTGTGCTTGTATTATGCCTATGTGCATATATTAATGTACATTTTGTTCAGTAACTGCAAGTCTGAAAGATTAAAACAAAAGGAGGAAATCAGCTGAATTTCTTAGTGGGCGTCAAGTAAGATTTAGATGACAGTGGAACAATGTCTGGGTAATATGCCTGCTGAGCTATATTATCATCTCATTTACACTGGTATAAATCAAGAGGAACTCTGTTAACTAGAGTTATTCAGGGCTTAAATAGGCATCATTTAGATGAGAATCTGGCCCACTGTCTGTAGACGCTATAACTTGGGATGTTTTATTTCATTTCCCAATGCTTTGATCCCTCTGTCCTGAATACAGAAGTAACGTAATTTATTTGCCACAGGACCAAGAGAAATTATCTATTACTTTAGGTCTCTCTTAAACTTAGTGAAACCAACACTCTGGACTACCTCCAGTAAATGATTCACTTCCTTCAGTGACCACTTTAAAGTATCCCAAAGGTCCCCAGCATAATTTTGTTTAACCTTTATTTAAAATAGCCATGCCTTGTAGTCAAATAATTTTTCCCGGTCTCTTGGGTAGTCATTTAAGCTAGGGACTGCTATAACCCAAACCTCATTTATTAAATTACGGATTTCCCATCAGTTCACAGATGACCTAGTTTAAATGTTGTATTTTATTGCTAGAGAGACGTAAGTGAGTACTTATGTGTTAGTTATGCTTCTAACACTTTCTTTTACATCACTTATTTGCACCAAGACAACATGGTGGTAGAGGTCTTCTCCCCTTTCTTGCTACCAAAAAAATCCAGCCATCTGGTCACACAGCGGAGTTTTGTGCACAGATCCTCTCGTACTGTTGTTTGTCTGGAAACCAATTTTTTTGATGAATTTTGTTTCATTAAACAAAATGAGCAAAGATGAATGACAACAAAAAAAGCATACCGGTATAGGAACAACAGGTCTAAGGAACAAGGCGTGATTATAACGTCCCTTTCCCAGATCTGCAAAAATTGTAATGGTCCAAGACGCACATTTCCCAAAGATGCTTAAAAAAATGATTTTCACCCATGGAGCTCCCTGTGATCTGTAATCCTTGACGTTCCCATGCAAATACATTCAGACGACAAAACGATATCCCATGCCAATACAGATGACTATTTTACTATGTACAACTTCTAGCCCATTGCTGTTTCTATTTTAGCCAGGATGACAGCTAACTTTTTAATGTCCAAATGAAAGAAATACACACACACACACACACACACACACACACACACACACGCACTCAGTGAAAGTTACTAATTGCACAATTGCTATGTGTGTGTATATATGTAGATATATAGAGATATACACATACATATAGATAGATAGAGATATATATATTGTATATGCAGATGGAAAGAGAGACTATACAGCATGAGGACTTGGAATAAGCAGCTAAATTCTATGAATTATGGAAGACTACCTAGCTGAAGGCAGGTCACAGTTATCTATGGTCAAAACAAACTGGCAAAAATAAATGGCTTATTCCCACCTCTTACGTTATATTAGTGCTGCAGTTGGCTCTCTCTCTCTCTTTACTCTGATTTATACCATTTGAATATATGTGTAATTATTTACTGACTCATTTTGTTTTCGTTGCCTATGTATCAGCAGGTCAGCAAAAGTGAAAGAGGGGGATACAGAAAGAAACTTGCATTTCTTTGATGACAGCCACATGGTTATAAGGAAGAGTTATAGCACTTGGCTCTAAGTTCTCCTCTGCATCGATAAGCGATTGCATTTGATCTGAGGCTAAATGAATGTAGTCTAAAGATGGAGCGTGTGTATGCGTGCACTCTGCCCAGGAAGTAAGACTGTAATATGAAAGTGTGGATGGCGGATGGTGATGGTGAATTCAGTGCAGGCGTGCTGTTTTGTTATTAAACTTTCACATTAAATCTTCCTGTTTAAAACACAAAAACAAAATCACATTTGCCCCACAATGAACTCTGTCTCCTCAAATCGTGACCAGGATTTTTTAGGATTACTTTTTCTTTGTGTAAAAGTTTAAGGAAGAGGGGAAAAAAGTTTATTTTTTTTATCGTTATTATTTTGTTGGTTTCATTTCCAAGGTATTTTGTTCAGCTACTTTTTCAATTAATTGTTCCTTTGGGCCCTAGTTGCTGAATTGCTTGCTGTTTCTGAGGTGTAAATAAACGTTTTGATTTATGATGTGGTTGCAAAGAAACTTGTAATTTATTTGTGAAATGCTCAAATAAAGGATGTCTGGGCTTTTACCCTTTCGTCTGGCCTTAGACCTTCCTCGAATCCTCTGGCACAAGTAGAGGGGCTGTCCAGTGACCCCCTGCTCTGGCTGACACTGGTTATTAACACCCCAAACTAAAAGCACGAGCCTCTGCAACTGCTCTGAGTAAAGGAAATAAGTGATGGTGTTCATCAGCACCCTGTCGCTTCAGACGGGGAACCACTGCTATAGGCAAGGGAGGAAAGAGAGAATTTATTGCCCAGCCTCCTTAAGAAGAGGGTAGGGGGGTTGGATTACTTTACCTATGTTCAGGTTACACCAGCTAGGTTAACAATTACTCTTTCCAAGACCCCGGTTTAACTACAACGCTTTCCACTGACCTGAGTCCTGGCTTAAATTCTCTTATCTTGCTGCTGTAGAGATCCTCTATTTTGGCTTCAGAAGAGCAGACCCCTCATCACCTTCCTTTGCAATCAGCAGGGATCCTGTTTTTCTAAATCAGAAAAATCGGTATTTTTTTATCACAGAGAAGTAACCGCAAATCCACATTTTTCCATGTTTCAAATGAAGCATCACTCTCTATATGTTGGCGTTCCATTTGAATCATGGAAAAATGTGGATTTGGGGTGACTTTTTTTAAATCAGAAAAACTTTAGTTTTTTTCAAGGTAACTCCAAATCTACATTATTCCGTGATTAAAAGTCCATTTCCCTTGAGTTATGCATGGGGTGGGCTGTACATGCTGCAGATGGATGGACTCGACATGGAACCGGGGGGTGGTGGTTATCTTTTCAGCATTGCCTCCCTGCATCCCAGAACCCTGCAGAGGACACAGATGTGCTCTGTTTGCTGCAAGGACTCACAAAACCATGTCCCCATATAAAAAGTCCTGAGTTTTCAAGACTTAGGACATACCCCCTTGGACATCTACTGCCCGCAACAACTGTGGGCCTCAGGATGAATTCTGAAGCTCATCCACACAGTGCCCAGTGCTTTCCCAGCCACAAGGCTCTGGGATTCACAACCCTAAGTGCGTTTCTTTTTTGACCTTAAGTGCCCACAAAGCAACTCAAAGCCCTTCACAATCTGTGGAAGAAATGTCATTCAACCTACTCCTCCATAGGGATGGAGACATGAATCGCACCGTGTGTGTTCAAACCCTGGTAAGTGCCCCATGACTATGGCTGTGAGGGCTCAGGACATGAGCAGCAGCACAAATAATAACGGCCTTGAAAACAGGCCAGTTGGGTGGAATGCATGTCCGCGCCGACCAAACGCCAGGGGAAATCTATCCAGCATTGTGCGCTCCGTGTTGGGGAGTCTCCATTTCCAGTGGCCCTCCAGAGGCAGCCACTTGCTTTGAACTCCCAGGAGTGATGCTTGTTGGGTCCTGCAGGGAAGACGGTGAGAACTGGTACAGAACTAGGACGACGTGACGTGGATGAGCCTATGCGTCTAACAGGTCCCAGAGAGCCACAGGGCCTCTTCTAATGAGTGAAGCAAAAATATAAATCCCCAAAATGGAGCATTTGAGTACTCTCCACTGGGGAGTGGTGTCTTCCCTGAGGGCCTCCTCTTATGGACTTCTCCAGTTCAGCCTTAGTTTTTGTTCCGTCTGCCTTTTGGCAGTCCATGGATATGGCTACATTGCTAGTTAGAGTGAATCTTAAACTCCTTCCAAAGCCATACTCGCCAACCACCTCTACTGAAAACCAGACTGCTGATAGATGTTTAGAGTCACAGGTCAGGTTTGTCAAATAGAAACAAGTATGGAGACAAATAATTCATAGCCTAATTCCTAAAAGGGTTCCATCAGAGAAACAGGAGGCCCCATGTAGGTGGTTTCAGTACAGCCAACAAAATAAAGCAGAGACATGGAGGGGGCAGTACATACGTCTCTGGCATACTGATGGCAGCCTTTAGGGTTGGACCTAAGCATAGATGCACACCTTTTGAATGTAAAGGGTCCTTGTATATGGTCCATTAGAAGGAAATAGTATACAACAAAACACGTGGAACCTGAAGTTTAATTTAGCAAAAGGCAATTACCTGGAGGCCACCACAAAGGCTTCCCATTTTACCCCATCTCGGATGAGGAGCTTACTATCCCCAGCTCAAGCCAGGCCTGGTCTCAGAGAGGAGAAATCATAAATGGTGCAAAGACAAATCGGAAGCTAACACAACAACAGTAACAAGGGCAGAAAACACTGTAAGAGCTTTACTCAGGTAGAAGTGTTACCTTGCTCCATCAAACTTCCTAGGTAATAGTATGACTATGGCAGAGGAGCAGAAGGGAGGAGCGGGGTATTAGCCCCGGGAGCTGACTTACGGCTTGGGGAAAGGAACACACGAGCAGCATTGCTGGCCTGGCCGCTGCCTCCACCCAGGGTCCAAGACAGCTGTGTTACACCGCTGTTCCTAGGTAACCCCAAACTCCTCATCTGAGTCCTTGCTTCACAGTGGAACTGCACAACTCATTCTAGTTACATATTTCACATACTGAAGTAAATTGATACAATCCCTTCCGACTCCAGGACAAGCTCCTTCTCCACAGACACGAGACAAGGGTCATTGCTCCTACTGTTGAGTTAACAGGATGTTCTTCCCCAATAACAGTGCCTCTGGCTGGGCTAAAGTCAGCCTCCTTCCAGATAGCTGTGACCTGCACTGCTCCTGTAATTACAGAAGGGATGCACGTGCTGTAGCCCAGCGCCTTCAGCAATCCATTATACTGTACGTTATTATTTGCCATGTAATTTATTGCTATCATGTCTGGTTGTAGGCCACCTATTATTATGGCATCTATATGCAATGTCCCTGGCGTAAATTTGAGAATATTACAGTTTCCAAACAAGAAAAGTAGTAACTTCAATTATTTGCTTGTTCATTACTGGGCATGCTAAAAACATTTGGTTAGACTAAAAAACTAGAGCTGGGCCCTGGTTTTAGTTAATGAAGCACTTGCAAACTAGCCTTAATTTTCTTTAACTGCGGCTATTTTACTAAAGTATCTGTTGAATAATTTAGCGCCGTAATGTTCAGATCGTTTATGAACAGCATTCTGCTATTCCTTTTGTGCACTTCACTTAGTTACACGTAATGACATACAAATTAACAAACATTTATATCAAAGGAATAATGACTACTGGGCACATCCACACATGCATTAAGGTGTCGTATTTACTGAGCATTAAGTTTAGTACCTGTAATAACAGGTACTAACTCAATGTGCAGCTACTGCGCAGTAGCACCAGCACACCCTTTTTAAATAACGCTAATGCCCAGCAGACTAATTCTACGGTGTAGTAACACGTTAGCATGGTTTTTGCCATGACATACTAATGCGCAGTAGACTTAGTCTACTGCACATTGAGCATCTTGTGTAGATGTGCCCCGTGAGTAGTCAACCACATCTGGACTAAATTTTCATAAGTATAACATACTGTGCCACAATTCTTTAAATATTTGGCTTTTAGAAACTTTTACATTGTTGCCTAAATATTCACAAATGACAACAAATCAAAATGGGCATTTTTGTGCACAAAGATGTCAACAAAGTTGGGTGCTGTTCTCTATACTATTCACTCAAGAGTAATAAAAAAAAAACCAAACCCAGCTTTTATATAATTTGTAGCCCTTGGAGAATGTCCATCAAGCATCCCAAATACAGGGCATTCCAGTCAAGGCTGGAGTTAACAGACTGTATTATTGACTTTGATATTACAGAGCAGGGCAACAAGGCTTTCAGTGGGATATGAGCTACCAACTCCCGCAGGCTTCTTTGAAAGTGTGAGCCTAAGAGCCAAAGCTGAAAGTTTTTTCTAAAGCATGATAAAATGATTATGCAACCACAAAATGGTTTATTTTGTTTAAAGGACATACTGACCCAATATATGCTGAATTTTTTTTTTCCCAGTAGCACCAAAGTAACTTAATTGCCATCATCCTTTCTATCGAGAAAAAAAATAGCAAAATCCCTAGAGAGTAGCTGTCCCAATTAACAAATATTGAGCCTTTGATAAACTGGCTTGCAGTGGAAAATAATGAAAGAAGCAGGGTATTTAGTGCACAACAACCTCTTGATGACTGTGGCACAGTCCATTGACAAAACAAAGGAAAAAAACAAGATATTAGAGTATATTGGAATGACCTTGACCTCATCAATCTTTTCAGCCCCTAATTTTTATGGTTCTGTCAAGCCATGGTAAGAGAAAAGATTACCCAATCCCCCTTTCTCCATCTCATCTAGTTATCACTTCTGCTGAGTATGCCATCCCTAACCCATCACTGAGCCATGGAGCAATCCATGCCACTTAGAACTGAATATATAGTTATAGTTTTTCATCAGTAGAAATATACTACCCGATTTCTCCATCTCCCTCTCTAGTAGGAAACCTGATCATTTTGTTCACCTGGCTTTGACTTCTAGTCATTATTCTCACATTGCCGTTCTGCCCTGGCTTCTTATTAAAGAGCTATCAGGCTTGCTGTTCTATCAGTTCAGGGATAAACCTACTTTTAATTGTAATTCACTCTGGTCATTTTTTGCAACTCCTGGACTTCAGTGCTTTCCCAGCTTCTTAATTTATGTTCCCTGGCAATGCACACATTGTTCTTTAGTAAATGAGCCCTCAGCACAGGAAGCTAATGAAACCTTGTGTATACAGCCCTGTCTTCTGCGGTTGAGTGCATGGAAGCCAAGATTTTCTTTAAAAACAAAATGGAACATTGAAAACATTTAAAAATGGAACTTTAAAAATAAAAGGAACAATCAACACTCGTCCGCCTCTCTCTCCTGCTTCTAAATGGGAGTGGGGGTATGGGCACTTTCTAAACTGTTCCCTAAGCTGAGCTATCACCAACATATAACTAGGGTAAACACATTAATTACAATTAATTGCACTGCAAAGCAAAGCTGATGGGATGGGGGTTAGTTTATACATATAGAGAGAGAGAGGGAGAGACACACACACTTTATATATGTGTATGCTCGTGTACACGTATGTGTGTGTATGTGTATACATATGCACACATTTTGCAGTTCATGTATGTATATACATGTGTTTATATATAAAGTGTGTGTGTGTGTGTGTGTGTGTGTGTGCGTGCGTGCGCGCACATTTAAAACTAACCCGGTATAGAGAGAGAGAGAGAGAGACCGAGAAAGATATCTTTCATTTTCATCAAACCAGGCTATTTGGAACCATTTCACTTTGGTGTTAAACACTGAATGCTCATTAAGACCTCAGTTCATTGGGAAAAAAATTAATACAATGGAATTAAACTTTGTTACACACTAATTAATCTGGGAATTGGGGTGTTTGAGAGATCTTCAAAGACATACACTGGGAATGAAGCAGGGATTTTGGCAGCATGTAGTTGACAGTCACATATCAACCTAGCAGGTGTTGTTTTAGTTCTGAGGGAAGTACTAAAGTAAAGAATTAAAGGTCACTATTTTTTTAGTTTGGACTTTTACGGAAGGGGGCCAAACCGTCCCTCCCTCCTCCCCCCAAAAAGAATAGACTTTAATGGCTCCTTATCCCTCAACTCAACCAAAGTCTTTATTCAGTTCTGGATCAGCTCATACAAACACCAGCCCTTGACTTCCTGCTTATATCTATCCTTATGGCAAGTGTGAAGTGCCCTCAGAATAGGAAGAATCCCATGAAAGTCTCACCCCGCTGAGCTTCTCAGTTCTTCCTCATCTTTTGTCTTTGGGAAATCCCCATTTGTTTGTTCTTTCTGAAGGTCAAGAACACTTAAGCACTGTTCATTTTTTTCTGGTCCTGAGAGTAATCGTTGGTGGTAAATCAGACCACTGTGAACCACATCTGTCTACTGTTCTGGCAGTTGTACAGAGAGCAGAGATGTCACATCTTCCAAGAGCCTTCCAGCCATCCAAAGTGCTTGCTCAAAGGGACACCATACCACAAACTGAAAGCATGCACTTCCTCTACTTGCCTCCTCTTCCAGTAACATCCCACAACATGTCGGGTGGCATTAAGGCACAATTCCAAACAGAAACCAACTTTAACAAAAGACAAGATTCACACCCAGACCCAGGATGGGTTTTAGGCTAAGATGCAGACTATGTATTCAAAGCCAAACTAGAGCTTCGTTTTTGGTTTGACAGCACTGTGCTGATATTTTGGGTCTTGCGAGAGGCCTGACAGCATAAATGATGCAAATCCCAGTTCCAGGTCTTAATGCAATGTCTATTTCCTGAGACGAAATGACAAATGTCGAATATTGGAGCTAGAAGCAAAGCTCAGCGGGGTGAGTTTAGAGTCCAGTGGCTGCATCTGCTCATGCCCTTTACTGCAGCTTAGACCAATTATCTGCAGAGTGAAATGTCACTGGACATATCTACATGAGACACTTTACTGCTCAGTAAGGGTCAGCACGTATAAACGCTGATGCCTACTATGCAGTAACTATAGTGCATTAATTTGCTCTTCTTGGCAGTTAATATGCTACCTGAAAATGCAAGTAGCAAATGAAGTGCCGAGTAATTCCTGTACAGTATGCACATGAAGATAGCTGACCTTGAGCAAATTTCCTCCTGGTCATCTGGGAAGCAGGGGGTGGGAGATTGCTCCCTGGACCCAGAAGCTACCTGCTGCCAGGGCAGGCTCCAGCACTGGAGCCCGGGTTGGGGCAATGTCCCCCTGCCGTGGTAGCAGGGAGCGCCCAGCCCCTGCTCTGCTATCACAGAGCTGGACTGAGAGCAATCTCCCAGCCCCCTCTCCATGCTTGTGATCGCAGAGCCGGGGCTGTAAGCTCCCTGCACAGGGAGAGTTGCACGCCCAGCCTCGAGCTGGCTGGGACCTGCGTCTGACTGGGACAGCTCCAGGACCTGCGCCTGACCTACCTACACATGCAACATGGATGTTTCAGGCAGTCCCCATCTAGCTCCAGGCTGCATGTGCAGACTTCCCTGCACAGCCCAGGACTGGTGGGGGACTGTCCTGGTCAGGGACAGGTCCCAGACCCACAGATTTTTTTCCCAGCCCCATACCCTGATCAGGCAAAAGAGCTGTGGGGGAGAAGCGGGCCCCAGCTCCCTGCCCCGATCTGCCAGCGGGGTGGATAGCAGCATAGGCAGGGAATCAATACAATCCAACAGGCTAGGAGCTTACTGCTAGCTGACCCACCAGTGGATTGGGGCAGGGAGCTGGGACCTGCCCCTCCCCTGCAGCTCTTTCCAAGCTCCCTGCCCCCAATCAGGGAGTCAGAGCCAGGAGCCCCTTGCCTGGGCTCTGCCATTGGAGCCCGTCTCAGCAACAGGCAGCTCCTGGGGGCAGGGAGCAATCTCCCAGCCCCTGCCAGGAGACTGCTGTCTCTCTGACAGTCCTTGGGCTAGCACCCAAGCGGGAGCCTAGTGCTCTCCCTGGTAGTTGCAGGGGGTCAATGCAAGGCCAGATGGGGAGGATGCTGATTGCTGCCTGGAGCAGCAAATCTGCTCCCGAATCTGTGCACCTCTAGATGCCTGCCCAGCATGTACTGTAAGCTACAGTAATTTATTCTAGAGTAAACCCACCCCACAGCATTTGCACATGTAGAAGTGTCCACTCTCTACATGTGTGACAGTATTAGGTTGCAGTAAACTAATTTAGGCTGGTGTAAGAGAGTACCTGTTGGTGACTGTTGGGGACAGTACTCTCTTACGCCAGGGCACTTTACTGTGATTAAATGCATGTGTAGAAGCTGACTGCAAGCATAAATTGCACCTGGTCAGCCCAGCCAGACTGAGGCCAGACTCCTGCCTAGCCACGCAGCTCTGCACTTTCAGCATCCTCGTGCCCCAACCAACCCCTCTGCTATGGCCACCTGATCCTGTTACCCGGAGCACGGGGCTGATCTCTGCCCCGCCTGCCCCCGTGCCCTCTGACAGCCCGGGCCTGCTCCACCCTGGCCCATACTGCTGCTGTTCCAGGTACATTTGTAGATGCTGCACCCGGGAGTAGTTTACTCCAGCTCAAACTGCTCCGGAGTCTATTGCTTTGCATTCATTGCACATGTAGATGCAGCCAGTGTGAATTTTTTTTCCCCGAAATCGGAACTTTTTTTAGGTTGTGACATTTTGGAAGATCTGAAGTTCTGGAAGACCAAGCCTCTTATTCTCCTTTGTTTTGAACTTTATCTAGCCATTTATACCAGGGAAAAAGAGGGTACTAATTATAACCGTTTTGATGTGGTACGACTGTACTCCGTACCTTCACAAGGATGTAAATTAAATCAGCCTCTAAATCTGATTGGTGGATTGCTATAATGCAAAGTCTTGACATGAGGCAAAAGCCATTTATGGATTTTACTTGAAAGAGACATGTCATTGACCTTAACAATGGGTTTCGTTATACCTTGTCCTGTATTTAATTCTGCTATTTTTCTGTTAATAAATGAAGTCCCAATTGGTCTGTGGCTGGGAAATGAAAGAACTCTTCTTTTTGTGTCACCATTGTGTAGTGTTGATGGAGGTTGGCAATGCTCTCAGCCTGGCGCAGATTTCTGTTCTGTTTTCCTCATTAACATTTTCTTTTGGCTGCTTCTGCCACCGTCTCCTGGACATTTTTGAACTCTGTGAATTGTTGCAAATATAGCAATGTCCATGTGTGAAATGAACTGCATGGAAACTCCTGGGTTCCTGTTAGCACTGTGTTAACAGTAACCTTGAGTGCACAGAAAACAGCAAGCAGTTTTCCAAGGCAGCGTTCAACAGGGAGAAGCAGTCTTAATCTGACATTCAATTATCAACACGGATATAAGATCATTCCTTACATATCAATGATCATCCACGACATATCCTAGGGCCTGCAAAATAGTTCACTAATTTAAAACCAATTTTCTCAACCCAAGACAAAATTAACAATAATAAGCAAGAGGGAGTATCTGTGGCTTTAGCATTTAAAAAGTCAGGATCCCAGAAGAACCTCAATTATATGAAAAGGAAAGAGTTTCCAATTATCTTTAATTCTGATTTACTTGACTGTTAATTCAAATGGTCTTATTTATACTTTGCAGGTGATATTTCCAATCTCATTTTTACCTTCAAGGTATAATGATTCTGTAAAATTTTGCAAAAGTTTTTTTGAAGTTTTCTAAAGGCATTAAACTCACAACAATAAATGTTAAGTAGCAATAGAAAAAAAATAAGGTACCTCGGACATATAATCCTCATAGCCAAAATGCTTAGACCCGGGAATCCAAATTTATCTACAAAAGGTGTTCACAAGAAATGTGGTAACCAAATACCACAGGGGTAGGAATTTCTAATAAAGCTTGATATTAATAAGCTGGGAATTTAAAGGAACATGTTCTCTAGACTGCATGGAGACAGAGCAATGATTTTGTCCATTTTGGAAGCTTGCACATTTGGTATAAGGGGAACATCAGTGGGCATGGAATAGTTGGAAGACCCAACTAAATTTCAGTGAAATGAATTTCCTGTGACAATCCTGCTCCTTTAGGAGGAGTCCTGTGTAACTCTTAGTGGGAAGAAAAGCATTATGATGGCATACTCCAGAACAGTCATCTCCAACCTTTGCTGGGACCCTTGGCGACAACACTGAGCAAGCAATGCAGTAATACCCTGTTTTGTTCCAACCTCAGTTTTAACTTTTCAGTGGCCTATGGCTATGAACAATGATGAAGGGTCCTGTGTGCAACATGTTGCCCACAAGCTATGGGTTGAGGAACCACGACTCCAGAGGCCGCTGCAGAGCTAAGTGGGCCAAAGTCTGCACGCGAATAAACTTCAGGAGTCTTCAGGTAAGCTCTGATCAAGGGCCTCAGGAAATCATGACTTGCAGAAGAGCTACTTATTCATATTAAGGCTTATCATCCAGTAGCTTGGTCATGCATCACACCATGTAGTCCTGTCACACATGCCAGTTACATGGGCCTACAGGTTAAAAGGGGTTTTCTTTTCCCGAATGGCTGATGGCTTTGCAGCTCAGTCTCAGATAACGTTTTGATAGAGCTGTTTAGAAATAGGAGCATTCCTTTAGCCCAGCTGTGCCTGCCTGAATTTTGTCACCTGGACATGATAGCTCAGCCCTCCCGACTTCCTGTTCTCAGAACCTACCTTGATATGGGATGGTATTTGTAGAGGGTTTAATTTCTGAATTCAGCTAGTGCTGGGGTTGTCAACTGGGGGTACGCGTACCCCCAGGGGTAGTTGAGACGGCACTGGCGGGCGGAGATGTAGCACCGCCATGCAGCATCCCGTGCTGCTGCTGCCTGCCCAGCTGGACACGGGGCGGGGGAAGCTCGCCCTGCTCTGCATCTGGCCATGTTCCCCCTCCCCCTCTCCACCGGGGCTACACTACTTCCCGTCCAGCCTCCAAGGGGTACACTGATCCAAAAAGCCTGAAAACCCCTGAACTAATGTAAATTAATTCTCCAACTGTATTCAGCTATATGCCCCTCTCCATCTCTCCTTAATTCTCACACCCCTTTGGGGCTAGAGCACGTGTTATGTACACATCCACTGGAGTGCAAACAGTTAAACCACTTGTCAATCCAAACAACAGTGTGCAAGGAACAGATGGACACTGGCATGGACATGGGCTAGAACCTGAAGTTTTTACGCCTTCTTCGGCTCCCAAGAGGGAGGGTTGGGCAGTGGGCTGGTAAGCATTAGATATAATAGATATACATATCACTTTTGGAGGTACGCATGGATATGTGTGTCCATGTGCGTGTCTATTAAAACCGTTCTCTAAAAACGCACACACATACACACCCCTTTTCTTTGTTTCCTACATGATAAAACTACCATAACACCATCCTGCTTGGCACACAGCTCCAGTCCTAAAAGCATGAGCTGCTATAGCTTGAGCTAAAGCTCTTTAATTGGACTTGCAACAGATTTTCACATTCTGCAGCTTAGGCACAAAAAGAAGCCTATAAAGTGCAAACACTTATACATCTCTCTCCTGATATGACTCTCTTAAGGCTTTTCCTTATTATTTGTTATAATTTTCCTTTCAGTGATGCTGTAGCAGCATCTCCTTCTCTCTTGCTAGCATTTTAGAGCTATGTTTTCTCTTGAATCTGCATTCAGGCACCTCACATTGACATCACAAGTGAATTTATGAGGAGAAAATGCGTTCACATTAGTGCTAATTACCACTAGTTGCCATTGTTCCTACAGTTAAATAACTTGCTTTACTATCCCTGCCACACCATGCTCCTGGTTTCGGCTCGATTACTCATTCTACTGCCTTTCCTTTTAACTTACTTTCCCATCTCATTTCTGGGTTATGTCTTTCTTGTACTAAGTGATTATTTCCAACCAATGATCCAGCATAGACATAAAATAAAATATCCCCCAAACTCCTTCTCAATACCCTTCATTTCAAATGACTTAATTTATCACGTTCTGATTTTGCTTCTTGATGGTGCAATGCACATTTTCCTTCTCCCATGCCCCTTTTCTGTGACAGTATCCACTCTTACCTACATTCAAGCACAGACTGATTAAGCGTTCAATTTGTACATTGAATGGTCCCATTTGCAAACATATTTAATGCAGGTTAACAATATCAACCAACTATTTCTACGTTGTATCTGAAAAAAAAAAAACCAGTGTGATTGGCACAGCATTCATAGTCCTTTGAAACTGCTTATCCAGCCAGAATTTTTGAGATTTCCTGACACACACTTTTCATGCTGCCTATAATTAAACTTGTCTAATCACCTCTCTGACAGGGATTTCAAGATGAGTATATAAATTCTCTAAGAAATTATTTGCTGTATAAGATCCTGGAAAGCATCTGCAGCACCCTCTAAAAGTAACTGGTTTTTTTTTAACTAAAAATCGAGCAAGATGCTTCTCAAACCTGATTGCATCTGTTTGTAGGAGATTCATTATTATTAAATACAAGCAGTGTATTGAACTTTGTTTCTGCGATATGAATTTTGTGGTCGGCACATGTGACTTAGTTCTGAGTCGGGAAGGCTCAAATGTTGAGCGTTAGCAGCAAATTGTCTGGTCCCGAGGAATGTGGTTTCCTGGTAATGATCTCAGAGGGAAGATATAATGCATGAGCTGCAAAAAGTTAGCAACAGGAAAGGGACATTTAAAATATTGTTTTTAATATAAAGAAAACATGAGAGAGGCATAGTGGGTGCAGTAGCAAAGTGCCCCAATCATTTGCTTTGGGCGGCTATGGAACAAATTCATCTTTAAGTCGCAACGAAAACGATTGCGGGGAGGGAGGTTCACACCATTGCTGCTGGGGGGGTTATTTTTTTTAAATATAGTGAATGCAGAGTCTGAGCATACGCCTTGAAGAGCACAGACTGGAATGAAAAGAGGTCACCTTCGCTAAGCACAGCCTGAGGAATATCTAAGGCCGTTTGAAGAACTGGAATTTGAAAGACTGAAGAATCAGACTGAGACTAAAAAGGAAACTAAGGAGGTTGAGAAGCTGGGGACTGGAACAACAGATGCTGTTTAACTTTTGGGAAGTAAGAATGGTTTCATATATTGGCATCCAGGCTGTGATCCTCAAAGGTCTTTAGCCACCTTCCACTGAATTCAGCAGGAGTTCAGTACTTAAATGCCTCTTAGGATTTGGGCTTCAGAGTGAGCTTCTTTCTCCATCGCTGTGTTCATCCATTTCGACGTCGGCTATCACCACAGCACTGAGATACCAGTATCCAGGGGCTCCAGCATAATTTGCACTGTAAAGGTAATTTTTGCCAAGAGCATCCCCACAGAGTAGGAACTGGAACAGGGCCATTATTTCCTAGTCCTCATGCAACGTGGTAACTGCCATCAAATGCTGGTCTTTTAACGGTGCTTCCTGGATGTGCCTCAACAATGGAGCTGAGCTGAAATCCTCAATAAGGCTTCACTCAGGGCTCCATCCAATAAATATTTTAATTGCTTGCTCCCCCACATCCTCCCAAGTGAATCCAGAATCCGGAGGGAGATGCCTGGACTCCCTATACAGCACAGGGGAGAGCTAACTTATTAATAACAGCAGCTAAAACAACCAATATGCTGAAGGGAAAGGAACGTAGAGCTAGCCAACAAGGATGTGCATAAGCCCTTTATTTCTAAAGCCAAGTGTGTGGGTAGGAGAGCAATACTTTTATTTTCCCCCAGAAGACAAAGGAAAAGATCTCTGCTACCTCCTCCTGGTGACTCCTACAAGACCCTATATATAAACAGGTCCTTTTATACAAAGGCCAGTGATCGGCGCATTCAGCCAGGATAGGGGAGACCTGGGTCAGCCACAGCCGTCAGGCCAAAGGATACGCTGCGTTGCAGACACTCTTGAGCGCTCCAGCTCCACTTTGCATGGCGTACCTTAATAGTCACTGGGTCAGAGAGGGACCAGGTAGGAGCCTGAATCTCTGACCTACTGCTTAAGGCACCCACTGGGAAAGGGAAGTCGAGGTCATTAAGAAGGACAGTTCATAAATTTTACATTAAATGGGTATCAGACAGAAGAGATCAATAGTTCTTGGAGTACGAACACGAACACTGGCCTTCCCTCAGAGCTGAAACTCCTGACCTCTAAGATGGACTGTCATGTTCTCATTTGCTGAGCTCCTCAGTCTTGTTAAAACTGAGATACTTCTGGGCCTGTCCAGAAACCAGATCTTTAGGTGCGTGTGTGGAAGGTAAATGTAGAAAACTCGGGTGTCTGCGAGCTTGAGCCACTTCGAAGGTTACATGGCAGCCAAGCAGGGATATAGCAATTGAATTTTAGACCTCAGACACTTAAAACCTGCCTTAGTCTAGCTGGCCATGCCCTTTTGTGGGTGCAGGCCACAGCAAAACCTATAAGAAAGGTGATGTATTTTAAGCAAATGCAGAAACTCTACTTTTAATGAGCATTTGTAAAAGTTATAATATCAGTGAGCTAATTATAAACAACAAACATCTCATGATACTTAGGTCAGAAGTCAAATCCAAGATTTCATATGAAAACAAAGCAATATTAACTGTTCCTAGATTCACTGACTGTAAGGCCAGAAGGGACCTCAGACGATCACCAGTCCAGCCTCCTGCACCACGCAGGAAAGACAACTGGGGGTCAGGTGACCCCAGCAAGATTGCCCGTCCAGTCTTCTCTTGAGGATTTCCAGGGTAGGCGACTGCACCGCCCCTGGAGGGAGCTTATTCTACAGTCTGGACACCCTAGCTGTGAAGTAGTTTTTCTTAATGTTGAGCCTGAAGCAATCTTCCAGGAGTGTGTGACCATTACTCCTGGTTTTCCCCAAGGATGCCTGGTGAGCAGTTGCTCACCGAGCCCTTGATGTATGCATTTGATGTAGTGGTAAGCTGCGACCAAGTCCCCTCTCAGCCTTCTCTTTTTCAGGCTGAAGAGTCCCAGATGCCTCAGCCTTTCCTCGTATGGCTTCCTACACAAGTCTTTGGTCATACAGATGGCCCTTCTCTGGACTCTCTCACGCTTCACCACATCCTTGTTGAGTGTGGCACCCAGAACTGTTGAATAAAATAAACTCATGGTCTAGGCTGAACTCAAGGCCTGGCACACACGCGTACGTTCAGAATACTTCCATCACCGCATCAACATACAAAACCAGGAACTTCTCTTCACCCTTCCTTTTAATGTAAGAAGCAGGGAATACCCAATGGGAACTGAAAGGTGGCAAATTCAAAACTGATTAAGGAGACTAGTTTTCACAAAATGTGCAATTAACTGGTGGAACTCAATGTCAAAATATATCATTGAAACTAGGAGTTTTTAAGAAGCTTTTTGTACAGGAGTAAAAACATGCATGGATAACCAGAACATTGTGAAGAGTTTTAGAAGGGATAGGAAATCATCCAGCTTTAGGAGAGAAGCCAACTTATAGCTATGCAGCATGAAGAGAAAACTTCCCCTGACAGCATTCACCACTGCTGGAGATAGGATAGGAATACAGGACTGGAAGGGACATCTGAGTCGTCTCATCCACCTTCCCTGCTACTGCAGCCAACCCCATCTAACCCATCCCTTCATGAGCTGAACCAGTTCTACCTTAAACTTACACCAGACATCAAGGTTATCCATATTCTAATCCTCTTCTCCACTGACCATCCCTCCCAACTTACTGTGTCACTTAATAGCTGCATCTACTCAAGACATTTACTGTGGAGTCACCTATTTAGCTCTGCAGTAAAATCTCAAGGTCTACATGTGTGGCCCTATTACGCTGCAGGAAACCAATTAACTCTGCTGCAGGTTTGGACCTGTAAATGCGGCGTTCTTCAGAGCACAGCAGTGTACGTGTAGACGCTGACAGCTGACATCTGCCTGGGGCACGAGGGTGCTCGAGTGCAGGGGCGGCCTGCTGCCTGGCCCTTGCATGAGAAGGGCAAGCCAATTCAACTCAAATATGCTGCGGTCCTGGGTGCCTCAAACAAAACACGTGGTGCCTCAAACAATATGTGCCAGAGCCTGTTGCTCCATGCTAATAGCACGTATAGACGCACCCACTGTGTCGAAGACCAAACTTGGCAGAACTCCACTCTCACTTTCCCTTGAACATGATATTTCCTCTTTCAGCAGCACTTGTCGCCATCTCCCTGCAGTTCCTGACTTCTAAGACGCAGCTTTCTTTGCTAATCATTTTTTCCTCATTCTAGCACATACTAAATGTCTTTCTTAAGGCAGATACTCATACACTTTGGTTTGAAGAACCTCTCTGCAAGGGTATCCTATAATATCCTCTTCCATGGCCTGCACCAGTAGATCTGTTTTAGCCCAGATTCCTATTTACAGCCCAGTTGCTTCTTATCATCATACCCAGTTTCCCAGCCAGGTTAGATAACCCTTTCTCTAACTGCCTTACCTTTTCCACCAATGGTAGTACTTTTCTTTCCCATGACATCCATCATCTTGTCTGCTGGTATTTCTTTCTCAACTACCATATCCTTGTTTTCCTGATCATCTTCTGCCTCTATATAAAACCAAAGCGAGGAAGTTACACAAGAATGCCAGACTAGATGGAGAACTGGTTTTACAGATTCGAAATGGAATTCCCTACATTATTAGTCACCCATTTTTCATACCTGAGACAACTGTGAAGAAGATAAAGCGTGCGTATATACAGGCTTCAATGTGTTTTAATTAGAATGATTAATTGAGTCCACTGGAGCGTTTTAATTAGAACACTCCAGCATGCTGCAGCATCACATGCATTAAGCTTCCTGTGTTTCAAAATGGTGGCGGGGGGGGCTTTAAGTAAAATTCATTGAATGACTTCAGTTAAAGCACCCCAATGTCCAGTTTGAAATGCAGGATGCTTAATACATGTGATGTGTTTTAATTAGAGCAGCTGTCCTGGAGCCTCCCTAATTAAAATGCACCCCTCCACTCCAGAGCATGTGTATAGACAGCCAAAGATTTTAGGATGTTGGGGGTCATTTTGAGGAACTAGATATCAGTGAAAAGTTGATCTTGTACCTATTCTAGTTCTGTATTAATATTACAGCCATCTGTACCCCGGTAACTTCACCAGACCTAGAATTTCGATTCATTCTTGTTCTACCCGCCAAGCACCCTTACCAGTCAAAAAGGGTTAAAAAACCCCAATACTTAGAAGCTAGCAATGTAAGGAGAAAGAACCAGACTTTGAATGGACCATTGCTATGCAAATTCTCATGCTGTATTAGAGCTGGGATTCAAGAATACAAGTCTGTTCCCAATGAATTCAATGGGAACAGGATTAGACCTCAGGTAGGATACAATTAGCACAGGCTTCTAAATTGTTACTGCTTCAAAGACTGGTGTCAGAATCAAAGTCAGGATGCTGCTTTACATTAAAAAGATACACAAAAGACTACAGTAATGCCTGTAAAGTGCATACATCTACCAGCAAAAGCCTTTTGTTGCATGTGGTTCCTATAATTTAGTCTGTGTCATTACTTGAATGCGGTCATTGTAGCTGTTTCACTGTGGCCTTGGCTTTTCTAATTTAAATACTCTTATTGAAACTTTAATTTGTTGAGGGAAAAAATAGCATTTCCTCAAAACACACAGCATTCTGATCAAACTGATAATGCCTAAGCTGTCAGCCGTCTATTCACAGTCAGCATTTGTGTTGTTTTGTTTTATTTTAACAGCAGAAAAGTAATGAAATAATTCCATAACATAGCTTGATGAAAGTGGCAATTAAAGAGGAATTGATCTGACGCGTCCTGTTCTTAACATTACAACGCTATGGAAAATTTAAATCTCTATCTCCTTCACAAAAGCTTTAATATCTCGTGTTGATTAGGAAAATATTGAGAACAATAATCATTTTTCACGAAAGTGAGCCTTTAATATGGAGTAGAAAGAATGCACTGTGGTTATTACATTTTCCACAGAAGACTGCCTTTCACATTAGTGTTTGCTATTAGTGTATTTCATGTCACTCCATCATACTGTCTTTCACTCAAATCCTACATTTGTTGGAGCAGATGGAAAGTTAGTTTAAATTAATTGAAAGCATGCTGCGCACAGCTTGTGGTACCAAGAACATGCAAAGAGGAAAGGCAGATACATCAATTCCCTTTCTAAGGCACCTATAACTGTGAGACGAAGTCTCTTAAAAAACCATCAAGAAATTATGATTTGGGGGAAAGCTATGTTGCTGTGATTGTGACAAGAGGAAGAGGAGGTAGGGAAATTGGTTGGATACACATCGTTTGAAAAATGAATTTAATATTGATGGAGCTTATTGGAACAACGCGGCGCAAGCTATTCCTCGCCCGCTGCGTCTTTTCAGCTATTGACAAATGTTGATGATCTTATCACTGGTTTGAGTGATGCTACTTCTCCAACTCCCAGATTCTGCCCTCCTCGATCTCTCCCAGTGTCCCTTCTCTTCTTCATTCTAGCTGCCAATGAAGTTATCAGAGGCAGGACCATTGACTCGAATGAAACTTGAGTTGGGACAAAATGCCATTTCTTCAACCTCATTCATTACTGTCGTCACAGTCAAAACTATGTGATTTTTTTGGATTGAGTAAAAAATGTTCCGCACAATTTTGGTTGTACAAAATCCTCAACTTTTTTTTTTTGGAAACTGAAAATAGGACATTTTAGGAGGAGAGATTTCTCTCCCTTTTTCCCCCCCCCCGCAACATTTTTTTTTAAAAGAGGAGGAAAAGGCATGCAAAAGAATCTGTTTTCCTCCTGTATGTTCTTCCTCTTTGTACAGTTTTCTGCACTGAAAAGAAAGAGGGGAAAACCCAAAGGAAAAAATGAATGCCAAAGAGCTTATTGTCCAAGTGTCATGAAAGAGACAACCAGTGAATACAACCAACAGATGAAGAAGCGCAAGATGGTGCTTCCTTTTTTTGGCCCTTACCCTTTTCCAGATTTATCAAAATGTGGCTGCTAAAATCACTGTCCTCTTCCACCCACCCCTCTGCTGGCTTCTGCTCTCCTTCCACCTGCAAGTCAATTGCCCTCAACCACACACCCCTGCAAAATGTGTCTCATTGACATCTACACCCTCCTTTCACCTCTTACTAGTTCTGTTCCTCTTTGCTCTCCTTTTTTCCTCATTTGCTCCCTCCATCAACTTCATCCGCTTGCATTTTTGCACTTTTTCTCATGCATTTTCTCACTTTTTCTCACTTTTTCCCCAAACTCAGAACCTTCTTCCTATTCATTAAAAATCCAGTCCTTGCCACGTCCTTTATTTCAGCCTGCCTCAGGCAACACCTCTCCTTACTTCACCTTCATAGTATCTTACAAACTAGGCTGCTGCTTATGAAAGCTCCCCCCTCTGTACAAGTTAGTTGCTGAGGTGCCACCTTGCTCTACCTTTTCCTTTCTCAGCAATCCCCAAACCATCCTTTATCTCACGTCTGGTCCCCTGTTTATCTTGTCTAGTTCACAGCCAAATGCTACCCATACTTTACACTCCTATGTTCCACGATTCAGCTGAAAATTTGCACGGGTGTAAGCCAAAGCAAAAGTTGGCCCTCAAGCTATAAGCTCTATTGGCCATCTTATCACATGTATGTAAAGCACTTTGGAAATAGCCGAGGCAGTATAGGTCGCTGTTTTGTAACTACTGACAGTTCCAGCCAAAGACAGTATTGAAAGGTGGTGGATGATAATCTGAAAACATCCCCCACATCTGTCAAATTTGCAAATCGTTCACCCTTCCTCTGCTGCGAGGGTACTGTTCAACCCCATGTTGATTTCCGTTTCTCTAGCTGTGCCTGGGAAACATTCGTGAATAATTAGATAGTCATAAAGAAACTGGGAACAAGAGAGAATTAACTTCTCACCTCCTAGTGTTACTTGAAGATTAATTTGCCTAAAAACTAATTAGCTGTTGTTCCACTAGCACAGAACCTCAGCTGAAACGCGAGAAACAAAACACTTTTTCCCTTTCCTTCCTTTCTTCCTTTCTTTCTTTCTTTTTTATTTTTATTTTTTTTGGTGAATTGACAAATAAACAAGTTTACTGCAACGTTTCTGAAAGCCGTTAGATTAAACTTCCAACAGGAACTTTTCTGAAAAGTAAATGAAACCCTGATGCAGCTGGGCTAGATTCTTCCTCCCCCTGCCTGTTCACTGATGTTTGTGTTAAAAAGAAATCCGCCACTATACTCAATTTCTCTCTGAAGATAAAAGAGAAAACTATTTAAGACTGCAGGGGACCAAATAGCTAAGGGAATATTGACCCTTTCAACCCAGATCACTGGTTAACATTGGCCGCAGCTGGGTAGTAGGCAAGAGACATTACTTAGCGATAGTCATTAAGTGGGATATGTGAGATAAGTTGGTGAACTCCATCTGCATCGTGGAACCAAAGACATAATTATCACCTTTGTTGGCAGTGACAGACAGAGAATTAAATGTGAATAAATGTGAAGATTGAACCATCTTCTCTGCCTTAGAGATGATTCTCCCCTACCAAGCTAAAGCATTGAAACAATGGGGAAGTTTCTGTCTCTGTCTTTTCTGTGTCAGTATAGTGAACCTCATTCGCTGCAAGTGTCAATTCGGGGCTTTTCACAAGTATTAAGTTAAGTAAAAGTTGATGGCGGGGAGGAGGGGAGCTCCTATACTTTCTGAAGAGACATCCAAAACAACATTCTGGGCTAATTCCAAGTGCTGTGCTACCTACACTGTTCATAAGGTTGGCGGTGCTAAAATTCACACACACACTGTTCACACTTCAGTTGTGGTTTATGCAACAGGGACCTGAGCCAAAGCCTACTGAAGTCAATGGAAAAAAGCAACACATGGCTCTGTTGCAAGCACCAGGAAATGGAAACAAAATAAAAAAATTAAAATTTAGGAGTTGTTATCCAGCTGTGCTAGAATACGAACTGCTATTCTAAAGCAATGGTCAAAATGGCACAGTAATCACTCTGCCCTATTCTCAATAATGGGTAACATCATCAGTCTTTTTTTAAAGAGAGATTAAAGTATGTTGTGAAGGGCAGGGGGTTTTGTGGATGATAACTTTTATTAGACCAGCTGCAGGGTTGGAACAGATTTAGACAGGCCAGCTTTGGAGTGTGAGGCACTCTTCTTCCAGTTTGAAGTGACTGAAGTATCTTGGCCTGGTGAGACTTCATGGACTTGTAAACCCAGAATGGAATATTACAACATCTGGTCTGATATCCTTTATAAGACAGACCATAAGACTTCATCCAGTTAGCTCTGTATTGAATCAAATAACTTGGTGTAGAGGGACCCAGGCTGAGTGGCTACACCCGGATGGGGCCTGTGTACTACATGCTCAGCAGGTGGCTCACTCTCTTATTTTCAAATCTTGCTTGTCATGACTTGCTGTAACCAAAAAGAGGTATCAGGAGAGGGTACCTGCTTGGAGAGAGTTGGCTGAGACTGGCATGGGTCATGACATTTGTATCTTCCTTGGGGCTCCTCCTCTCCTTCACCCCACCCTCTTCTACT
Organism: Caiman crocodilus; assembly: GCA_030014935.1. Classification (NCBI taxonomy): domain Eukaryota; kingdom Metazoa; phylum Chordata; order Crocodylia; family Alligatoridae; genus Caiman; species Caiman crocodilus. The sequence goes on along the minus strand of JAGPOW010002791.1, from coordinate 6,105,721 downwards.
TGGGTGTTCCTGTTGCTGAAGTTGCTAGGAAGAAATCACGTTGCCCAGAGTTAGTGTCTTTTGGCTGAGCTCACCAGTTTATTCTGCAGCTGCAGGATCAGCAGTGTTCAGCCTGTATAAAGAAACAAACTGGTAACAACTTAAAGAGCTGGGCTCTGGTCTGATCCAGGCCTTTCCTTGGCCTAGCAGTGCATCTTGGCCACCTCTTCTCTCCTTGGCACCTCTCCTCTCCCCCGGTCCTTCAGAGTGTGCCCTGTGTATGTTCAGTCCAAGTGGACCAATCTGTTCTGGGACAAACCCTTTGAGTAATGTAGCGCCAAACCCCAAAATAACAAGCCAGAGGTACCTGGCCTTTTATGGCAGATTGGCGATGGGGAATCCACCTGGAGAGCTAGAATGATCCAGGTTTCTGGCTCTTGCTCCTCTGTCTCCATGGCGGAGTGCAATGAGAGGCCTTGCCTGTACGTGCATTTCCACTTTCCGGAGTTCCTGCTCTCCTGTCCTTACATAAGAGTTCCTGAGTTGGTCTGAGCCAATCTGGCTCCTTGCTCGCTCCCACATGCCCCACGGCCACTAACAGGTTCTGGGAGCCCCAGAGGAGCTCATTATTCCCTGCACGTTGCCCCCAGGCCCTAGGAGGTGCCTCCTGTGCCAGCTGCCTCTTTTCTTAGGCTGTGCCTGTGTCTACAAGGGGCTGGGGTTCTGACCCCCACCCCATTCTGGAAGCAGAGCTTGGGGGATGGCTGCTGTGCACTGCCTGCCTGTTTGGCAGTGCAGCAAGCATGCCTTAGGTGCATGGGCTCGCCATTTCCCCATGAGCCTGGCTGGGGATCTGCCTCCTGAGGAGCATGTCAGCATCTCCTGTTCCTGCTACACTTGGGTTAGTCTAACATGCATATTCCATACAGGTATCCAGTCTTGGCGTAAGGACATTAAGAGAAGAGAACCAACATTTCTCTTGGTGATTTATTCCAGCACTTAATCCACTTCTCTATTAAAAAATATGCCTTACTTGTGATTTGAAGTTGTTTGCTTCAACCTCTAGCCAATTGTTCTTATTATACCTTCCTCTGCTAGGTTAAAAAGACATTTTGTATGTGGCATTTTCTCTCTCTATGGTACTTTTACACCATAATCAATCATTTTTCAAACTTTTTGGTAACAGACGGATCATGGTAACCTAGCCAGGCCCTGTGGTGCGTGGTGCTGGACTTCTCAGTGTGGGTGCTGAGGTCCCAAGTTCAGGTCCCGGCCTCCCCTGTTTTAAGACCCCTAGCAGCTTGGAGCAATACCAGCCCTGGTAGCCGTGTAACAGTACTTTGCCTGCCCTGTAGGAGATCAGAGTTCGAGTCCTAGCTCTGGTGACTTGGGTGAGTAAGCTAACAAAGGAAAATTCTTCTTGCAGTAGACAGGAGCCATTGTGTTTGTCACCAAACTGTGGGCTGAGGTGGGGACACCAGAAGAGAGGGAGAGGCTGCAGCGGGATCTGGGCAGACTGCAGGAGCGGGCGGCCAGAAACAGGATGGGATTTAACGTGGACAAGTGCAGGGTGATGCATCTGGGGAGAGGCAACCCCCAGCACACATACTGGCTGGGAAGCGCCCCTCTTGCTAGCACGGTGGAGGAACGG